>OX411343.1:15331716-15931716 GCA_948150665.1 Conistra vaccinii | reverse complement strand
GCTTGGCTTAAGGCTTAGGCAGGTATAACTCCATGATCACATTGATCAATAAATATCAAACATGAAACGAATAGATCTAGAAACAGGAACGTAATAGACTGCCTGGATTTAGATAAGCCGGAATTAGGATTTACATGTTTGAATGTTATCCAAACATTTCAGTTTATTATCCACTAGCTTTTGCCCTCAACTTCGACCGCGTAAAATTTCGGCCCCAACCTACCCCGTCGCATTGCATCGCCCGCCAGCGCTATTACATACTTCGTTTTCGCTTAGCGTACTTTCTGACTTTTTGAGCTTCCTCGAGAATTAGGCTATGCAAAAAGATTTTTTTAATCCGACTGGTAGTTCCAGAGACAAGCACGTTCAATCAAAAAACGAACAAACTCTTCCGCTTTATTAAATTAGTATAGATAGGTAGATAATACTATCTTGTCCGGATAAAGTTTAAAGTTGGTTAAAGAGAACCGAAACACAAGCGAATAACAAAACTCACTGTTGGTAGCCTGTTTTTGAGCAATGTTTCAGAAACCTAACGCGGCCCGGAAGCGGAGCATAATCAGCTGAGGTAGTTTCCTATTCGCTGTTTCGTTGCAGCTCGCATCCGGGTCGTTATCGCTGCAGAGTTTTAAAAGCTAAAAACGTACCTTTTTGAAAGCATTTCCCTAAGCTGTTTTAAAATTCTAAAGTATTTATTTCGGACTTTAATTAGGTATGAATAACGCATAACGCCTGTTAGAAAGGGTTAGAAATTATGAATATGCATCAATATATTGTCCTTACTATATGAAGATTTAGCTATTAAATTAGAAACCTCATCGCCGAAACTTATCGAACGCCGAAAGCTGACAAACGCACAAGATGTAATGAAAACATCAACCATGTTTCTATAAACATCTCTCTCAATACTAAACATTGTCCACGCAGGCCGGATCACGAACACCATGACATAAAGAATCTCCAACACCTTCGAGAACATTCGAGAAAGTCCTAGAGCCGTCCAGAAGCATGCTATGAAAATCCAAACGCTGGCGGGGACGCGCACCCTCAGCGGGGAGCCGCCGCGCTCCACCGCCTACTACTACGCAGACCTCGAGAGGCTCAAGCGGAAGAACGGCCATGAGCCAAGCCAGGAGGTACAGAACCCGGATGAGCTGAGCGAGTACGTAGAAACGAATGAAGTGGTCAACGATGGTGCTGTTAGAGAAGTACCGCCTCTGCGCGATAGGGGGCGCCAGTGGAGCCTCCCAGAATACAATACTCCAGAAAATTCTAGAAAAATTGAAGAGACTTATTCCACTGCTGGGACGTTCCCGATGCCGGAGCCGAAGGAGAAAGAACCGTTGCTAGCTGAGTTGGAAGTGGTGGGAAGGTTACCGCTGACTCAGTTGGACTCTACCTCAGGGGTGCGGAGGAGCAGGAGCTGGTACCTGTGCTGCCCTAACGTGGCGGATGAGGAGATCTCGCGGGAATCTTCGTGGAGGTACTCCAGCCTCAGGCCGGTGACGGCGCCGCCCTTGCCCGGGCATAATGGAGTCACTATGATGGTAGGTTACTGTTGGGGTATGGTGGTGGGGGTTGAAAGTGTATTCCTATTGGTGAAGGTGATAATATTAAGGCCTCATTAAGACGATGGTATTTGGTTGGGAAGATACCTGTAGAGGACTAGTTACGCTCAGTCTGTATGTTACGCTACGACAATGCTCAGCAGCTTGTGTTTTGCTGATAGGCAGAAAAATGGACTTTTATGCGTGTAGTTTTTGTTCTTTCACTACATCGTGATTTTAGGTGATATGGCATACCTACTTTGTACGGAAGAAACGATAGAATCCACCTAATGTGTCAGTTCTCATTGTCTAACTTTATATGAGCGAGTAAGTAAGGCATTTCTAATCGCACGCAGAATACGCGCTTGTACGTGGAGTTAAGGACATTGGCTCGTTATACATTACAAGGCATTTTCAATGACAATCAAAAATCTTTCCTTCCTAACACCCCCTATCTCCTTCTTTCCCAGGTACCCACCCACAGTTCAGGTCGCGAAGATGTGACCTCGTTACGCGCCGAACGCGACGCCCTCGCTCGAGCGTTAGCTACTGAGCGACAACGCGCGGCCACCGCGGCCAGGGCGCATGATGCGAGACTGGCGGAGCTACACGGCGTGATCGCCGAGCTGGTGCGCAGGAGGGCGCATGACAAGCACGCGCGAGCTATACCAGAGGAGGAGGTCTCAGGTAAATATTTTAGAGGTGAACCGGCGTGCGTGTATGACCAGGGCCCTGTTTAATAAAGCTGACAATTCGATATATATGTCAAAAACTGACAAAATTGTAGAATTGTCGCGCTTAGGCTGTTTAATAAAAGTGACAAATATGTTTTAGGGGTATGAGGAACAGGGTGTAAAGTTCACTCATCCACCATAGAAAAGGGAGGATCCTCCAACCAGACGGGTTGTTATGTCTGGCGGGCAACTGCCCATATGTTGATTTCGGATAGTCTTATCTATGTTGTTCGCTCAGTAAACTCTAACTGCGAGATGTAGGAATTGTGTGACGTCATGTCTTTTTGTTTCGTAGTTTTTGTATGTGGCGGTCTAACCGCTACATCACTCCCCTCCGGAGACCGGAGGTCGATAGTGGGCTGAGTCTTGGATCTTGCGATGCTTCACAGTGCCAGCTGTGGTTCCAGTGAGTCGGAACCGAGTGCCGCATAGTTCATGAGTCGGAACTGTCTGCGGTGATTCCCCAGTGAGTCGGGGTGGCGCTGCGTCGTCATCCAGTGAGTCGGATGTGGTACAGCGTCGGGTTTTTGGCTGACTGCTTGCGTCGACCAGGAGAGGGTAGAATAGACCGGCCGGAAGTGCAGGTGCTGTGCCAAGGTTGCTGATGAGGCTGAGGGTGATGACCAGGAATGCGCGTTCGCTGCATGCTGGTGGTCAGGATACCCGTTGAAGCCGTGGGTGCTGGCTGGCTGTGACTCGCCTCACGAAAGCTTGCGGGAGTGATGATGATGACGTCACGCTGAAGTTGTTGCACGAAGGCTGCGTTGACGTTCATACTCGGGGTCACCAATTTAGGGATAGAGAAACAGGGTGTAAAGTTCACTCATCCCCCATAGAAAAGGGAGGATCCTCCGGCCAGACGGGTGTTATGTCTGGCGGGCAACTGCCCATATGTTGATTTCGGATAGTCTTATCTATGTTGTTCGCTCAGTAAACTCTAACTGCGAGATGTAGGAATTGTGTGACGTCATGTCTTTTTGTTTCGTAGTTTTTGTATGTGGCGGTCTAACCGCTACAATGTCAATAATTGACAGGGGATACCTTGACAATTTTTGTCATTTAAAAACGCGTTTAATAATATATGTATATTGCGAATTTTCCACCATGACAATTATGTCGCCTGTAAGTTTTATTAAACAGAAACAGTTTTGCACTTTTTAGTTGTGGTACCTACCCCATACAATTCAAATACCACTAACCTGCTATGTAAATAACAGTGATTGGAAGTTATTATCATATCATCCATATAAACTAAGTGGGAAAAATACGTATTATTGAAGCTAACGCAAAAACTATCCAAGTAAAGTTAATACAATTTATATGGGACCACCTCGGAAGCATACCCTTTCAAACAAAAAAACAATTTTTAAAATCGGTCCACAATTGACGGAGAAATCGCGTAACAAACATACAAAAAAAAAAAAAAAAAAGTACAGACGAATTGAGAACCTCCTCCTTTTGGAAGTCAGTTAAAAAGTTGTCAAACAGGGCCCTGATTATGAACGTAAACGAAGCAAAATGAGTATGTAAGGATAGTAGCAGGTGGCGTTCTGTAGTTTTTGCTTACTCTAATGGGGAGAAGGCGTGAGTTTATGTAGGTAATAAGCTGTAAAGCTCCTCATCCTCCATAAAAAGGGAGCATCCTGCGACCAGACGGGTGTTCTGTCTGGTGGGCTACTGCCCGACGGTTGTGGTCGGGTCTCTGTGTATAAATCGCGGAGATACGCGATGTAGGTCAGTTGTAGTTCGTATGTGGCAATGTAGATGGCGCCACAACATGGCTGACAGTATAAAATCGCGAGGGGCGATGTTTGAACCATCCAACCAGAAATTGGTCGGTAGGTACCAGGGTGCAAGTACCAGGCTGTGTTCCTGTTATCACAAATAATAACTCATAACATAAATACCCCTCATAAATAAATAAATGGCCCCTATTTACATAACCTCTTTAGGGGATGAGTATTTAAAAATCCCTCCTTAGCCAAAATTTCATGCTTATAGACCACAGTTCTAGACCCAGCGGTGTAGGTTGCGCGTTGGCAGGTCTGCAGATGTGTTTAAGATTTAGACTAAGTAAGTTTGTCGTTGTATTCCAGACGAGTGCGAGTCCACCACGCAGCCGGCCGGGGAGCTGGACAATGATGCGGATCACTCGCGAACAGAACAGGTAACACTAACATTTTTAACACAACATTAATTAATTACATACGAAACTCTTAGTTAAATTAAAAACAAGTAAATGGCGTATATGGAAGCATTTCGTAGAATAAAAAAAAAATTGACTTGTGACTTGTGACTAACCCGCACTGGGCCCGCGTGGTAGATTACAGGCTACTCTCTTTCGAAGAGAGTAGCCTGTGTCCCAGCAGTGGGAACATTATAGGCTGATTATATATTATACGTAATAGGTAAATTGCGTAAAAAGTATGAGCAAGAGTACCAAGTAAGAGTATTGGCAACAACGTGCGGTTTCTAGTGAAATATCGAACTTTTGGGACATTTTATCGCAGCTGGTTTTCGAAGCGACACAAGAATATCGAAAATACTCGCTGTGGTCATAAAATCTTCCGTTTCCCTCATTTTTATTGTATTTTCAGACCCAAGCTATAGAATTTATATTACTTTCTAGCGAAACGCGCTCCGAACGCGTGTTCAGGGGGTCTACTCCCTAACCACGAAGTCTGTAGTTTCGGCCGTACTATCAGCGTTTCCTACTCCGTATCATATACGGACTTATAACATTAGTTCGGGGCCCGCACTTAGAATGTATGACAACACGATGTTTAATTCTACCACTTCCAGAACGACACCTCCTCAGCCCTGAGCCCAGAGCTGCCGACTCCTCAGGAGTCGAAGGTGGAGAACACCATGCCGCCGTCCACCTTCGAGGAGCTACCCACCGACACCGAGACCAGCGTGCAGGACCTCAGGTTATTTACAATTCCGATAAATTTTCAATGTCATCACAAACTCCTGCTCCGCGGTGGTCTTTGGTCTGCGCTTAGTCTGAGACAACAATCGACAGTTTGCAGCCGTCTCTGTCTCACCTCGCTCGAACTTGTGTGCAAGGCACTGTTTCGCTCTGAATGTCGTACGTATGTACTAATTAGTGGCATGCCTTTGTGAGGTTCATTCTATAACTTCGTTCCATCCGGGTGTCCCTTGACACCTCTCAGCTTTTTAAGCTATTGCATAGCTTCTATCGCGGGCCTTGAGCGTGGAGACCTAATCCAGAAATTTCGTAACGAAAATACTACATAAGAAACAAAACACTCTTTGTGTTTTGTATTGAAAATTATGTTTTACTGTTTGACAACAAAGTTCAAATTTACTTAGACGAATGATCAACGAGAGTGTTGTATTGAAAATTATGTTTTACTGTTTGACAACAAAGTTCAAATTTACTTAGACGAATGATACGAGAGTGTTGTATTGAAAATTATGTTTAACTGTTTGACAATAAAGTTCAAATTTACTTAGACGAATGATCCTTGACTATTAATAGTTAAATTAAAACCTTTTCAACCGACTTCCAAAAGGAGGAGGTTCTCAATTCGTCTGTATGTTTTTTTTTTTTTTTTTTTTTTTTTTTTTTTTTTTTTTGTATGTTTGTTACGCGATTTCTCCGTCAATTATGGACCGATTTTGAAAATTGTTTTTTTGTTTGAAAGGGTATGCTCCCGAGGTGGTCCCATATCAATTTTATTAACTTTACTTGGATAGTTTTTGAGTTAGCTTCAATAATAAGTATTTTTCCTACTTAGTATACATGGATGATATAATGATAACTTCCAATCACTGTTATTTACATAGCAGGTTAGTGGTATTCAAATTTGTATGGGGTAGGTACCACCACTAAAAAGTGCAAAATAAAAACTTTTTACAAAAAAAGAACAACCGACTTCCAAAAAAGACACTACAAAGTCAAAAATAACTTTAATTTCGGAAGTCGGTGGCAAAAAACGAAAGTTCAAAACCAAACACACCGACTTCCGAAATTAAAGTTATTTTTGACTTTGTAGTGTCTTTTTTGGAAGTCGGTTGTTCTTTTTTTGTAAAAAGTTTTTTATTAGTTTGATGTTCCCGGCCATTACGTTGTGTCAAGTTTTAAAAACTATAAATTTGAATAACAGTTCCTGTCAATGTCATCATTGTATATGTATTTCTTGTATTCGGGTTAATATTTTACAATTGCGTAAGTTGATAAAAAATGCTATGCAATAGCTTCGCCGCGGCAGTCCCCGAGTGCCACACGTCTTTTTTAGGGTTCCGTACCCGAAGGGTGACAAACGGAACCCTATTCATAAGCCTCCGCTGTCCGTCTGTCTGTCAGCGAGCTCTATCTCATGAACCGTAATAGGTAGGCAGTTGAAAATTTCACAGATTGAGCATTTCTATTGCCGTAAGAGCAACATATAATAAAATTAAAAAATAAAGGGGGGTCGCCATACAATAAAATTAAATTTTGAAAAAAAAAATATCTGACCCTGGCATGTGGGGTATCATTTTCTAGAGCTCGAGTAGAGAATAAATATAATTTTTATTTGTTTTTATCTTCAAAAATGATGAATTAGGGGGCCGTAGAAGTTGTCTGTTTTAGACCATTTTTGTACGAGCTCTATCTCAACAACTAAACAAATTAGGAATTTGAAACTTGTGTGTATCATGTAACATATACTGTTTATAATCAACAAATACTAAAAACGCCGATTCATAACGTATTTTATATAATATGGGCGATTTTCTGCAACTTAAAGTAATAATTTTGTATTTCATGCTAATATTATGCGATATAAATTCCACAGATAACTATTTAATAGTCGGAGTAATGACATGGAATTAGTAAGTACCTACTATCATGGCAGCATATACTATTTCGATCATTTAAATTTCGATCATCCAAAAAGGTCTACAAAATAAACTTTCTTCACAAGATTTTAAAACCGGCCAGTATTTTTTGAGTTTAAGAACTTTATCGACTTTTTTCAAAGTATCCCTAGACGGTGTTGATGTGTGTACCTCGTGTTAAAACTACACTCCAATAGACAATATATTCAGTAACATTGAAATGAATGCTGGCACATACAGTGTACTATTCAGTTACCTAGCTTAAACCGTTGTGGATACAATTTCATATTGAGAAAAATTATTGGTGTAAAAATATTCGGTCATGGCGGCCAATCTCAACGGAGACTGGCCTTCGGCGCGGGAGATATTATAGTGCACAAGTGTGTGCGCAGACACGAGTGCACTCTCTCTTCCCTCACTCTCATAGTCCGATCCGGATGTGTAAAAATAATAAGTAAGAAATAATAGATTTCTGTATGACTATCAAAAATAACGTAAATAAATACCTGTATTGACCCGTGCGTTTGCACTGGCGAAACATCACGACAAAACATGTTGAAATCTCTAGTTCCTGTCAAACATTGTATGAAAAATTGACAGAAAATAGAGATTCCAACATGTTTTGCCAGTGCAAACGCACAGTTATAATTAAAATTTGGCGTACTACTTACATTCTATTTTGTACAATATAGTCTGATGTAGCAAGAGAAATCCTTTTATTTATAAGTAACTAGTTTTACCCGGCCTGGCTTCGCACGGTTAGCACTAAGTACTTATCTACGGCGCATCTACCTTTCCTAATTACCTATTTCTACCTAATTACCTACCCTACCTACCTACCCTACCCTTCTTACCAGGGTAGGTAGGTACCTAACCTACCCTACCTACCCTACATATCAACCTGCTTACCTACCATATATACCTATTTATACCTACTAATACTATGTTAGTAGCAAATAAATAACTTTGACTTTAGTTAATGCATGTTACTGGATAAAGTTAACTTAATATTTTTCTCTTAAAATAAATGAAATATACTCCTACACCTATATTTTAACACAACAACATTTTCTCATTAAAATTAGACAATTTCTTTACAAATCTTTGTTTTTTTATAGCGCCTCTGTTGTTACCTTTACGAAAGTATTACAAAAATGCATAGTGTTAAATCTTGTACGACCTGGTATGGAACCCTTCGTGTGCGAGTCCGACTCGCACTTGACAGATTTTATTTTTATTTGTGGCGGCATCTATATTGCCACATGCGAACTACGCATCACACTGACGTACTGAATCGCGCAAGTAAATTTTACCGCGTGAATCCGCTGTTTTACATAACCGGTAGCTGTTTTACAAAAAAGCCCCGTTGTGTAAAACAGCAAACTGGATTTACCCTCGATCTTCACCAGGTCATCGATAAACCTTGAGGGTCGTCCATTAATCATGTGAAGTTTTTTGATTGACATGATTAATTGTCGACCCCCTCTCCACTGGTGATACGTGGTGAGGTTTTAGTGTAACCCCCCTCCCGTACCCAAAATCACGTGTATTTAGGTATAAAGTATCTTAAAAACATTCTGAATACTTTCTTTATCAATTATTTATCTTTCTTTATCATTAACAATCTTTAAATACAGGCATATTCAAAGGAGTAAAGGTCCGCACGCGCCGCTTTTCAGTTTAGAAATCGCACGTCATCGATCATCATCAACATCGGACAGTCTTTGGGGACTGCCGATAGAAGTGAAAACTTAGTAACTTTTGGATTCTTGCGTTGATGTCTTTCGTTTGATACATATAGCCTTCGGTGATTCTCGCGTTGATGTCTTTCGTTCGATACATAAGCTCAAACTCAAACTCAAAGCATTTATCTATCTTCTATCTATACATAAAATAAAATTGTAGAAAAGTGGTGTCTGTACAATGGAAATATATGAAAAAAAAATAGCAGGGGTTGTTATTATATCGATGCTGAACCCGAGATTGTAATTAATTTTTTTTTTGTCTGTTTGTCTGTTTGTCGGTTTGTCTGTTTGTCTGTGTGTTTGTGCACGCTAATATCAGAAACGGCTTATTCGATTTAGATGCGGTTTTCACTAATATATTGTAGTAAGCTTCACTTAACATTTAGTGTTTATTTCATGTCAATCGGTTCATAAATAAAAAAGTTATGTCAATTTAAAGAATCACATCGAACATTTGTTATAGGTTAGGCATTTCTTTCCTTGATTTTCGGTATACTTATCTTAATTTTTATTTAGGGTTTGTATATAAATATTATAAGTATTTGGTATAGGTTAGGCATTTCTTTTCTTGATTTTCTTTATTAAGTATAAGTTTATTAGCTCAGGTTAGTAATAAATTTTTCTAGCAATTCTTTTGTTTTATAAAGTTAGTACGTTTGGTTTACACGTCTTAACACTTATTACTTAAACTGTGACAATTTTAGACTGTATAATAATCTGTAAGTATTTATAATTTAATTGTTTACGATAGTACGTGTTTACTAAATAACTGTGTGTTAAGTAGTAAGTACTATTTTATTGTAAGAATGCCTCGAAGAAGATCCAACCTCTCCCAATGTAGCAGAAATGCTAAAAGGATGAGATTAGTTCGATCACAGGAATCTGAGGAAGGTCGTGAGGCAAGGCTCTCTGCAACTCGGGAACATCAGGCTAGGTTTCGTGCTGCAGAAACTTCGACTCAGCGGGAATCTCGACTGAGTTCAAATCGTTCTCGAATGGTCGAGGTCGCGAAAAATTTTTTTCATACTAATGGGGTCAAGTCATGAAAAAGGTTGAAAAACACTGCCCTACATTAATCCTACTAATATTATAAATGCGAAAGTTTGTGAGGATGGATGGATGGATGGATGGATGGATGGATGGATGGATGTTTGTTACTCTTTCACACAAAAACTACTGAACGGATTTTGATGAAACTTAACAATAATGTAGCTTATACATTAGAATAACACATAGGCTACAATTTATAAAGATTTTATGTGATTTGGCCATAATATAACGATAAGTATCAAGTAAGTCGGAAAAATTCCTGCCCTCTGAGATCTATCTTTGCGTGCGCTGCCTTTTTTTTTTTTGGGCGGTTAATCATCCAATGACTTCTCCCGCTCTGGGCGGAGCGGAAGGGCGTGTCAGACTCTTACTGACTAAAACCCACACGTGTTCCTTCGATCCTTGATATCTCTTTGAGGCGCGCGTGGAACACGATGCGCCGTCGACCCGGGCCTGGTCCTTATCGGACGGCGAGCTGCCCGTTGCTCTCCGTCCGCAGGCCCGCGCCTACGGTGGCCGGAAATCGGCTATCAATTCCCGACGCCCGGGACGTCTCCTACGGCGGCGGCGGCTAGGGCTGGTAGGGCGCGGCCTTTGCCACTCCCTCGCGCGCTCCACCTTCTCCTTCGCGAGCATTACTGCTTTGCAGAAGGAGGTGACGGCTTGCCATGCCCTCTCGCTCCGCACCATGGCCTGAACCAGGGCCGTACGCGAGAGGTCACCGCCGCCGATCGCCTCCACGAGGACACGGCGGTGGTCCACCCAAGCCGGGCAGACCTCCACCGTATGCAGCGTGCGCTGCCTAAACCGTTATAGTTACATGAAGAAAATGTATTGTGGGATTGTTTGTCTTAAAGAGTTCTAAATAAAAGTCCGCGACAGCATATATCTACCTTTTATGTGGAAGCCTTTATAACCAAAATAGTGAGCAATAAATACAGTTAAATTGAATACTTTTTTTACATTGCATATTTTAGAGTATTTAGTTAATTCTTATCAAACCTTCATCGCTTTTGGTATTTAATGTAGATAAAGTTTGTCTTTTACACTAACTAATTTGGACAAATAGTTTAAAAGTTAGAACGATAAGAATGACCTGCGATATTGAGTCGACGGCGCACAGAACGAGGGTGGAGGGGCGGGCCAGCCAGGGGATGACGCGCCAGAGTGCCAAGTAGAAGCTATTGCTTAATAATTATGTTCGAGAAATAACGTAAATAACGCAATTAATTGTTGAACTGTCAAAATGAAACCCATTGCTATTGTAAGTGCTACGCAATTACCCCGCTGATTTAGGACATGTTACACGTTCCTGTGGGATAATTTCCGACATCCACGCGGGCGAAGCCGCGGGCAGAAGCTAGTTTCAAATAAACCAATTATAGGCACTTTTAAATTGTCAAAGGGTCGGTCAGTCAGAAAAGATGAAGCTAGATGCCTTCGGTGATTCTCGCGTTGATATCTTTCGTTCAATACATATAGCCTTCGGTGACGATGACGCGAGTTCCATGATTTTTGTTCACCCAAATAGTGCTCAATGCGGCTAAAGTTTTCACTTAAAAAAATACACATATCTCACTACACCCCCTCCCTCCTTGTGATATTTCGTGATTTTTCCGAATTCCTCCCCCCCCTTTCGACGTTCACTCCTTGTGGTACACCAAGCTGCTCCTTCCGGTACATAATACGCGCTCACCATCCAAAACATTTCGATCCCATCGGCCAACTGTTTTGCAAACTTTGTTCACTGCCACTGGGCGCACAAGACACAAGACAGGCCGTGGGGGCGATGCTTCAGGGAGGCGTTATTCCAGCAGACGATGTGTTTCGACTGAGTGGTGATGAGAATGATGACCTATTGATCTGTCCACAGGGTGGAGGGTCCGCGCGTGGAGGTGACGACGCCGTCCGTCGGGGAGCAGTGCGACACCAGCCTCAACCTATCGGAGCGGGACTCCGAGGTGTGCCTCAGTACTGCAAGGTATGTACATAAAACTGAACTCTATTCACTGGTGTTAAAGTCGATAATTTATTACATGTATTCTCAGATCTACGGGGTGTCCGGGACATCGACGCGAAGCCTGTTACCATGGATTCAGTACATGATTCTGAACCCCCCTGCGTTGAAATTTTTCGTCGGTTATTTAAAAAAAAATCAGCTGCTCCATACATTTTAACCGCGTAGGTATTGCACTTTTCTATGAAACAGCTGTTTTTTTTTTTTAATAACCGACGAAAAATTTCAACGCAGGGGGGTTCAGAACCATGTACTGAATCCATGGTAACAGGCTTCGCGTCGATATCCCTGCCAGCTTGTATACTTTCAGCTTCTTATTCTCTTGACAAGCCTATAGTTCTGAGAAATGTTATTTGATTCTAAATTGAGCTCTATGTACAAGTGCTAAGTTTGATATTCTCACGCTCGTTTATTATCAATCTGCCTAGTCTAACCGGATGCCGCTGAATACCAGTATTTTACATAGAGCGACTGCCTATCTGACGTCCACAACCCAGTAACTGGGTAATACTATACCCCTTGGTAAGATTGGTGTCAGATATTGATTACATCCACGAATGACAGCCGGGACCAACGGCTTAACGTGCTTTCCGAGGCACGGAGGAGGTTCGGTATGTGAAGATGGTGACGCATCCACTGACCAACCCCGGCAAGCGTAGCTTAACCTGATGGATCTACCCGTGCGACTTGTTACTTAGCCACAATTCCTGCACAGGTACTAAATGGTGGTAAATTGAGCTCTATGTACAAGTATTAGGGTTGATATTCTCACACTCGTTTATTATGACATATAATGACTATTATACACAAAACAGAACCCTATGTTCGTAATATGAAGGTCGGTATTCGTCCACAGGTGCTGCTCGGGCCCGGGCGGCGCCAGCGAGGGCGCGGGCGGCAGCTGCGAGCGGGAGCGGGGCTCGCCCGACGAGCCAAGGTTATACACCACTTGTACCGGTAACTATGAACATTTTATTTTGTACTAAAGTCCCCGTCACGAGAAGCTATACATTTTGTAAACAAAGAACTTCTACTAAGTTACGTAGCAAAACAAATAATCCTAAATTCAATCAACTTAAAGTAACATATGTGTAATACGAAACTAATGAGCAATTTTACTTGGTCGGGTTATAATTTAGCGATAAAAAGCTCTGTCGTCTAATGTTTTGTGATACTCGAACTCAGACGCGTCAGTACCATAAAACATTAGACGACAGAGCTTATTCTTTTAGCTGAGGTCCTGTTGCACCACCTCTGGGTAAGTTTCATTTATTCAGAACCGATTATTTAAACGTCAGATAATTTAATCGGAGGAATAAAAATAGGTATTTGACAGTTTTTAGGTTTCCGTCCCCGAAGGGTGCAAACGAAACGGAACCCTATTACAAAGCCTCCGCTGTCCGTCTGTCTGTCTGTCAGCGGGCTGTATTTGCCCCCTCTTAAACCTATAAAAAGTGCCTCTTTATGACGAACTCGTTTTTCGGAAAGCGTGAGCACAGAAAGTGGACTTGGCAGATCCCTGATGGTGCATGGTTTTAAAAGAACACTGTAAATCTCTCAATATTGTGCGTACAAACTTACATTTGCAGTTGGAATGTATGAGAGACCATATTTTTGTGTGTGCCCAGTTGATGGCGAAAGGACGCTATTACTTGGAATTTAAACATAACTAGTGAAATGTGGGTGTACTATCTATAGGTACACATCTGCCTTCCCTTCCGGTAACATAGGCGTGATATTATGTGTTCCAGGTCGCTGCGCGGCGCGGCAGGCCAAGCTGGCCGAGCGCGTCAAGCTGCGCAGGACGGAGGAGTCGGACTCCAGCAACCAGCACAACGACGACGTATGTAATCGTTCACATCATTCACTCCATTCAAATCTGACTATCCCTGAGTATCCCTGGTCCGAGACGGAAGCTGACGTACGAAACGAACGATCTAAGAACTAAATAGGGATATTGACCATAAAAAAAACTAGAGGGGCAGTCTTTGGGGACTGCCGATAGAAGTGAAAACTAAGTAACTTGTGAATTGTATCGTGTTTTTTTTTAATTAAAACTCTTTAGGCGCGTTGAGCACTGTTTGGGTGAACATAAATCATGGAACTCGCGTCATTGTCACCGAACGCTTTCCATGAGTTATATGTATATATGTGTACTTTTTGGGTGAACAAGAAGTGTGAACTATTTTTGGATTATAAAGAAGTGTTTATGATCAAGGATTATAATTGGTAATTAACGCATCTTTACAAACCAAAAATAATTCATAAATAATAATCTAATAGCTCGACGATACAATTCACAAGTTACTTAGTTTTCACTTCTATCGGTAGTCCCCAAAGACTGCCCCGCATGTTATTTTTTGCGCACTATTATGCGCAATTAATTTAATCTTTACACAAGCCATGCGCCCGATGGCACTCCCATCGTTCGAAAATGGAATTTCTGTTTAATAATTGAAGTAATAGCTTACACAATATCTTTGATTGTATTACACAGTGGTGGAGTGCGGAGCGGCTGTCGCTGGACGTGTGCGCGCACGCAGACCTGCGCGAGGCGCTCCTGGCCGCGCAGCAAGATGGTGAGCTATCTCCATCTATGGACCATAGGGAACACGTGGCGCATTGGAACGGTCGACGCGTTTCAGTGCTTATTGTGTACACAATTGCCCCGTGGAAGTTGTTGATTCTTCTACTAAAACCAATTCCATGCTTAAAAGGTGACCCCGAACGTCGTCGTAAAGAAGCGCACTCATGTTAATAGAAATAAACATTTTTAGGGTTCCGTAGTAAACAAGGAATAAAGATCAAAACACAATAACTGTTTGAAGGTTCCGTCTGAAGTTCGAACTCGTTTTGTATTGAGACGGTATGTGCGATGTTAGCGAGCACGCAACAGTTTCATATTTAAGACTGGGCGACTCCTTGACACTCCTAATGTGTCTGTACCTACATGGTTTCTTTAAAATAAATGCTTTGAGTTAAGGCCTATTCGATATCGCTGTGGCGCTTGGTAGCGATACTGGTCCGCCTTCTGGTTAGTCACTTCGGGCCGGTATTGTCACTTTAGGCCGGTATCGTCACTTCGGGCCGGTATCGTCACTTCGGGCCGGTATTGTCACTTCGGGCCGGTATTGTCACTTCGGGCCGGTATTTACACTTCTGGCCGGTATTGTCACTTCAGGCCGGTATTGTCACTTCGGACCAGTCATTGTTAGGGAGTTGAACTGTTTAAATTATATACCTGGATGGTGGACATTGTAAATTAATTTTAAAATGAAATTCAGACACAATGTAAATTGTTATTGAATAAATGAAATGAAAAATGAAATGACCGGTATTGTCACTTCGAGCCGGTATTGTCACTTCGGGCCGGTATTGTCACTTCGGACCGGTATTGTCACTTCGGGCCGGTAATGTCACTTCGGGCCGGTATTGTCACTTCAGGCCGGTATTGTCACTTCGGACCGGTATTGTCACTTCGGACCGGTATTGTCACTTCAGGCCGGTATTGTCACGTCGGACCGGTATCGTCACTTCGGGCCGGTATTTTCACTTCAGGCCGGTATTGTCACTTCAGGCCGGTATTGTCACTTCGAGCCGGTATAGCTACCGAGCGCGGCAGCGATATTGCGGTGCTATCGCTTATAACTGAATAGGCCTTTGAACTATCTGTGTGTATGTCCTGCAGGCGGCTGCTCGTGGGCGGCGCGCTGCGCGCGGCTGCGCGCGGAGCGGCGCGTGCTGCAGTGTGCGCTCGCGAGAGCGGCTGACACTGCGCACAGGTATAGTATATCATCATCATTCTCCTGCCGCAATGTACTAGCGGTCGGCGCAACATGTCCCTCTCTTCCATACTTCTCTATTAGTCGTCATCTCAGTAGTCACCCCATTTCTATCCATATCATGTTTCACACAGTCCATACATCGTTTCTTTGGTCTTCCCCTACTCGTAAGCCATCCACATTCATACTCAAAACTTTCCTCACGACATTTTCCTCTTTCCTCCGCATCACATGCTCATACCGTCACCGGAGTCACTTTCAGATTTCCTCTTATGTACTTATTTCTTATCCTATCCATAATATATCCTATCTATACTAATATTATAAAGAGGAAAGATTTTTTTGTTTGTTTGTACAGAATAGGCTCCGAAACTTCTGGTCCGATTTGAAGAATTCTTTCAGTGTTAGATAGCCCATTTATTGAGTAAGGCTATAGGCTATATATCATCACGCTAAGACCAATAGGAGCGGAGTACCAATGAAGAATGTTTCAAAATCGGGGGTTTTTTTAGCGTTAGCCCAAAGCACAGATAATATAATACTACGTACAGATACCCAATCCCATACAAAGAAATGATACCACCCTAAATCGGGCTATTTTACTGGTTATCTTTCGTTCTCCATTTTTTTTAACAGGTGGCAGCATCAGCGACTCACTAGATGCCAGAGCCTGTAGTTTTACAACGCCATCTAGGAGTTATCTTAGATAATAGGTGGCATCGATGATATGTGGCATCGATACTACTAGATGGCGTTGTTGATAGAATCTATACATCGCACCGTGCGTTCAAGTTCAAGGACAAGTAATAAAAATACAACAAAAAAGATTTAAGATTATCTCGAGACCTTGAGTTGGCGGAATAGTTTCAATAGTTTTTCAAAACAAGTATTATAGTAGAATTTTGGTATCGCATGCGGGGACTAATAAAAATTTCTCCATATTTCCGGTTATTAATTTATTTGTGGGCCTGCGATACGAAAATTCTTTATTATGCTTGTTTTTCTCTTTTTAGGGTTCCGTACCCGAAGGGTGACAAACGGAACCCTATTCATAAGCCTCCGCTGTCCGTCTGTCTGTCAGCGAGCTCTATCTCATGAACCGTAATAGGTAGGCAGTTGAAAATTTCACAGATTGAGCATTTCTATTGCCGTAAGAGCAACAAATAATAAAATTAAAAAATAAAGGGGGGTCGCCATACAATAAAATTAAATTTTGAAAAAAAATTTATCTGACCCAGGCATGTGGGGTATCATTTTCTAGAGCTCATCGAGTAGAGAATAAATATAATTTTTATTTGTTTTTATCTTCAAAAATGATGAATTAGGGGGCCGTAGAAGTTGTCTGTTTTAGACCATTTTTGTACGAGCTCTATCTCAACAACTAAACAAATTAGGAATTTGAAACTTGTGTGTATCATGTAACATATACTGTTTATAATCAACAAATACTAAAAACGCCGATTCATAACGTATTTTATATAATATGGGCGATTTTCTGCAACTTAAAGTAATAATTTTGTATTTAATGCTAATATTAAGCGATATAAATTCCACAGATAACTATTTAATAGTCGGAGTAATGACATGGAATTAGTAAGTACCTACTATCATGGCAGCATATACTATTTCGATCATTTAAATTTCGATCATCCAAAAAGGTCTACAAAATAAACTTTCTTCACAAGATTTTAAAACCGGCCAGTATTTTTTGAGTTTAAGAACTTTATCGACTTTTTTCAAAGTATCCCTAGACGGTGTTGATGTGTGTACCTCGTGTTAAAACTACACTCCAATAGACAATATATTCAGTAACATTGAAATGAATACTGGCACATACAGTGTACTATTCAGTTACCTAGCTTAAACCGTTGTGGATACAATTTCATATTGAGAAAAATTATTGGTGTAAAAATATTCGGTCAATGGCCTTCGGCGCGGGAGATATTATAGTGCACAAGTGTGTGCGCAGACACGAGTGCACTCTCTCTCCCCTCACTCTCATAGTCCGATGGGATGTGTAAAAATAATAAGTAAGAAATAATAGATTTCTGTATGACTATCAAAAATAACGTAAATAAATACCTGTATTGACCCGTGCGTTTGCACTGGCGAAACATCACGACAAAACATGTTGAAATCTCTAGTTCCTGTCAAACATTGTATGAAAAATTGACAGAAAATAGAGATTCCAACATGTTTTGTTGTGAATGTTTCGCCAGTGCAAACGCACAGTTACTTATAATTAAAATTTGGCGTACTACTTACATTCTATTTTGTACAATATAGTCTGATGTAGCAAGAGAAATCCTTTTATTTATAAGTAACTAGCTTTACCCGGCCTGGCTTCGCACGGTTAGCACTAAGTACTTATCTACGGCGCATCTACCTTTCCTAATTACCTATTTCTACCTAATTACCTACCCTACCTACCTACCCTACCCTTCTTACCAGGGTAGGTAGGTACCTAACCTACCCTACCTACCCTACATATCTACCTGCTTACCTACCATATATACCTATTTATACCTACTAATACTATGTTAGTAGCAAATAAATAACTTTGACTTTAGTTAATGCATGTTACTGGATAAAGTTAACTTAATATTTTTCTCTTAAAATAAATGAAATATACTCCTACACCTATATTTTAACACAACAACATTTTCTCATTAAAATTAGACAATTTCTTTACAAATCTTTGTTTTTTTATAGCGCCTCTGTTGTTACCTTTACGAAAGTATTACAAAAATTCATAGTGTTATATCTTGTACGACATGGTATGGAACCCTTCGTGTGCGAGTCCGACTCGCACTTGACAGATTTTATTTTGGTTGTTTTTTTTTTCTTTGGTATGATAAATATTCATGTTGTTAATTAATTTGAGTACATACTCAAATCAATCAAAACTAGAAAATTGCTTGTAATATAACGGTAAGTAGGTAGGTTTAAAAATGTATAGGTAGGTACTCCATTTGAAATAAGATTAGACAATGAACTAAACCTTTTTACAGTCCGTTCAACCGATTTTGAGTTCTATTGCGTTGATGGCATGACAAATGGCAGCTGCAGTAAACAGTTGGTATTGTAACCACTTTTTAAAAGCTTTTATTCAACTTGCAATGTTTGTTTGCAAGTATATTACCTAGTTTGTTGTGGATTCTTGCGAGCAGAATTAAGAGTGTTTATTCTGAAAGTTGGCAACGTCGATTATGAAATGCAATGATTAATATCGTAACACCGAATAGTTAGTTTTAGATGTAAAAAAAGTATTTGGAAACTTTCCAAATGCCTTTTTTTCACCTAAAACGGGTACAACATCAAATTCAATGTTATAATTGCAATTCATTATTAATATTCTAGTCAATTGGTTAGCCACATTTCTTATTTCCATACAGTATTATTTCCAAATTAATCGAAACAGGTAAATATTTGACAGCTATTTACGACGTTGCCAACTTTTAGGATGCACCCTCTTAAGACTACTTCCTCATCCCACGGAGTTGACGTAGTATTTTAATATCTGTGACATTATACATGTTGATTCAATTCCGATGACAATACATAAATTTATTTTATCTGTTCTAATAGTACGCAACGCATTTTCGTAAAGGATTCCGATAAATCTGTTTCATTTAGACAGTTCAACAACATTCATTGCGTAATTTACGTTGCTGAGCAGAAATTATTTTCGAACTTTTGAAGCAATGGATTAGCAATCTTTTTGAAAGCGATTCAGATTCTGATTGATCTTGTATTACGTAATTAGGGTATTGATTGGCTACCCAGGATTGGCTCCAGACGAGGAAACTCCTCAACTGTCACCAGTACAGACACGAAATTTTATGTACGCTTTAATTATCACGGTCCGATCTAAATTCCACCATGACCTGGCTGCTGCACCCAGGACTAGCTTCAGACGAGGGAACTCCTCAACGGCCAACAGTACAGACACGATTACGAAACATTGTATACGCTTTAATTGTCTAGTGTCTAGTCATAGGGGGGTGTCTTTCCAAAAATCCGTAATTCGAAGCCAGGTCGGTTAGAAGAAATCAAAAACGTATTCGATGCAGAGAAAAGAAAGCAAACAATTACAGACAACAATATTTAGGATTCAGATTTTAGACAATGACGGAAACAGACAGAACAGAATTGATTGACAATTTGACATTGACAGACAATAAACAGCTCAAAATAGCTTTTACGTTTCGTGCAATCCTTTTTAGGGTTCCGTACCCGAAGGGTGACAAACGGAACCCTATTCATAAGCCTCCGCTGTCCGTCTGTCTGTCAGCGAGCTCTATCTCATGAACCGTAATAGGTAGGCAGTTGAAAATTTCACAGATTGTGCATTTCTATTGCCGCAAGAGCAACAAATAATAAAATTAAAAAATAAAGGGGGGTCGCCATACAACAAAATTAAATTTTGAAAAAAAAATAATCTGTCCCTGGCATGTGGGGTATCATTGTCTAGAGCTCATCAAGTAGAAAATAAATATAAGTTTTATTTGTTTTTATCTTCAAAAATGATGAATTAGGGGGCCGTAGAAGTTGTCTGTTTTAGACCATTTTTGTACGAGCTCTATCTCAACAACTAAACAAATTAGGAATTTGAAACTTGTGTGTATCATGTACCATATACTGTTTATAATCAACAAATACTAAAAACGCCGATTAATAACGTATTTTATATAATATGGGCGATTTACTGCAACTTAAAAATAATATTTTGTATTTCATGCTAATATTATGCGATTTAAATTCCACAGATAACTATTTACTAGTCGGCGTAATGACATGGAATTAGTAAGTACCTACTATCATGGCAGCATATACTATTTCGATCATTTAAATTTCGATCATCCAAAAAGGTCTACAAAATAAGCTCTCTTCAAAAGATTTTAAAACCGGCCAGTATTTTTTGAGTTTAAGAACTTTATCGACTTTTTTCAAAGTATCCCTAGACGGTGTTGCCGTGTTGATGTGTGTACTCGTACCTCATGTTAAAACTACACTCCAATAGACAATAATATTCAGTAACATTGAAATGAATGGTGGTACAGGGTACTATTCAGTTACCTTAAACCGTTGTGGATACAATTTCATATTGAGAAAACTTATTTGTGTAAAAATATTCAGCCACGGCGGCCAATCTCAATGGAGACTAGCCTTCGGCGTGGGAGATATTATAGTGCACAAGTGTATGCGCAGACACGAGTGCACTCTCTCTTCCCTCACTCTCATAGTCCAATGGGATGTGTAAAAACAATTTTTATTTTCGCTTGAGTTTAGATTTCGATATTTTTTTTTGTTGGTACATTGGCGTGTGCTAGCTGTCATTATGGCAAATATATTTTATTTAATGTTTTGTGTTGAGTAATGTAAAATATTTGCATACTATTGTATAGAATAAAGTTTTTTTTCGTAACTGAACAGACAGCTGCGCTGCTAGCGAGTTTGTTGCGCCACTTCTTCTTTCCAGCAAAAGCACTAGGAAGTGGTGAAGGGCGGGCGTTTTTGGGGGACTGTCTTATGTAATTAGCCTAGTTTGAATAAATGACTTTTGAATTTGAATTATGACTATCAAAAATAACGTAATACCTGTATTGACGGAATGTTGTAATTAAAATTTGGCGTACTACTTACATTCTATTTTGTACAATATAGTCTGATGTAGCAAGAGAAATCCTTTTATTTATAAGTAACTAGCTTTACCCGGCCCGGCTTCGCACGGTTAGCACTAAGTACTTATCTACGGCGCACCTACCTTTCCTAATTACATATTTCTACCTAATTACCTACCCTACCTACCTACCCTAACTGCTACCTAACCTAACCTACCTACCCTACATATCTACCTGCTTACCTACCACATATACCTATTTCAATCAATCAATCTTCCTAGCCTTTTTCCCAACTATCTTGGGGTCGGCTTCCAGTCATACCGGTTGCAGCTGAATACCAGTATTTTACATGGAGCGACTGCCTATCTGACCTCCACAACCCAGTTACTGTTACAACACATATACCTATTTGTACCTACTAATACTATGTTAGTAGCAAATAAATAACTAAAATAAATGAAACAGACTTCTACACCTATAATTTAACACAACAAAATTTTTTCATTAAAATTAGACAATTTCTTTACAAATCTTTATGTTTTTTTATAGCGCCTCTGTTGTTACCTTTACGAAAGTATTACAAAAATGCATAGTGTTAAATCTTGTACGACATGGTATGGAACCCTTCGTGTGCGAGTCCGACTCGCACTTGACCGATTTTTTTACAGTTCCGGGTTCAGTAAAAAGAAAATAAGGATAATTTAGTACCAAAAACATGCTAATAGATTTCTTTTCATTATATAAATTTTTATGTAAAGTGCTGGCTTTAATAGTTATTTGTTATACAAGAGTGCAAAGTTGCTTTTTAACCGCGTGTTCAATTTTGATGACCGAGCAAGCGAAGGATTCAAGGATTCATTCAAAATTAGAAGCCTGAGCGTTAGCGAGGGAATCAAAAGAGCACGAGGTGAAAAATCTTTGCACTCGAGTGCAACACGTAACTTTTCATTCCACCTCAGCGAGGAAATGACTAAATGCAAAAAAAAAAACGTTTACAATCACAAGATAGGTACACTTTTATTTCAGTTTAGGTATTAATTACTACATTATAACAGTTAAGTATTACAGAATAATCTTTAAATTATAACAAAATAATACTAAGGTATAATTAAGAAAATTTTAAAGTAACGTTGCTACAGTTATTTAAATTGAGTGTAATATTTTTGTTTGGTACTGTAATATTGGTGTTAGTCACTTGTGTACTGTTTTTCGGTAAACTATCTGTCATACTTAATAGTTGTACCGATTCATCGGATTCCCTTGGCGTGAATGTTGGAGAGAGAGGGAGATGGTTAGGTGTTTCATAACGGCTTATTTTTGATGTAGAAGGGCCAGTCCAAGGATCCGATTGAGGCTCTTTCAGTGTAATGGCTCCTACGATGCCTTCACATATTTTAGACTTATTTTGGATGGAATCCTCTATGTATCCCTCTACAACTGCATTGGACTTCCAGCCTCCGTGGCGCTTAAGGGACAGGAGATCAGCTCCGGAATCAGCCAAAAGTGTGGCTGAAGTTCGTCGGAAACAATGACCCGTGTACAACAGGGGTTCTGGAAGTTCAAGAAATGTTGCTATTTCTCGTGGGATACTGCCAATTTTATTAGTACCCATAGGCTGTCTAACACACTTTCCATTGCGATACTGTAGAAAAAATCGATTGATTGGAGTGTTAGGCGGGCGTAAGGCTTGATATTTCTCAACAATCGTTACGTATTCCTTGTGAATGACGAAGTTGCGGTCTCTTTTTGTCTTTGTATTAGGTAAATTAATTAATAGTAAGTCATCTGAATGTTTCTCAATGTTTTTGACATTAAGTTGTGTTAGTTCATTAGTTCGACATGCTCCGTTTATTCCAATAATAAGAACAACCTGTAACGTAAAGAGTATTGTAGTAGATAAATGAATAAAATTGATATGAACGCATAATTATGCCTATCAACATCTACTAAGTATACTATTTAATTGAGATTAATATACTTAAGTAGATACTGAATGTGCAACTGACTTACTTTTGCCGCCAAATATACGGAATCGGGTGCTTCGTTAAGAAACTTTTCAATATCAGATACTGTGAAAACCTTCGATTTTTTTGGTTGATGACCAGATGAGGCTCTTTTTAAAAATGCCACTAATTTAGGATAGGTATCGATATGTTTGTCTTTTTTCATCTTTATTGTTGCTTTTAACATCGAATACGTACTCCATAGAGTGCTTGCTTTCTTGTTCTCGGATAATTCTATAAAATATGCCAGCAAAACGTTTTCTGAGAAAGTTTTGGCTCCTTTTGCTAGTCGCCACGTGTTGAACATATCGTACTGTTTTAAATACTTCTCGCGTGATTGTTGAGGGAGAAAGCTCATTTGCGCATTATTAACAGTTTCAGTCAATTCTGTTGGCGTCAAGCAAACTTCCTCGTCGCTAGAATCACTCATTTTAGTTTTTTCACTTGTTTTCAAGTTTCTTGTTTTTAATAAAAGGTTTAACAATGACGTGAAAAAATGCCGCGTAAAGAACCGCGTACAAAGCAAATTGAAATAAATCGGTCAAGTGCGAGTCGGACTCGCACACGAAGGGTTCCATACCATGTCGTACAAGATTTAACACTATTTTTGTAATACGAAAGTATAAAGGTAACAACAGAGGCGCTATAAAAAAACAAAGATTTGTAAAGAAATTGTCTTATTTTAATGAGAAAATGTTGTTGTGTTAAATTATTATAGGTGTAGAAGTTTATTTCATTTATTTTAGTAACATGCATTAACTAAATTCAAAGTTATTTATTTGCTACTAACATAGTATTAGTAGGTATAAATAGGTATATGTGTTGTAACAGTAACTGGGTTGTGGAGGTCAGATAGGCAATCGCTCCATGTAAAATACTGGTATTCAGCTGCAACCGGTAAGACTGGAAGCCGACCCCAAGATAGTTGGGAAAAAGGCTAGGAAGATTGATTGATTGAAATAGGTATATGTGGTAGGTAAGCAGGTAGATATGTAGGGTAGGTAGGTTAGGTTAGGTAGCAGTTAGGGTAGGTAGGTAGGGTAGGTAATTAGGTAGAAATATGTAATTAGGAAAGGTAGGTGCGCCGTAGATAAGTACTTAGTGCTAACCATGCGAAGCCGAGCCGGGTAAGCTAGTTACTTATAAATAAAAGGATTTCTCTTGCTACATTGGACTATATTGTACAAAATAGAATGTAAGTAGTACGCCAAATTTTAATTACAACATTCCGTCAATACAGGTATTACGTTATTTTAGATAGTCATAATTCAAATTCAAAAGTCATTTATTCAAACTAGGCTGAGAATCAGCACTTTTCGAACGTCAAAATAACATAAGACAGTCCCCCAAAAACGCCCGCCCTTCACCACTTCCTAGTGCTTTTGCTGGAAAAAAGAAGTGGCGCAACAAACTCGCCAGCAGCGCAGCTGTCTGTTCAGTTACGAAAAAAAACTTGATTCTATACAATAGTATGCAAATATTTTACATTACTCATAAATAAAATATATTTGCCATAATGACATTAAATGTACCAACAAAAAAAAATATCGAAATCTAAACTCAAGCGAAAATAAAAATTATTTTTACACATCCCATCGGACTATGAGAGTGAGGGAAGAGGGAGTGCACTCGTGTCTGCGCATACACTTGTGCACTATAATATCTCCCACGCCGAAGGCTAGTCTCCATTGAGATTGGCCGCCGTGGCTGAATATTTTTACACAAATAAGTTTTCTCAATATGAAATTGTATCCACAACGGTTTAAGGTAACTGAATACTACCCTGTATGTACCACCATTCATTTCAATGTTACTGAATATTATTGTCTATTGGAGTGTAGTTTTAACATGAGGTACGAGTACACACATCAACACCGTCTAGGGATACTTTGAAAAAAGTCGATAAAGTTCTTAAACTCAAAAAATACTGGCCGGTTTTAAAATCTTTTGAAGAGAGCTTATTTTGTAGACCTTTTTGGATGATCGAAATTTAAATGATCGAAATAGTATATGCTGCCATGATAGTAGGTACTTACTAATTTCATGTCATTACTCCGACTAGTAAATAGTTATCTGTGGAATTTATATCGCATAATATTAGCATGAAATACAAAATATTATTTTTAAGTTGCAGTAAATCGCCCATATTATATAAAATACGTTATTAATCGACGTTTTTAGTATTTATTGATTATAAACAGTATATGGTACATGATACACACAAGTTTCAAATTCCTAATTTGTTTAGTTGTTGAGATAGAGCTCGTACAAAAATGGTCTAAAACAGACAACTTCTACGGCCCCATAATTCATCATTTTTGAAGATAAAAACAAATAAAAATTATATTTATTTTCTACTTGATGAGCTCTAGACAATGATACCCCACATGCCAGGGACAGATGATTTTTTTTTCAAAATTTAATTTTATTGTATGGCGACCCCCCTTTATTTTTTTATTTTATTATTTGTTGCTCTTGCGGCAATAGAAATGCTCAATCTGTGAAATTTTCAACTGCCTACCTATTACGGTTCATGAGATAGAGCTCGCTGACAGACAGACGGACAGCAGAGGCTTATGAATAGGGTTCCGTTTGTCACCCTTCGGGTACGGAACCCTAAAAAGAACACCAAGAAGGTTCCGAGTCTGAGTTTTTAAAAAAATTAAAAAAAAGTTGTATGATATATTCGGCACCATAGAGGTAGCAGTAAATAGGTTTAATGTTTTTTTTAATTCACAAACTTAGTGCACACGATGTTCTAAATTCAATTTACTTTATCCTCTAGCGAATAAAAACGGCTTTTCCACTCAGATATTGAAGATTAAAAATACTCTTTCCGAGATGGTGGGATGAAAAAAAAATTACATTTGATTTCAATGAAACGTAAAATTAGTTTATGATTGTTGCTTCTATGAAAGTATTTACAGTACAATGACAGGACAAATTGAGTTGAACGCCATCTATGTTGAACAACAACTAAACAAAATGATTAACAAATGGCGACTTTCATCATTCTATAGGTTCGAATTGAAGTAAAGAGCTTCATTTATACTTTTTGTTGAAAATACGTTATTTATGAGTGTAAATAGATAAATCAACAATTAGAAAAGCGAGTTTTGATTTTTACTAATCTTACTTCAGCCAAAATCTGCCGTTTAACGCTTTTTAGTGATTGTTAATTTTATAATGGCTACCTATGCTGCCATCTATGATTTTTTTTTCAACACTAATTATAATTTGTTCGAGTTGAGACCCCATGCCCAAAGTAACTATTCCACGCGGACGAAGTCGCGGGCAGAAGCTCTAGTCCATAATATAGTTTTCTATGCGATAGCCTGCACAGGTATATAAAATCTATCCGTCTTTTCCCAACTATGTCGAGGTCAACTTCCAATCTAACCGAATGCAGCTGAATACCAGTATTTAGTTTAACGACTGCCTCTCTGACCTCCACAACCCAGTGACTGGGTAACACGATACCCTTTGGTTAGACTTTCGGCCTTCTACCTGCCCGTAACGACTGTCAAAGATCTACGAATGACAGCCGGGACCAACGGATTATTATCTAGCTGCGCCCCGCAGTTTCACCCGCGTAAAGCGCAGGCCACACCGCCAGCTAGCGGGCGGGCGGGCTAGGCGGGCGAACATCGTTTCACCTCTTTACATGGTTAGTCGGTAGCTCGCGGTGTGAACCGAAGTATGTAAAGAGGTGAAACGATGTTCGCCCGCCCGCCCGCTAGCTGGCGGTGTGGCCTGCGCTTAAGTCTCGATCCCGTAGGAATATCGAGATAAAAAGTATCCTATATCTTAACCCAAGTCATAGTCTACCCATGTGCCAAATTTCATCGAAATCTTTTGAGCCGTTTTAGCGTGATAGCTAACAAACAAACTCACTTTCAAACAAACTCATTTATAATATTAGTTAGAAAGTTAGGATAATTTTCCACATTAGTTAAAACAGAGTATTTCATGGGTGACAGATTGTACTGCGCATGTGCGGTACAGGAGTCTACCTCCGTGTCGCTGTGCTGCGCCCTGCGCGCGGCCGACCGCGCGCTCGAGACCTACGACGTGCTGCTGGCCCTCGCCGAGACCGCGCTGCAGCACACTGAAGAGGTACGTGAGAGGCAGAGTGAGGACGACTACACGGTAATATCACTACTCGAGCGCGCCGCCGACCGCGCGCTCGAGACCTACGACGTGCTGCTGGCCCTCGCCGAGACCGCGCTGCAGCACACTGAAGAGGTACGTGAGAGGCAGAGTGAGGACGACTACACGGTAATATCACTACTCGAGCGCGCCGCCGACCGCGCGCTCGAGACCTACGACGTGCTGCTGGCCCTCGCCGAGACCGCGCTGCACCACACTGAAGAGGTACGTGAGAGGCAGAGTGAGGACGACTACACGGTAATATCACTACTCGAGCGCGCCGCCGACCGCGCGCTCGAGACCTACGACGTGCTGCTGGCCCTCGCCGAGACCGCGCTGCAGCACACTGAAGAGGTACGTGAGAGGCAGAGTGAGGACGACTACACGGTAATATCACTACTCGAGCGCGCCGCCGACCGCGCGCTCGAGACCTACGACGTGCTGCTGGCCCTCGCCGAGACCGCGCTGCAGCACACTGAAGAGGTACGTGAGAGGCAGAGTGAGGACGACTACACGGTAATATCACTACTCGAGCGCGCCGCCGACCGCGCGCTCGAGACCTACGACGTGCTGCTGGCCCTCGCCGAGACCGCGCTGCAGCACACTGAAGAGGTACGTGAGAGGCAGAGTGAGGACGACTACACGGTAATATCACTACTCGAGCGCGCCGCCGACCGCGCGCTCGAGACCTACGACGTGCTGCTGGCCCTCGCCGAGACCGCGCTGCAGCACACTGAAGAGGTACGTGAGAGGCAGAGTGAGGACGACTACACGGTAATATCACTACTCGAGCGCGCCGCCGACCGCGCGCTCGAGACCTACGACGTGCTGCTGGCCCTCGCCGAGACCGCGCTGCAGCACACTGAAGAGGTACGTGAGAGGCAGAGTGAGGACGACTACACGGTAATATCACTACTCGAGCGCGCCGCCGACCGCGCGCTCGAGACCTACGACGTGCTGCTGGCCCTCGCCGAGACCGCGCTGCAGCACACTGAAGAGGTACGTGAGAGGCAGAGTGAGGACGACTACACGGTAATATCACTACTCGAGCGCGCCGCCGACCGCGCGCTCGAGACCTACGACGTGCTGCTGGCCCTCGCCGAGACCGCGCTGCAGCACACTGAAGAGGTACGTGAGAGGCAGAGTGAGGACGACTACACGGTAATATCACTACTCGAGCGCGCCGCCGACCGCGCGCTCGAGACCTACGACGTGCTGCTGGCCCTCGCCGAGACCGCGCTGCAGCACACTGAAGAGGTACGTGAGAGGCAGAGTGAGGACGACTACACGGTAATATCACTACTCGAGCGCGCCGCCGACCGCGCGCTCGAGACCTACGACGTGCTGCTGGCCCTCGCCGAGACCGCGCTGCAGCACACTGAAGAGGTACGTGAGAGGCAGAGTGAGGACGACTACACGGTAATATCACTACTCGAGCGCGCCGCCGACCGCGCGCTCGAGACCTACGACGTGCTGCTGGCCCTCGCCGAGACCGCGCTGCAGCACACTGAAGAGGTACGTGAGAGGCAGAGTGAGGACGACTACACGGTAATATCACTACTCGAGCGCGCCGCCGACCGCGCGCTCGAGACCTACGACGTGCTGCTGGCCCTCGCCGAGACCGCGCTGCAGCACACTGAAGAGGTACGTGAGAGGCAGAGTGAGGACGACTACACGGTAATATCACTACTCGAGCGCGCCGCCGACCGCGCGCTCGAGACCTACGACGTGCTGCTGGCCCTCGCCGAGACCGCGCTGCAGCACACTGAAGAGGTACGTGAGAGGCAGAGTGAGGACGACTACACGGTAATATCACTACTCGAGCGCGCCGCCGACCGCGCGCTCGAGACCTACGACGTGCTGCTGGCCCTCGCCGAGACCGCGCTGCAGCACACTGAAGAGGTACGTGAGAGGCAGAGTGAGGACGACTACACGGTAATATCACTACTCGAGCGCGCCGCCGACCGCGCGCTCGAGACCTACGACGTGCTGCTGGCCCTCGCCGAGACCGCGCTGCAGCACACTGAAGAGGTACGTGAGAGGCAGAGTGAGGACGACTACACGGTAATATCACTACTCGAGCGCGCCGCCGACCGCGCGCTCGAGACCTACGACGTGCTGCTGGCCCTCGCCGAGACCGCGCTGCAGCACACTGAAGAGGTACGTGAGAGGCAGAGTGAGGACGACTACACGGTAATATCACTACTCGAGCGCGCCGCCGACCGCGCGCTCGAGACCTACGACGTGCTGCTGGCCCTCGCCGAGACCGCGCTGCAGCACACTGAAGAGGTACGTGAGAGGCAGAGTGAGGACGACTACACGGTAATATCACTACTCGAGCGCGCCGCCGACCGCGCGCTCGAGACCTACGACGTGCTGCTGGCCCTCGCCGAGACCGCGCTGCAGCACACTGAAGAGGTACGTGAGAGGCAGAGTGAGGACGACTACACGGTAATATCACTACTCGAGCGCGCCGCCGACCGCGCGCTCGAGACCTACGACGTGCTGCTGGCCCTCGCCGAGACCGCGCTGCAGCACACTGAAGAGGTACGTGAGAGGCAGAGTGAGGACGACTACACGGTAATATCACTACTCGAGCGCGCCGCCGACCGCGCGCTCGAGACCTACGACGTGCTGCTGGCCCTCGCCGAGACCGCGCTGCAGCACACTGAAGAGGTACGTGAGAGGCAGAGTGAGGACGACTACACGGTAATATCACTACTCGAGCGCGCCGCCGACCGCGCGCTCGAGACCTACGACGTGCTGCTGGCCCTCGCCGAGACCGCGCTGCAGCACACTGAAGAGGTACGTGAGAGGCAGAGTGAGGACGACTACACGGTAATATCACTACTCGAGCGCGCCGCCGACCGCGCGCTCGAGACCTACGACGTGCTGCTGGCCCTCGCCGAGACCGCGCTGCAGCACACTGAAGAGGTACGTGAGAGGCAGAGTGAGGACGACTACACGGTAATATCACTACTCGAGCGCGCCGCCGACCGCGCGCTCGAGACCTACGACGTGCTGCTGGCCCTCGCCGAGACCGCGCTGCAGCACACTGAAGAGGTACGTGGGTGGGCAGAGGTGGAGCCTACACGGTAATATCACTAATCTGCGTTCGCAATTTATTTGCCAAACATGAAAACAACCACGAATTTTAGGAAAAACAACCGTAACCGTGCCTACACATAAGGTTCAGTTTGCGCTACAACTTCATATTTAACTTCAACTTCTATTTTATGACTTTTTCAACAGTACTAGTCAGTCTAAAATCAATTTTATTTGCACCAGCATAAAGTTGATGTTTGTTTTGTGGAAATAACATCAAAGGGAAACAAGATTCTAGATAGACCTTAGATATATGCATGTGTAAGTCGCATGTATTAGGGAGCGAGCCTATCGTCCGGCCGTCAGTAAAACACAGAATTATACGATAGAAGATCGGCGAGGTTAACAATTTTGTTTAAAATACCAACAATTATAAATTTTCGAACATGTAAGCAAATGTATGTTTTTGGAACATTAAGACCAAAACATAAAGTTCATTTTGTGCCACAACAAAACTGTTGGAACGAAGTTCCCGAAAGGGGGCTAGACGGAAAAAATTGGGACCAAAAGTTGTAACGACACTTTTAATTTTTATTATAACGCCATCTGTGAGCGACCACAGGTACTAATTAGTGGCATGCCTTTGTGTTTTTTATTAAAACGCCATCTGTGAGCGACCACAGCTCACAGGCACTAATTAGTGGCATGCCTTTGTGAGGTTCGTTCCATCCGGTGTAACGTAACGCTTAGCTCCTCGGAGCTAAGCGTTGATAACAATTAAAATAAAAAAGGTTAAGGGTTAAGAGTATAAAAGCTAAAGAGGGTTAAGGGGTCGGCTTCACTCGACGTGGGATGCTCAGGATAGGAGGACAGGTAAGCAGGCAGGCAGGTAGGCAGAGGAGCCGGACTACCGCGTCGCACGCCGAGCAGGAGGTTCCTATAGAGAGGTGAGAGGTGAGAGGTAGCCTGATAGCGGAGGCACTTCGTGGTACCTCACGCTAACGGGACGGACGCGTCGGCGTCACTCGTGACGTCGTGTTGTGAGGGCTGAGGTCACTCTCGGAGGGCACGACTCCTGGCGTCACGTCACTTGACGTCGTATTAAGCTCTCTTACTCAGCTAGTGTGACGTTTGAGGCGTGGCGTCTTGCGCCACGCGGCCAGATGGCTAGTGTAGGGCCCTCTATGGGGCTAGGCGAGAGAGTCGGTAAAATGATAAGCCGGGTAGTCACTGATACACCAAAAGTTTATTGATTGTAAACACGGTTACACAATAGTTTAGAAAACACACAGTAATATGTTAGTTACACTGAACTAATCAGGCTAAGATTCAAGTAAGTAAATTGGATTCAAGGTGAAAAGTAACACAACCCACAGCTAGAGCCAAACTTCAACTTGTTAAGAAAAGAACCCGTTTTTATCGTTCTGTGTCATAATTTAAAACATTTCAAACGTCTATCAAGTTAATTCTTAATTGAATGATGGCCAGAACGGATAAAAACGGTTTACAGAGTGAAAGTCTATAGCTGCCCTTATTGCGAACATTACAGTGTATTCACCTGCTTTATAATAGGTTTAGAAGAAGATAAAGTGTCTATAGCACATTATGTCTATGGTTAAGAAAAGTAAATAAGACAGATGACAGCTTTCAATTAAAATGTTAGGATATAAAATATTCTAACATCTTTACAAAAGGGAATTAATAAATAGTATTAAATAGAATTTAGATGCTAAAACAATCAAAGAATATAAAAGTATGCTATTACAGGTATAGTGTGATTAAGAATAAATACAAGGAAGCTTACATGAATGATGATGGATTTCAATAAGTACGGTATCAAAAGGTGAATTGTTTAATATAGTAGCTTAAAAACATATAAGTAGACTAAAAATTGTGGTTCTGCACAGCAGAATGCCACACCGAGTGTCCCTTGACACCTCTCAGCTTTTTTTATTTTATACTTTTTCAATGACACTAATCATTCTGAAATCAAGTTACTCTGCACTAGTACAGAGATTTGAGGAACAGTGTGTAAAGTTCACTCATTCTCTATAGAAAAGGGAGGATCCTCCGACTAAACGAGTGTCGTGTCTGGTGGGCTCATTATTATGAACAACTTTCACTATGGGACCAAAGTTGAAATCGCGAAAAAAAAATCAGCTGTTCCATACATTTTGACGAGATAAGAGAACATAAATGTAGGGAACAGCTGATATTTTTTTTGCGATTTCAACTTTGGTCCCATAGTGAAAGTTGTTCATAATAATGAGTACAATGACCCCTTAAGAGGTTGCTGATGTTTTACAAATAACCCTGTATATGCTGATCGCGCGGTAAACTCTGCTTGCGCGATGCAGGATTTTGTGACATCAGTTCTTTGATGAGATCGCATGTGGCGATGTACCACATAAAGTTGATATTGGTTTAAGTGAAAATAACATTTATTTGAAACAAGGATTTGAACATGGATTAGAAAGAATCTGTCCTACAAATATAACTGGCAGAAAACACGCTCTACAGAACGAAGTTTTAGTAACTATATCAAGAACTTGATATATTACTTTCAAACTTAGGTATACTACTACTATCCTATATGTTGTTGTTGTTATATGTTGTTGTGTGTGACATCTACCAACCCGCACTGGGCCCGCGTGGTGGACTACGGCCCTCTCCCTCTCACAGAGAGGAGGCTTGTGTCCCAGCAGTGGGACATTGTAGACTGGTTATGCTAATGCTTATGCTGTATGTTCCAGCGTGTGTCGACGGAGCAGGTGGCCAGTCAGCTGCTGGCCCGCCTGGACGCCGAGCACACGTCCGCCGCCATCGGCCAGCCGCTCCTGTCGCCGGGGCCCTGGCTGCAGCATCACGCACACACGTAACTATTATATTTATATTTCTATAACTTCTACAAGTCACGTGATCCGCATACCGGCAGGCGCAGAGCTGTAAGGCTCTATATGGAGCACCGATGACTTCGTGAGGACCGCAGGTATCTGCTAGATGCGAGAAGCACAGAACCGGTTGAAGTGGCGATGCTTGTGGGAGGCCTATGTCCAGCCGTGGATGTTTTACGGCTAAAATGTTCATCATGATGATGAACGTACAGATTTAAGACCTCTCCTAGCTTGACTACAAGACTCCTACTAGAACTGTGCCTTTATCTGACATGAAAAGTATCCTTAATCCATCCTGTTTCTTCTCTTATCTCGTCCATGTCTCTCGGAATATACGGTGTAAAAGTGTGGTCACCTTTACACCGTGCAGGCTTGTCATGCTTGCAGTTACGTGTGTGACTAGCTTTATGGACATCGACCGCGCAACTTCATCTTAGCGTCTCGATGGCAGTCGAAATGAACTCTCCCCAGAATGTCCATTAGTTCCTGTAGCGTCAGGACGCGTAGGACACGATATTAAGTGTCCCATCGTTTGTGGAATCGACCAAATTCACACTTTCTCATTCTCTATCGAATTAGAAGACGACAGTCGCAAGTATGAACGCTTTTTTGCGTGACAATTTCTGCCAATTTGCTTCTACGGCTTCCAAAAACCAGCTCAGCAGCTTTTTAAGGTATTGCATAGCTGCTATCGCGGGCGTTGAGCGTGGAGACCTAATCCAGAAATTCCGTAACGAAAATACGAGTACCTAAGGAGAGTGTTTAGTATTGAAAATTATGTTTAACTGCTTGACAACAATGTTCAAATTTACTTAGACGAATGATACGAGAGTGTTGTATTGAAAATTATGTTTAACTGTTTGACAACAAAGTTCAAATTTACTTAGACGAATGATACGAGAGTGTTGTATTGAAAATTATGTTTAACTGTTTGACAATAAAGTTCAAATTTACTTAGACGAATGATCCTTGACTATTAATAGTTAAATTAAAACATTTTTATTAGTTTGATGTTCCCATTACGTTGTGTCAAGTTTTAAAAACTATAAATGTGAATAACAGTTCCTGTCAATGTCATCATTGCTATTTCTTGTATTCGGGTTAATATTTTACAATTGCGGAAGTTGATAAAAAATGCTATGCAATAGCTTCGCCGCGGCAGTCCCCGAGTGCCACACGTTTTTTTTTAAATAACTGGGTCTCACCGAGTATATCAACAGTATTATAAGAAAGTATGTGCTCGCCCAGGTCGCCGTGCGAGCGCTGGTCTGCGGAGTGCGAGGCGCGACTGCGAGCGCACGCCGCGAGACTCAAGGCGGATACTGTAGCGTTGCGGGACACGCAGTCTGCGCCGAAACTGTTCTCCTACCACGGTCAGTATACATCAAACTCAAAGCATTTATTTCAATTATAATTAAACCATTTACAGGCACTTTTGAGTTGTCAAGGAGTCGGTCAGTTGGAATATGAAGCTAGTTGCCCATTCCAAAGCGTAGTAGGTTCCTATGGAGAGAAGAACGGGCAAGAAACACCACGGACACTTTTTTCAACAGAACTATACTATAGTCATTCTAAAATTAGCTTAATTTACATTTGCATAAAGTTGATGTTTCTATAATTGCAAATAACATCAATTTGAGAATAGCGCACCGCATACCACGTGTGCACTGAATGTGTGGCAGTCGATTGCGATCGTCGTACGTACATGTAGTGCGCGTACGCATGTTTTCGCTCGTTGTATGACACCGACCTTCTGTATAAATTTGACTCTGTTTTGATTGAGCTATATCCAATAGCAACATTATAATAATGTATTATGATTGTGCTACAGACATCGACGAGTCGGAGCTGGGCGCGGCCGGCAGCGGGTGTAGCGCGGCCGAGATGGAGGCCGCAGTGGCCGTGCAGGACGCGCTCGCGCACGCCTCGCTGAACAACAACAACAACAACGAACACAAGGTACAACAACAACTACATAATATACTCACTCGGCCGAGATGGAGGCCGCAGTGGCCGTGCAGGACGCGCTCGCGCACGCCTCGCTGAACAACAACAACAACAACGAACACAAGGTACAACAACAACTACATAATATACTCACTCGGCCGAGATGGAGGCCGCAGTGGCCGTGCAGGACGCGCTCGCGCACGCCTCGCTGAACAACAACAACAACAACGAACACAAGGTACAACAACAACTACATAATATACTCACTCGGCCGAGATGGAGGCCGCAATGGCCGTGCAGGACGCGCTCGCGCACGCCTCGCTGAACAACAACAACAACAACGAACAGAAGGTACAACAACAACTACATAATATACTCCCTCGGCCGAGATGGAGGCCGCAGTGGCCATGCAGGACGCGCTCGCGCACGCCTCGCTCAACAACAAAAAACACAAGGTACAACATAGACTATAGTACTACGAAAGACACACTACTGGCCGCATATTCGCTTTCTCTCTCCTACTTTCTGGTCTGCATTCACTGCACAACTGAATACAGAACGCTCAGTCTATTCTCTGTGTGCATGACCGGCACCCTTCGACCTGTGACACAGCGACGCTGCTTGGCGGCAGAAATGGCGCTAATATTTCCACGGACGAACTTCTCAATTTTATAAAGCGCTATATTACAACTGGTGAAATATAGGTGTATCTTACTCCGCTGTCCTCTCCTTCGGGGAACACAGTTGTCATTGTTTTTTTTAAGTGAAAACTTCTTTGGCGGCGTTGTCCACTTTTTTTGGAATGGGTAAAAAATGTTAAACTCGCGTATAACACGACAAAGTAAATATCAAAATAAAATAGTCTTTGACATTACGTAAAGATTGCGAGGTAAGAAATTTTACCCATCTTGATGGGTAATAAAAGCAGTCAAAACATACTTCATGAAAAGTGTTTAAATAAATTGTTTATTTTTGTTAGACTATATTTTGAAAATAAATAAATATACTACTACTACTAATGAATATTGTATTTAACCGCATAAATGATAGTACTTTTATACTGATAAATAAATCAATTCGTGCGAAATTATTCCCTAACCTAAAATATGTGGAACCATTTATGTAATGTAACTTTTATGCAAAATGTAGATGTTGTATTTGAAACCTTGTCTGTTCCAGAGCGGCTCGAGCCGGCGCCGGCGCACGCGGCCGCGCCACTGGCTCGACACGCGCGCCTCCGAGACTGACCTGTGAACAGAGCGACGTCACAGCACGTGATACAGATCATGTAATCCACGAGCGCGCGATATGCGACTCTATTGTCATTGCAATAAGATACAACTTTCCAAAGAAACTTATGCGTATCGGGAACCGTCGGCTATCTTCGGAAATACGAACACACGAGATCTAATATAGTGCTGTTATAACCATAGAAATGCTCAACTATTTTGTATTATCATGTTTACAAAGTTACAGATTAACAACTCTATGCAATTCCAAACACTCTGAGAGACAGATGACGATCTGCGACCGGAGTAGGTAACACAACAGAGAGAAAACTTCATACAAACGTGCAATGATAGGTGCACGATTACAAAGCGCGGCAGTACTAAACGTAGAAGCTTTGCCTCTGTGGGAGGTTACTCTGTGGCGCGACGTTCGTGCTAATTCGGATACACGAAGATTACCGAAGCGCATACATTTCTTCGGAAATTTGTTTTTAGAATGATAGATGTGTGTTTGTGAAATGCAAGATCTGCATAGAGACTGAGCTACGTGAGTCGAGGCGGCGGACACCACGTAGATAGAAATGAACGTAGATGCCGCTTCTTGTCAAGGATTTTATCAAAATCCTGTACGGTCAGCAACAAAAGTCGATTAACACTGCTATTTTTTTTCTATTTTTTTTTTATATATAAACAATTCGATAATCTGCTTCTAAACATTTATTATCATTCTTTAGATTTTACTTCTGTTATTTCGAGCACTGAAGTGTTAATCGACTTTTATTGCTGACCGTACAGCCACTCATCGCTCGTCTCAAACAAGCCATAATAGACTCTAGTATTCGTTAAAGTGTCATTAACTAACTGTAGGATTGTGACTCGAGCCCCTACACTAACACCTGGTTCCTGAATGGATAATTAGTACAAATGTTAGCTACGTGGCTGACGAACTAATGTTAAAGCTCTGGCCATACTGAGGCAAATCCCGCGCGGGATGCGGGACGACATTAGCTAACGCCGATTGTGTCAACTAACTTGGTGGCGCCTGATTTACAAATCATTGAAAAAATCTATGCAAGCACTCGCACCCCGCATCCCGCGCGGAGTTCACCTCAGTATGGCCACAGCTTTACTGCTGTAGTTGGCTGACTGACATAACTACAGCTAATCATATCACAAGACAAAAAATTGACAGTCTGTTTGCTAATTTTTGTGTCCATTAAGCCTTTCAGGAACTAGAAGGCCAGTTCCCGTATTGTATCAGTTACAATGTCAAAAACTTTGGAAAATGACAGATATTTTTGACAGATTGAGATTAGAATGCGACGAGAATAGAAACGGGTTTTGTCGACGGAAGAATAGGCAAAATGACGGGTAAACAATCACAATCTGACAGTTGTCTGTTCTTCCGTCGACAAAACACGTAGAGAACCCGTTTCTTCGGTGTGAGTCTATCTGGCAGGCCCCAACGAGATTTATCAACAGGTGATAGGTTTACATAAGGACATTATTTTGTACCTATAGAAAATAAATAAGATATATTTTGTACCTCGACAGTTTTTGATTAAATGACGTTTCTATGAAGTGTCTAGCTAGCGGGCCCCTTATGATTATTTTTATTGTTATTATACTTTCAGATCGCCCAGTAGTGCTCGGAGTTAGAAAATATTATGTACCTTACAAATCCGAAATTTCGACTTTCTGTGAGCTATACTTTAGAAGATATTCGTTACTTAGACAAACGTCCAGCCAGCGGGCCACTTTTTAAATACTACTCTTTTGTAACATACAATAGCAGTAGGAGCTTGATCCTATTATGTACCTTACAAATCCAAAATTTCGACTTTCTGTGAGCTATACTTTAGAAGTTATTCCATTCTCCCATGTAAATCTTCAAGCTATCATTTACTCATTAAAGATTATAATTATTATATTATAATTATTATAGGTATTACATTTTCTCTTTTAATCATTTACATAGCGCCCTACTTAAAAGAACTACTCTTTTTCTTAATCCCAGTTTTGTTGTAGCACTGTTGAGTGATTATGAAAGCAGGTATAATGTTTGAAAACGGGTTTGCCAGCTAGGCGCTTATTTTATTAACGAATACCTTATGAAGTCCATAGGAAGTTGGAATTTTGAATATGTAAGGTACAGACGCCAGCATATCAAGTTACTACAATCTGTCAAATTTCTTTAATAGATTTTTAACTTTATCGCTAAAGAATAAGGTTCAATGTTGATTGGGAAAATTTGACAGATTGGAGTAGGTTGATGTGCTGGCGTCTGTACACAATAGTATTACCTAGTTACTGGGTTGTGGAGGTGAGATAGGCAGTCGCTCTATATAAAATACTGGTATTTAGCTGCATTCGGTTAGACTGGAAGCCGACCCCAACATGGTTGGGAAAAGACTAGGCAAATTGAAGGTACATAATAGCACAGTATAAAAAGATACAGTAGGACGATGCCTTTGATCTCGTGGTAAATGCAGACAACGTGTAGGCATTGTCACGACAGCTAGGGTTGTCCCAAGTCAACAATATTTATTTTATTAATTTATTTTAGATCAACATGGGCATCAACATTATTATAAACAATAATTAACAATTATCAAAAAGATCGTCTTTTTGTGTACCAGCCACTCATCTATAAAACTGTAGGTATCTTCATAAATGGGCGACTTTTGGTTTTTAGATTTACTGGATTTGAAATTTCTGTTGTTGAACTTAATTATATAAAAAATCCTCATCCTAATACAAAAAAACATTGGGAAGCATGAACATGGTTTGGTATTGAATTCTATTTGACTCAAATGCTCAAACAATTTAGACCCAATGTTGTTTCCAGAAAAATTAAAAATCGACATCAATTTTGTTTCCAAGCTATGGATGTAATCCACAAAATCATCCTGAGGGACTTGTAGTCCTCCGAAGCGATCACGGCTAGTATTTTAAGCTGAAATTGATGAAATCGCAGTTTTTTATTAACGTAAGATGACGACTTGCACTCTTCACAACACACGTCGTATGCACCATTATAATATTATACATAAATTAAAACAATATTAAACTCAACACGATAGCCCTGAAAGTTATTTCCCGAACTACTAACACGGTAGCGTAAGCAGTCCGGGAGCGCGCTTCCCCCGTCTCGCACCTCACGCCCCGCAAGATTACCCTGTCTTAGACGTCTTCATCAGACGACTGTATGATGTATAGACTGATGGGTGATAATAGTATCAAGCTTCATATTCTATGTATGATATAAATGAGTAGTATTTAGAAACAAACCCACTGGCTGGACCTTCGTCTAAGTAACGAATATCTTCTAAAGTATAACTCACAGAAAGTCGAAATTTTGGATTTGTAAGGTACATAATAGGATCAAGCTCCTACTGCTATTGTATGTTACAAAAGAGTAGTATTTAAAAAGTGGCCCGCTGGCTGGACGTTTGTCTAAGTAACGAATATCTTCTAAAGTATAGCTCACAGAAAGTCGAAATTTCGGATTTGTAAGGTACATAATATTTTCTAACTCCGAGCACTACTGGGCGATCTGAAAGTATAATAACAATAAAAATAATCATAAGCGGCCCGCTAGCTAGACACTTCATAGAAACGTCATTTAATCAAAAACTGTCGAGGTACAAAATATATCTTATTTATTTTCTATAGGTACAAAATAATGTCCTTATGTAAACCTATCACCTGTTGATAAATCTCGTTGGGGCCTGCCAGATAGACTCACACGTTTCTACGTTGTCATGGTCGCGTGCAGGTGTTTGTGTTATTTGATCATTTACATTTTGATTATTTGCATATCATCGGCAGTTTATCTCGAATATTATGTATTATAATTAATTCGGTTGTTAAATTGTAAATCCTAATTTAATTGATAAAAACTATTGAAGTATCGGAAATTACTCAAAAGCCATTATTTTCTTTAAATAAAAAAAAATCTAAGCATTCACAGTAAAACCAGAAAATTTATGCGCTTCGGTATATTTTGTGTTTCGGAAATAGCACGAATGTCGCGCTAAGACCGTGCGCACTTTAGTCGTGTTTTCGTACTAACTTTACTCGTGCGAACACACACGAACGATCTTCCAAGTACTAAGGGAGCGCGCAGACTGCGTACGAGTTCGTCCTAATTATAGTTCCGACGTCCGAAAACAATTCGACCTTGTTGGAATTTTTCGAGCGTTCAAAATGCGATATCACCGGAACACTGCCTGTTTGACGGAGAAAAACGTATTCAGTGTGCGCACTCAGTTCGTACGACCACGATCATACGTTTTCGTACATTAAAAATTCGTGTCCAAAGTGCGCGCGGACTAACGCCTCCCAGAGGCAAAGCTTGTAGTAAGTGATGATTTCTGAAACGCATACTTTTCTTGGGATATTTATATTGAATATTTTTGAGTTATTTCCGATAGTTGCTCGTGTTGTATTTTTGGTATGTTATGTAAAAGATATGGTTGTTAAATTGTATGTTTTTAACTTACAAGAGGCTAGGGATATTCTCAACGAGACATAAAACATATTGTGTGTCACAGTTTGAGCGTGAGTTCATTTGTATTCGATGGAATGCGATTACTATTTTTCTTTTATTATATTTTAAACCAAATTAGATCATCATCTGCCCGCCTTTTGGCTTGCAGTCTAACCGGATGCAGCCAGAAAAAAAAAAAAAAATGCAAAATGCTTTAAAACGCGCCCACACCAATCCTGGCGGTGGCCATTTAACTGATATAATTTTTATTAAACAGAACAAAATAGTAAGTCCTAATAAACAATATTACAATAACTTTAACGATTTTTATTATTTACAAAAAAAGGAAAAACATTCACTCACGCACACTCACTCACACACACACTCACACTCGCTCACCCACTTTCTAGTTACTCACTTAGGAAATCAGGTGATTAACTTATGCGCCACCTGTACTTATAATGAAAAGAAAACTATGTCGTCTCGTTGAGATGAACCTCCAATAAGTTACTGTTGAAACTAACTTCTTAAGTATTGAACTAAACGTTAAACTGACCTCACTGTACATACCTCCCATCGTACTAGTACTAGCCTTGTTCCCACTACGTTGTGTCGGCTTCCGGTCTGACCGGATGCAGCTGAATATCATATGTTATTATAAATCTGTGAATTATCTGATCCCTGTCAAATAAATGTTGTAAATTAACCGTATATGACGATGTCCCCTCACATCAAGGCATACGCGCGCAGAATTCAGAACCAACGTCAATTTCACATTTTGCACGTTGAGCACTTTTTGGGTGAACAAAAATCATGGAACTCGCGTCATCGTCACCGAACGCTTTCCATGAGCTATATGTATACTGTGTATATGTGTACTTTTTGGGTGAACAAAAAGCGTGAAACTCGCGTCATCGTCACCGTACAGTTTTCACTTCTATTGGCAGTCCCCAAAGACTGCCCCGCATGTTTGTATTTCTCTCAATCTATTTGAGAACTTTACACTATTCAGCACGGTTAGCGTGATCACAATAGAAATGGGTTTTGTCGACGGAAGAATAGACAATATGACAGATTACAATCTGTCATATATTATTGTCTAATCTTCCGTCGACAAAACCCGTTTCTATGGTTGTGATGCTACGCGTGCAGATTTTCAATGCTATGCGTGTCGTTCCCATTCTGCCCGAATATGCCTTGACTATAAAGCTGTGGCCAGTCACCTAGCAGGAGCGAGCGCGGGCTGAAATCTGTCTAATATTTGATGACGACACGACCAACAGTTATCTCAATACGACGAAGCTGGTCGGGCCCAGCCCTCCTCCGTCATGTCTCAGGCCACAGTCTAAGTCCGAGATCTATAAACGTTACTTGACGCAAACTTTCGCAAAGCGTTATACATACATAGCCTCACGCTCCTTCCCATCGGGGTAGGCAGAAACTACAGAACGCCACCTGCTACGATCATTGCAAACTCGTTTTGCTTCGTTTACGTTCATACATCTGGTCATACACGCTCGCCGGTTGCGAATACTACGCACCTGTCCTTTCTGAAGAACATCACCAATAAGGTCAAGTGCAAGTTAGTGACGGGAATATATCAAAGCTGAAGTACGAACTAAGTAACGTTCATAGATACCGGTCTCTCCATTAGATAAAATAGTACAAAAGTGAATCTTGTAAATGTGTTTCATGTTAGCGTAGTTGTCTGTGAGACAGATGTTGTACGAACGTCATCGCGCTTGTTACTAACTCTAGATAAGATATAATATTTATATAACTTCACTGCGGAGGTCCTTGCAGCAGGATCGGGAGAAGTTCGCGGATATCAAGGAGTGGGTTATCAACGTCAAATTGTTTATTTCTATTAGGCGCATGAAAGGCACTTCTGAACGTCAAAATTTACAGAACAATTGAATTGATTCTAGTCGCCCCTTACAAAAGGTAGTTTCGTGTGGAGAAGAATGGGCAAGAAACTCCACCTCTTTTAAAATGTTTTAAAATATTTTGGATACATTAATTATAATATTATGTGAAGACGATGCACCTAATAAATTGTTGAGTTGAGAATTAATATTAAATGAATCCGTTTACATCCATTGATGTACATAAGAATACTGATAAATTACTATTCATCGAACGATTAACTTATTGACCTCTTATTGAAAGGTAACTTCGTAAGTATGGTTTCCGTCGTCAGTCGTCAGGCCCGGGCACCTGTCAAAGCACCAATATTTTGTTTGGTCGTGACTGAATGATGAACATCATACATTTTATATTCATTGTTGAATTAGAAAACCTTCTGTCAAAGTGGCCAACTGGTGGCGTTACCACTTTTGACAACAATTCCTAATAAGTTGAGAAATCACTAAGGTCGAAACTATCTAACTGTCACAGACGAATAGATCTTGTCATTATGACGTGCGAGTGACATTCAACCGAAGCAATAACGAGGTCCACTATAAATACATGTCGCTGTGTTACAGTATTGTTATCTCAAGAAACGACGCGCGTTTTACTTGTGGTAACCAAGTGTTAAATAGGGGCTGAATCTTTGTTATTTTTGCCGACGGGAACTCCCACCGGGCACATGGTTAGAACAATATATTATCTCTACTACGTGTCAGAGCGCCGGTCCTGCTGTAAAGCCTCCCTCCCATTGCCGCGAGTCACAAACTATTGACATCTCATCTACTTAGCGACAGATTTCTGTTGTTGATATAAGACGTTGTGATGGAGACAGTGGCATGGTTACATTCTGCTTGAATCTCTAGCAAATATATTTATGTATAAAAAAGAAATGTGCATTTAATTGTATACATTTTTATGAAAAATGCTGTTTTGTCTGACCGTATTCAATATGGCTAGTCACATATGGTGGGGTAGATGCCTCGGCTGTGTCTCAATTTTAACTACTAATGTTGTCACATACATTGCATATCACTAGTTATTGCAATCGATATTAAATATCTCTACTGTGTACCTTAAGTGTTGCATACTCACTTCTTGAAATAGATGTCCACTCTTACATTCGGCTTCTGAATTGAGAATCTGAAGTTTAGAACTTGTCAAATACAATTTCAGCAGTTCTTAAGATGAAAACCACGAAATTCACAATTTTTGAAGTGAAAACTTCTTTAGCGGTGTTGTGCATTCTTTTGGGATGGGTAAAAAATGTTAAACTCCGACCGTAAGATCCGTTGCCTAGCAACCGACAAAGTAAATATCAAAATAAATAGTCTTTGACATTACGTAAAGATTGCGAGGTAAGAAAATTCACCCATATTGATGGGTAAAAAAAACCAGTCAAGTTTTCACTTCTGCCGGCACTCCCGGAGTGCAACCCGTTGTTTTTTTTTAATCGCGGGCTACAGTGACGGAATCACCTTAAGTAATGCTAAAGGACAGGATTGACAAGTCCTCAACTTCAAATTTCAATTCAGAAACTGTAATATTCTCACAACTACATGTCTAAAATAATAACACCGTAGTCCCAACACCGCCAAATATCGACAATATCGTATTTTGAGAAAATAAGTACCTAAAATCTAAATAGCATTTATTTTTACGATTTCAAGACGGCCATGTGACTGTCTCCCTATAATAATTATAACTAAATGTATAATGTAAGATAGTTCGCTTGAGGTCGAGCCCCCGCCCGCATCGGCGCTACTTAGACGGACGCATTTCATCTATATTGTATTCATTGTACAGGACGCCCGCTTATATAGAACCTTAGAACTCGTTGCATTAAGTTTGTTAATAGTTTATTCTTGAAGGAAATAATGTGTACTAACTGCAAAAGATATTAGTAAACATGTGCTAACATCTATCTTGATGAATGAAGTGAAAAATTAATACGTCTTTGGGGCACTATAGTTGTCTGTTAGAGCGCTAACACACGGGACGCCATGGCGACGTCGCTGGCCACGTACTTATCCATGACTATCTGTGGCTACCTACCGCAGCCTTATGAGGTTGCCAAATAAGTAGCCAGTAACACGCGGGCGTCCGTCCTAGCGATTAGTTGGCCACTGAGTGAGTGAGGCGTAACTTACTTGTATACAAAATACTGGCGACTTGGCTACGCGTCGCCAGGTCGCCAGAGTATCCAGTCTCTACGTAGCCGGCGACGTCGCCGTGGCGTCCCAGTGGGTTAGCGCTCTAATACTTACCTATTTTGCTGTGTACAAAGCAGTCTTTTCCGTAAAACTTTTGCTCTGAAAAGCATAGCTACCTAAAAATAATGTTAGTAAGAAATTTCAATAGAGAAAATTTGTCGAGAAGTTTCGTGCGACAGGTGGTTGAACGACGATCCTGTCGGTGTAGCACACTTGGCGAATGTAACGTCGCGACACTTTTGTTACGTAACACAATTGTCGTGGCGGTCAAAATGTTACATTTTTGAAGTGAAAACTTCTTTAGCGGCGTTGTGCACTTTTTTTGGGATGGGTAAAAAATGTTGACGTGACCGTAAGATCCGTTGCCTAGCAACCGACCAAGTAAACATCAAAATAAATAGTCTTTAACATTACGTAAAGATTGCGAGGTAAGAAATTTTACCCATCTTGATGGGTAATAAATTGTTTATTTTTGTTAGACTATATTTTGAAAATAAATAAATATACTACTAATGAATATTGTATTTAACCACATAAATGATAGTACTTACTGATAAATAAAGCAATTCGTGCGAAATTATTCCCTAACCATTCCAAAATGTTCTAAATGCACAACGTTAATGTTCAAGTTTTCACTTCTGCCGGCACTCCCGGAGTGCAACCCGTTGTTTTTTTGTTTGTCCAGAGGTCCTACCACCAGCTCTAAAGCAGTATTATTTTAATATTACTTTATTATGGGAAAGAGATAAAGCTCTACAGGACGTATAGCTCCATCTCTTTCCCCTACTGAAGTAAGATTAAAATAATACTGCTTTAAAGGTGGTGCTCTCATTCGCGCAGTGTGCAGAGTGTAACATGCGATGAGAATCTTCCTTCCAATATACCCAAAAAGCTTCACGATGAAGCAAAGACGGATTCCCGCACGAGTTGACATGAATAATAGAATCATCTCCACAATAAAACAGCACCCTAACTGCGTAACACACGAACAATCACAATCTAAATCATTTTGAAGGATTTTGCTAATCCATTGCTTCATATGTTCGAATTGTCTGCTCAACAACATAAATAACGCAATGAATGTTGTTGAACTGTCAAAATGAAACAGATTGTAATTGATCGAGTGTTAAGCAATTAGGGTGCTGGATTTCGATCTCAAATATATTCTATTCTATTTTCTGAGACTATGATGTATGTACATAATATTGTTGCATGAATTAAAATACTATAATAGGTACTATTAGATTCCGTCAGATATTTCAATGTTTTGTTAGGTAATATGATATGTATTGTAAATGTATAAATGTATGTATGTACAGACAGCGGTGCGGGCCTGCGGGGGGCGGGATGGTGCTAGAATACACTACGATAATTAATTAACTATTGAAATAAATATAACTACGGAATATTTTATGGTTTTATTGAAATGTCCTATCATTCTCGGTAGATAGGGGTAGTCAGAAGCTCGAATGCCTGACAAGCAGTGTCAAGCTCCTTACTCACGCTCCATCTGGCTGTACGTCCCGCCAAGGTCACGAAAAATGCACGACGAAAAACGACAGTGAATGGTTTCGATGTACAGACGCCAGCACATCAAGTTACTACAATCTGTCAAATTTCTTTAATAAATTTTCGACTTTATAGCTAAAAAATAAGGTTCAATGTTGATTGGGAAAATTTGACAGATTGGAGTTGGTTGATGTGCTGGCGTCTGTACCTACGTCGTGTGAGCGCAATCACTGCTGCCACCGTGAATCATTGTGTCACTGACGCCATCTATCTGGTTTGTCCTAGTGTTCCTACTGTAAGTAACACTAAACTTTGTGTTCGTACAACTTACAGTATTCATAAAAACTTTTCCACAAAAAAAAACGATTTATTCCTCCCTTGATGTCGAGTCCCGCCACGTCGAGTCGCCGCCACGTCTACTCTGAAAACTCTCGCTTTTATTCCCGCCACGTCGAATCGTTGAAAAAGTCAATAATATTACCGCCACGTCTACTAACCATTTAAGCTATTGCATAGCTTCTATCGCGGGCCTTGAGCGTGGAGACCTAATCCAGAAATTTCGTAACGAAAATACTACATAAGAAACAAAACACTCTTTGTGTTTTGTATTGAAAATTATGTTTTACTGTTTGACAACAAAGTTCAAATTTACTTAGACGAATGATCAACGAGAGTGTTGTATTAAAAATTATGTTTTACTGTTTGACAACAAAGTTCAAATTTACTTAGACGAATGATACGAGAGTGTTGTATTGAAAATTATGTTTAACTGTTTGACAATAAAGTTCAAATTTACTTAGACGAATGATCCTTGACTATTAATAGTTAAATTAAAACCTTTTTATTAGTTTGATGTTCCCGGCCATTACGTTGTGTCAAGTTTTAAAAACTATAAATGTGAATAACAGTTCCTGTCAATGTCATCATTGTATATGTATTTCTTGTATTCGGGTTAATATTTTACAATTGCGTAAGTTGATAAAAAATGCTATGCAATAGCTTCGCCGGGGCAGTCCCCGAGTGCCACACGTCTTTTTTTTATTTGCATGGTTGGTTATCTATCTATACATAAGATGTATATATGAGAAACTGACTTTCAGTATCAACTCAAGTACTAAACTGACTGACTGACTGACTGACATATCAACGCAGAGCCGAAGCTACTGGGAGTAGGAACGTGAAATTTTGCACACAACTTCCTTTTATAATCTAAGAAGGGTTTCTGAAAACTCCACCGGGGAAGAAAAGTCGGGATTTCGTTTGTTTAGTCGGGATTAAGTTTCAAAAAAACCTAGCTCCGGGGGAAAAGCGATATATCTCAAATCATCAATAATAATAAGTACTAAAATAATAACCGGTTATGATCGTGATCCTTACTGGCAAACATATAAAAATAGCCAGTTTTATTATGCAGATTATGAAGTCGTCTATATAAGAAATTGATAATTAGTTTTAATTACTTTATTTAAAAATATTATGTTAAAATGCGAGCTTGGCTCATATTATATTTTTTTACAATGCTTAAAGTCGTTGAAAGTACTATGGATATATTTATTGTAACAGAAACTTCGAGAGTTCGACAACAAAATAGTCAGGATTTAACAGCACCGTCACGTGAAAATACCATTGTTAACAGCGATACTATGATATTGATTAGATAGTTTGGAGTCCTATATTATCGCCATCAGCGCCATCTATACTATCAATAATTATATAATCACGTGAGGACAATTATTGAAGTTTTGCGAGAAGAGGTGAAATCAAACCAGAGTGTATTTATAACATTACTATTTTAGAGATATGAGGAACAGGGTGTAAAGTTCACTCATCCTCTATAGAAAAGGGAGGATCCTCCGACCAGACGGGTGTCGTGTATGACGGGCAACGGCCCAACGATAGATTTCAGGATCTTGTATATATATGTTGAGGTTCCAGTGAATCGGAACCGGGTGCCGCATAGTTCGTGGTGAGTTGGAACTGGGTGGCGCTGCGTTATGATCCAGTGAATCGAATGTGGTACAGCGCGGGTTGTTCCTTGCTTCGACGAGGAGAGGGTAGAAAGGGCTCTGTTGTGGACGGGCCAAAAGTACAGTGTGCTGTTTCAAAGTTGCTGTTGAGGCTGATGGTGATGACCAGGAATGCTCATCCACTGGCACTGTGAAGCCAAATGCGAACTACGTATAAAAAACATGACGTCACAAAAATCCTACATTGCGCAAGCAAAGTTCAACATATATACAAGATCGCGACATCAATCGTTGAGTCACACAGCCAGCCAACATCCACGGCTTCAACGGGTGTCCTGACCACCAGCATGCAGAGGACGAACATTCCTTGTCATCACCTTCAGCTTCAGCAGCAACTTTGAAACAGCACACTGCACGTTTGGCTCGTCCACAACAGAGCCCTTTCTACCCTCTCCTCGTCGACGCCAACAGCCAGCCACAACCCGGCGCTGTACCACATTCAACTCACTGGATCATAATGCAGCGCCACCCAGTTTCGTCTTACCACGAACTATGCGGCACCCGGTTCCGACTCACTGGAACCTCAACTAGCACTGTGAAGCCACATGCAAACTACGCATCAAAATCCTGCATCGCGCAAGCAAAGTTCAACATATATACAAGATCCTGACATCTATCGTTGGGCAGTTGCCCGTCATACACGACACCCATCTGGTCGGAGGATCCTCCCTTTTCTATAGAGGATGAGTGAACTTTACACCCTGTTCCTCATACCTCTAAAACAGCAAATAAAAAATGTTATAAATACACTCTGGTTTGATTTCACCTCTACTCCCAAAAGTTCAAGTGTCCTCACGTGATTATATAATTATTGATAGTATAGATGGCGCTGATGGCGATAATATAGGACTCCAAACTATCGAATCAATATCATACCCTACCTTCACCTACCTATCCTATGAACCATCTCCTTACTATAACAAAAAAATAATTAACGAAATTGGCCCAGCCGTTCACGCGTAATGCCGTGACCAAGGAATAGGGATTCATTTTTATATATATAGATTAATAGTTTCTTCTCCAACGGCGTTTTCTGTGAACCAAGGTATCTGGAAACAGTGGTTTCTATGAACAAAGTTTACGGCAAGAAGTGCTATCTATGAACTGACATATCTGTCAACAGTGCTTTCTATGGGCCGAGATATCTACAGACAATGTTTTCTATGAACAAAGTTTTCGGCGGAACGTGCTGTCTAGGAATACTGATTTCTATTAACTATGCTTTCTGTATGTGGTCGTATCGTACAAGCGTGTTTCTATCTTAGGTTCCACACTCACTACCTGAGTGTGGAACCTAAGATAGAAACACGCAACTCACTACCTGAGTGTGGAACCTAAGATAGAAACACGCTTGTACGATACGACCACATACAGAAAGCATAGTTAATAGAAATCAGTATTCCTAGACAGCACGTTCCGCCGAAAACTTTGTTCATAGAAAACATTGTCTGTAGATATCTCGGCCCATAGAAAGCACTGTTGACAGATATGTCAGTTCATAGATAGCACTTCTTGCCGTAAACTTTGTTCATAGAAACCACTGTTTCCAGATACCTTGGTTCACAGAAAACGCCGTTGGAGAAGAAACTATTAATCTATATATATAAAAATGAATCCCTATTCCTTGGTCACGGCATTACGCGTGAACGGCTGGGCCAATTTCGTTAATTATTTTTTTGTTATAGTAAGGAGATGGTTCATAGGATAGGTAGGTGAAGGTAGGGTATGATATTGATTCGATAGTTTGGAGTCCTATATTATCGCCATCAGCGCCATCTATACTATCAATAATTATATAATCACGTGAGGACACTTGAACTTTTGGGAGTAGAGGTGAAATCAAACCAGAGTGTATTTATAACATTTTTTATTTGCTGTTTTAGAGGTATGAGGAACAGGGTGTAAAGTTCACTCATCCTCTATAGAAAAGGGAGGATCCTCCGACCAGATGGGTGTCGTGTATGACGGGCAACTGCCCAACGATAGATGTCAGGATCTTGTATATATGTTGAACTTTGCTTGCGCGATGCAGGATTTTGATGCGTAGTTTGCATGTGGCTTCACAGTGCTAGTTGAGGTTCCAGTGAGTCGGAACCGGGTGCCGCATAGTTCGTGGTAAGACGAAACTGGGTGGCGCTGCATTATGATCCAGTGAGTTGAATGTGGTACAGCGCCGGGTTGTGGCTGGCTGTTGGCGTCGACGAGGAGAGGGTAGAAAGGGCTCTGTTGTGGACGAGCCAAACGTGCAGTGTGCTGTTTCAAAGTTGCTGCTGAAGCTGAAGGTGATGACAAGGAATGTTCGTCCTCTGCATGCTGGTGGTCAGGACACCCGTTGAAGCCGTGGATGTTGGCTGGCTGTGTGACTCAACGATTGATGTCGCGATCTTGTATATATGTTGAACTTTGCTTGCGCAATGTAGGATTTTTGTGACGTCATGTTTTTTATACGTAGTTCGCATTTGGCTTCACAGTGCCAGTGGATGAGCATTCCTGGTCATCACCATCAGCCTCAACAGCAACTTTGAAACAGCACACTGTACTTTTGGCCCGTCCACAACAGAGCCCTTTCTACCCTCTCCTCGTCGAAGCAAGGAACAACCCGCGCTGTACCACATTCGATTCACTGGATCATAACGCAGCGCCACCCAGTTCCAACTCACCACGAACTATGCGGCACCCGGTTCCGATTCACTGGAACCTCAACATATATATACAAGATCCTGAAATCTATCGTTGGGCCGTTGCCCGTCATACACGACACCCGTCTGGTCGGAGGATCCTCCCTTTTCTATAGAGGATGAGTGAACTTTACACCCTGTTCCTCATATCTCTAAAATAGTAATGTTATAAATACACTCTGGTTTGATTTCACCTCTTCTCGCAAAACTTCAATAATTGTCCTCACGTGATTATATAATTATTGATAGTATAGATGGCGCTGATGGCGATAATATAGGACTCCAAACTATCTAATCAATATCATAGTATCGCTGTTAACAATGGTATTTTCACGTGACGGTGCTGTTAAATCCTGACTATTTTGTTGTCGAACTCTCGAAGTTTCTGTTACAATAAATATATCCATAGTACTTTCAACGACTTTAAGCATTGTAAAAAAATATAATATGAGCCAAGCTCGCATTTTAACATAATATTTTTAAATAAAGTAATTAAAACTAATTATCAATTTCTTATATAGACGACTTCATAATCTGCATAATAAAACTGGCTATTTTTATATGTTTGCCAGTAAGGATCACGATCATAACCGGTTATTATTTTAGTACTTATTATTATTGATGATTTGAGATATATCGCTTTTCCCCCGGAGCTAGGTTTTTTTGAAACTTAATCCCGACTAAACAAACGAAATCCCGACTTTTCTTCCCCGGTGGAGTTTTCAGAAACACTTCTGAGTTTTCAGAGACAGCCTATGGGTACTAATAAAATTGGCAGTATCCCACGAGAAATAGCAACATTTCTTGAACTTCCAGAACCCCTGTTGTACACGGGTCATTGTTTCCGACGAACTTCAGCCACACTTTTGGCTGATTCCGGAGCTGATCTCCTGTCCCTTAAGCGCCACGGAGGCTGGAAGTCCAATGCAGTTGTAGAGGGATACATAGAGGATTCCATCCAAAATAAGTCTAAAATATGTGAAGGCATCGTAGGAGCCATTACACTGAAAGAGCCTCAATCGGATCCTTGGACTGGCCCTTCTACATCAAAAATAAGCCGTTATGAAACACCTAACATCTCCCTCTCTCTCCAACATTCACGCCAAGGGAATCCGATGAATCGGTACAACTATTAAGTATGACAGATAGTTTACCGAAAAACAGTACACAAGTGACTAACACCAATATTACAGTACCAAACAAAAATATTACACTCAATTTAAATAACTGTAGCAACGTTACTTTAAAATTTTCTTAATTATACCTTAGTATTATTTTGTTATAATTTAAAGATTATTCTGTAATACTTACCTGTCATAATGTAGTAATTAATACCTAAACTGAAATAAAAGTGTACCTATCTTGTGATTGTAAACGTTTTTTTTTTTGCATTTAGTCATTTCCTCGCTGAGGTGGAATGAAAAGTTACGTGTTGCACTCGAGTGCAAAGATTTTTCACCTCGTGCTCTTTTGATTCCCTCGCTAACGCTCAGGCTTCTAATTTTGAATCACTCGCTGCGCTCGTGATTCAATTTTAGAATCCTTCGCTTGCTCGGTCATCAAAATTGAACACGCGGTTAAAAAGCAACTTTGCACTCTTGTATAACAAATAACTATTTTTATCACGTTTTTTATCATATGATTATGTCAAGGAAGAATGTAAATAAAACAAAAATATAAACATGGTAATATGAGAGCAGTTAATAGAATCTTACATATTTTGCCGTTAATGAGGTAACCAGGGAAGCCACATGTGCAGAGGGAATTATTGCCAAACTTCTTTGTCTTCAACGTAGTCTTTAATAAGAATAAAACATCTTATTCCTTGAGTTAATAATGCTCAAGCTCCATAGAAAAAAAAACCCAGCTTCGGGGGAAAAGCGATATATCTCAAATCATCAATAATAATAAGTACTGAAATAATAACCGGTCATGATCGTGATCCTTACTGGCAAACATATAAAAATAGTTTGGAAAATCCAAAAGTGCACGCCTCATACTTATCACTCATTCATAAACGAAAAAGAAATTCAAAACATAGTTTAAAAATGAACAATTTATCACTTTTCATGAAGTCGTAATGTCAACGACTGACAAAGATATTTACGTTGGCAGTTGCTAGGCAACGGCACCGGATCAAGGTTGAAAATATTTAGATATTGATATTATATTTTAGTTAGTATTTTATTAATTATAATTAAACTACTATGAATAAAAGAGCCATTTTCAATAGGGTTCCTTCTACGGCTGAAACGAATGTATAAAAAAAAAATTGACTCAATTAATTGATTTTATCGCAAGCTACAATGTTTTCAGGGATCATAAATTGACACACAGGAAATTTTTTTCAACTATTTTGATGCTTTTTCCATTTCTGCTGCATTAAATCAATTGTTAAAAAATACAATATTAATCTCCATTTAATCATCTATAGAATGGTATATAAATTAAGTAGGTTCTGTGTACTAGCAGGAGTGAAACAATAAAAACAGTTGCAGAAATGGGGCAAAAAATATTTTTCGATCGTAGAGCACACTCTAATGCGAAGCATTACGAGTCGTGCAATAGCCAGTTTTATTATGCAGATTATGAAGTCGTCTATATAAGAAATGGATAATTAGTTTTAATTACTTTATTGCACGACTCGTAATGCGCAGCATTAGAGTGTGCTCTACGATCGAAAAATATTTTTTGCCCCATTTCTGCAACTGTTTTTATTGTTTCACTCCTGCTAGTACACAGAACCTACTTAATTTATATACCATTGTATAGATGATTAAATGGAGATTAATACTGTACTTTTTAACAATTGATTTAATGCAGCAAAAATGGAAAAAGCATCAAAATAGTTGAAAAAAATTTCCTGTCCGTCAATTTATGTTCCCTGAAAACATTGTAGCTTGCGATAAAATCAATAAATTGAGTCAATTTTTTTTTTATACATTCGTTTCAGCCGTAGAAGGAACCCTATTGAAAATGGCTCTTTTATTCATAGTAGTTTAATTATAATCAATAAAATACTAACTAAAATATAATATCAATATCTAAATATTTTCAACCTTGATCCGGTGCCGTTGCCTAGCAACTGCCAACGTAAATATCTTTGTCAGTCGTTGACATTACGACTTCATGAAAAGTGATAAATTGTTCATTTTTAAACTATGTTTTGAATTTCTTTTTCGTTTATGAATGAGTGATAAGTATGAGGCGTGCACTTTTGGATTTTCCAAACTATTCAAAAATATTATGTTAAAATGCGAGCTTGGCTCATATTATATTTTTTTACAATGCTTAAAGTCGTTGAAAGTACTATGGATATATTTATTGTAACAGAAACTTCGAGAGTTCGACAACAAAATAGTCAGGATTTAACAGCACCGTCACGTGAAAATACCATTGTTAACAGCGATACTATGATATTGATTAGATAGTTTGGAGTCCTATATTATCGCCATCAGCGCCATCTATACTATCAATAATTATATAATCACGTGAGGACAATTATTGAAGTTTTGCGAGAAGAGGTGAAATCAAACCAGAGTGTATTTATAACATTACTATTTTAGAGATATGAGGAACAGGGTGTAAAGTTCACTCATCCTCTATAGAAAAGGGAGGATCCTCCGACCAGACGGGTGTCGTGTATGACGGGCAACGGCCCAACGATAGATTTCAGGATCTTGTATATATATGTTGAGGTTCCAGTGAATCGGAACCGGGTGCCGCATAGTTCGTGGTGAGTTGGAACTGGGTGGCGCTGCGTTATGATCCAGTGAATCGAATGTGGTACAGCGCGGGTTGTTCCTTGCTTCGACGAGGAGAGGGTAGAAAGGGCTCTGTTGTGGACGGGCCAAAAGTACAGTGTGCTGTTTCAAAGTTGCTGTTGAGGCTGATGGTGATGACCAGGAATGCTCATCCACTGGCACTGTGAAGCCAAATGCGAACTACGTATAAAAAACATGACGTCACAAAAATCCTACATTGCGCAAGCAAAGTTCAACATATATACAAGATCGCGACATCAATCGTTGAGTCACACAGCCAGCCAACATCCACGGCTTCAACGGGTGTCCTGACCACCAGCATGCAGAGGACGAACATTCCTTGTCATCACCTTCAGCTTCAGCAGCAACTTTGAAACAGCACACTGCACGTTTGGCTCGTCCACAACAGAGCCCTTTCTACCCTCTCCTCGTCGACGCCAACAGCCAGCCACAACCCGGCGCTGTACCACATTCAACTCACTGGATCATAATGCAGCGCCACCCAGTTTCGTCTTACCACGAACTATGCGGCACCCGGTTCCGACTCACTGGAACCTCAACTAGCACTGTGAAGCCACATGCAAACTACGCATCAAAATCCTGCATCGCGCAAGCAAAGTTCAACATATATACAAGATCCTGACATCTATCGTTGGGCAGTTGCCCGTCATACACGACACCCATCTGGTCGGAGGATCCTCCCTTTTCTATAGAGGATGAGTGAACTTTACACCCTGTTCCTCATACCTCTAAAACAGCAAATAAAAAATGTTATAAATACACTCTGGTTTGATTTCACCTCTACTCCCAAAAGTTCAAGTGTCCTCACGTGATTATATAATTATTGATAGTATAGATGGCGCTGATGGCGATAATATAGGACTCCAAACTATCGAATCAATATCATACCCTACCTTCACCTACCTATCCTATGAACCATCTCCTTACTATAACAAAAAAATAATTAACGAAATTGGCCCAGCCGTTCACGCGTAATGCCGTGACCAAGGAATAGGGATTCATTTTTATATATATAGATTAATAGTTTCTTCTCCAACGGCGTTTTCTGTGAACCAAGGTATCTGGAAACAGTGGTTTCTATGAACAAAGTTTACGGCAAGAAGTGCTATCTATGAACTGACATATCTGTCAACAGTGCTTTCTATGGGCCGAGATATCTACAGACAATGTTTTCTATGAACAAAGTTTTCGGCGGAACGTGCTGTCTAGGAATACTGATTTCTATTAACTATGCTTTCTGTATGTGGTCGTATCGTACAAGCGTGTTTCTATCTTAGGTTCCACACTCACTACCTGAGTGTGGAACCTAAGATAGAAACACGCAACTCACTACCTGAGTGTGGAACCTAAGATAGAAACACGCTTGTACGATACGACCACATACAGAAAGCATAGTTAATAGAAATCAGTATTCCTAGACAGCACGTTCCGCCGAAAACTTTGTTCATAGAAAACATTGTCTGTAGATATCTCGGCCCATAGAAAGCACTGTTGACAGATATGTCAGTTCATAGATAGCACTTCTTGCCGTAAACTTTGTTCATAGAAACCACTGTTTCCAGATACCTTGGTTCACAGAAAACGCCGTTGGAGAAGAAACTATTAATCTATATATATAAAAATGAATCCCTATTCCTTGGTCACGGCATTACGCGTGAACGGCTGGGCCAATTTCGTTAATTATTTTTTTGTTATAGTAAGGAGATGGTTCATAGGATAGGTAGGTGAAGGTAGGGTATGATATTGATTCGATAGTTTGGAGTCCTATATTATCGCCATCAGCGCCATCTATACTATCAATAATTATATAATCACGTGAGGACACTTGAACTTTTGGGAGTAGAGGTGAAATCAAACCAGAGTGTATTTATAACATTTTTTATTTGCTGTTTTAGAGGTATGAGGAACAGGGTGTAAAGTTCACTCATCCTCTATAGAAAAGGGAGGATCCTCCGACCAGATGGGTGTCGTGTATGACGGGCAACTGCCCAACGATAGATGTCAGGATCTTGTATATATGTTGAACTTTGCTTGCGCGATGCAGGATTTTGATGCGTAGTTTGCATGTGGCTTCACAGTGCTAGTTGAGGTTCCAGTGAGTCGGAACCGGGTGCCGCATAGTTCGTGGTAAGACGAAACTGGGTGGCGCTGCATTATGATCCAGTGAGTTGAATGTGGTACAGCGCCGGGTTGTGGCTGGCTGTTGGCGTCGACGAGGAGAGGGTAGAAAGGGCTCTGTTGTGGACGAGCCAAACGTGCAGTGTGCTGTTTCAAAGTTGCTGCTGAAGCTGAAGGTGATGACAAGGAATGTTCGTCCTCTGCATGCTGGTGGTCAGGACACCCGTTGAAGCCGTGGATGTTGGCTGGCTGTGTGACTCAACGATTGATGTCGCGATCTTGTATATATGTTGAACTTTGCTTGCGCAATGTAGGATTTTTGTGACGTCATGTTTTTTATACGTAGTTCGCATTTGGCTTCACAGTGCCAGTGGATGAGCATTCCTGGTCATCACCATCAGCCTCAACAGCAACTTTGAAACAGCACACTGTACTTTTGGCCCGTCCACAACAGAGCCCTTTCTACCCTCTCCTCGTCGAAGCAAGGAACAACCCGCGCTGTACCACATTCGATTCACTGGATCATAACGCAGCGCCACCCAGTTCCAACTCACCACGAACTATGCGGCACCCGGTTCCGATTCACTGGAACCTCAACATATATATACAAGATCCTGAAATCTATCGTTGGGCCGTTGCCCGTCATACACGACACCCGTCTGGTCGGAGGATCCTCCCTTTTCTATAGAGGATGAGTGAACTTTACACCCTGTTCCTCATATCTCTAAAATAGTAATGTTATAAATACACTCTGGTTTGATTTCACCTCTTCTCGCAAAACTTCAATAATTGTCCTCACGTGATTATATAATTATTGATAGTATAGATGGCGCTGATGGCGATAATATAGGACTCCAAACTATCTAATCAATATCATAGTATCGCTGTTAACAATGGTATTTTCACGTGACGGTGCTGTTAAATCCTGACTATTTTGTTGTCGAACTCTCGAAGTTTCTGTTACAATAAATATATCCATAGTACTTTCAACGACTTTAAGCATTGTAAAAAAATATAATATGAGCCAAGCTCGCATTTTAACATAATATTTTTGAATAGTTTGGAAAATCCAAAAGTGCACGCCTCATACTTATCACTCATTCATAAACGAAAAAGAAATTCAAAACATAGTTTAAAAATGAACAATTTATCACTTTTCATGAAGTCGTAATGTCAACGACTGACAAAGATATTTACGTTGGCAGTTGCTAGGCAACGGCACCGGATCAAGGTTGAAAATATTTAGATATTGATATTATATTTTAGTTAGTATTTTATTGATTATAATTAAACTACTATGAATAAAAGAGCCATTTTCAATAGGGTTCCTTCTACGGCTGAAACGAATGTATAAAAAAAAAATTGACTCAATTTATTGATTTTATCGCAAGCTACAATGTTTTCAGGGAACATAAATTGACGGACAGGAAATTTTTTTCAACTATTTTGATGCTTTTTCCATTTTTGCTGCATTAAATCAATTGTTAAAAAGTACAGTATTAATCTCCATTTAATCATCTATACAATGGTATATAAATTAAGTAGGTTCTGTGTACTAGCAGGAGTGAAACAATAAAAACAGTTGCAGAAATGGGGCAAAAAATATTTTTCGATCGTAGAGCACACTCTAATGCTGCGCATTACGAGTCGTGCAATAAAGTAATTAAAACTAATTATCCATTTCTTATATAGACGACTTCATAATCTGCATAATAAAACTGGCTATTACACGACTCGTAATGCTTCGCATTAGAGTGTGCTCTACGATCGAAAAATATTTTTTGCCCCATTTCTGCAACTGTTTTTATTGTTTCACTCCTGCTAGTACACAGAACCTACTTAATTTATATACCATTCTATAGATGATTAAATGGAGATTAATATTGTATTTTTTAACAATTGATTTAATGCAGCAGAAATGGAAAAAGCATCAAAATAGTTGAAAAAAATTTCCTGTGTGTCAATTTATGATCCCTGAAAACATTGTAGCTTGCGATAAAATCAATTAATTGAGTCAATTTTTTTTTTATACATTCGTTTCAGCCGTAGAAGGAACCCTATTGAAAATGGCTCTTTTATTCATAGTAGTTTAATTATAATTAATAAAATACTAACTAAAATATAATATCAATATCTAAATATTTTCAACCTTGATCCGGTGCCGTTGCCTAGCAACTGCCAACGTAAATATCTTTGTCAGTCGTTGACATTACGACTTCATGAAAAGTGATAAATTGTTCATTTTTAAACTATGTTTTGAATTTCTTTTTCGTTTATGAATGAGTGATAAGTATGAGGCGTGCACTTTTGGATTTTCCAAACTATTTTTATATGTTTGCCAGTAAGGATCACGATCATGACCGGTTATTATTTCAGTACTTATTATTATTGATGATTTGAGATATATCGCTTTTCCCCCGAAGCTGGGTTTTTTTTTCTATGGAGCTTGAGCATTATTAACTCAAGGAATAAGATGTTTTATTCTTATTAAAGACTACGTTGAAGACAAAGAAGTTTGGCAATAATTCCCTCTGCACATGTGGCTTCCCTGGTTACCTCATTAACGGCAAAATATGTAAGATTCTATTAACTGCTCTCATATTACCATGTTTATATTTTTGTTTTATTTACATTCTTCCTTGACATAATCATATGATAAAAAACGTGATAAAAATAGTTATTTGTTATACAAGAGTGCAAAGTTGCTTTTTAACCGCGTGTTCAATTTTGATGACCGAGCAAGCGAAGGATTCTAAAATTGAATCACGAGCGCAGCGAGTGATTCAAAATTAGAAGCCTGAGCGTTAGCGAGGGAATCAAAAGAGCACGAGGTGAAAAATCTTTGCACTCGAGTGCAACACGTAACTTTTCATTCCACCTCAGCGAGGAAATGACTAAATGCAAAAAAAAAAACGTTTACAATCACAAGATAGGTACACTTTTATTTCAGTTTAGGTATTAATTACTACATTATGACAGGTAAGTATTACAGAATAATCTTTAAATTATAACAAAATAATACTAAGGTATAATTAAGAAAATTTTAAAGTAACGTTGCTACAGTTATTTAAATTGAGTGTAATATTTTTGTTTGGTACTGTAATATTGGTGTTAGTCACTTGTGTACTGTTTTTCGGTAAACTATCTGTCATACTTAATAGTTGTACCGATTCATCGGATTCCCTTGGCGTGAATGTTGGAGAGAGAGGGAGATGTTAGGTGTTTCATAACGGCTTATTTTTGATGTAGAAGGGCCAGTCCAAGGATCCGATTGAGGCTCTTTCAGTGTAATGGCTCCTACGATGCCTTCACATATTTTAGACTTATTTTGGATGGAATCCTCTATGTATCCCTCTACAACTGCATTGGACTTCCAGCCTCCGTGGCGCTTAAGGGACAGGAGATCAGCTCCGGAATCAGCCAAAAGTGTGGCTGAAGTTCGTCGGAAACAATGACCCGTGTACAACAGGGGTTCTGGAAGTTCAAGAAATGTTGCTATTTCTCGTGGGATACTGCCAATTTTATTAGTACCCATAGGCTGTCTAACACACTTTCCATTGCGATACTGTAGAAAAAATCGATTGATTGGAGTGTTAGGCGGGCGTAAGGCTTGATATTTCTCAACAATCGTTACGTATTCCTTGCGAATGACGAAGTTGCGGTCTCTTTTTGTCTTTGTATTAGGTAAATTAATTAATAGTAAGTCATCTGAATGTTTCTCAATGTTTTTGACATTAAGTTGTGTTAGTTCATTAGTTCGACATGCTCCGTTTATTCCAATAATAAGAACAACCTGTAACGTAAAGAGTATTGTAGTAGATAAATGAATAAAATTGATATGAACGCATAATTATGCCTATCAACATCTACTAAGTATACTATTTAATTGAGATTAATATACTTAAGTAGATACTGAATGTGCAACTGACTTACTTTTGCCGCCAAATATACGGAATCGGGTGCTTCGTTAAGAAACTTTTCAATATCAGATACTGTGAAAACCTTCGATTTTTTTGGTTGATGACCAGATGAGGCTCTTTTTAAAAATGCCACTAATTTAGGATAGGTATCGATATGTTTGTCTTTTTTCATCTTTATTGTTGCTTTTAGCATCGAATACGTACTCCATAGAGTGCTTGCTTTCTTGTTCTCGGATAATTCTATAAAATATGCCAGCAAAACGTTTTCTGAGAAAGTTTTGGCTCCTTTTGCTAGTCGCCACGTGTTGAACATATCGTACTGTTTTAAATACTTCTCGCGTGATTGTTGAGGGAGAAAGCTCATTTGCGCATTATTAACAGTTTCAGTCAATTCTGTTGGCGTCAAGCAAACTTCCTCGTCGCTAGAATCACTCATTTTAGTTTTTTCACTTGTTTTCAAGTTTCTTGTTTTTAATAAAAGGTTTAACAATGACGTGAAAAAATGCCGCGTAAAGAACCGCGTACAAAGCAAATTGAAAAAAGAACACCAAGAAGGTTCCGAGTCTGAGTTTTAAAAAAAATTAAAAAAAAGTTGTATGATATATTCGGCACCATAGAGGTAGCAGTAAATAGGTTTAATGTTTTTTTTAATTCACAAACTTAGTGCACACGATGTTCTAAATTCAATTTACTTTATCCTCTAGAGAATAAAAACGGCTTTTCCACTCAGATATTGAAGATTAAAAATACTTTTTCCGAGATGGTGGGATGAAAAATATTTTTTATCACATCTATTCAAAAAGACATAGTTTAATCCTCGTATTCAGGGACCAAAATAGCGTTTTAATCCCTAGGGACTAAAAGTGATTTGAATTTGGAATGTGGAAATTGTTAGTAAAAGAGATCGATCACGAACATTGTATGAATAAGTAACAGGCTGGCAAGAGAGAAAGTGTGAATTTGATCAAAATTAAAATCCAAGATGGCGGATTCGCATTTTTTTTTTTTCATTGTTTTCGACTGTGGTAAAGCCGATAGTGAGGTCAAAATTTAAATCCAAGATGGCGGATGCGAAAATTTTCTAATTTTTCGTCATGGGTGTCGTTTTCGTAGTTTTTGACGGTGGTAAAGCCGATAGTGAGGTCAAAATTTAAATCCAAGATGGTGGATTCGAAAATTTAAAAAAAAAATCGTCATGGGTATCGTTTTAATAGTTTTCGAAGGTGGTAAACCCGATAGTGAGGTCAAAATGTGAATCCAACATGACGTCTGCGATTTTTTTTTTTTTCATAATTTTTTTATTTTGTGTAAATCAGGGAGTAGGAAATTCGTTCCTGATGGGGGTCGGACCGCACACGTTTGTTTTCTCATAGAGGGTGATAAAAAGTAGAGTGTTCACCTCGGGAGCAACACTTTTTTAAGCTCGAGTGATGTACATTGAATCCCTCGCTGCGCTCAGGATTCTACTTTAGAATCCCTCGCTACGCTCGGGATTCTACTCTAGAATCCTTCGCTCCGCTTTGGATTCAAAGAAACACTCTCGCCTTAAAAATAGTTGTTTGCTCCCTTAGTAAACAATCTACTATTGAATTTGAATTTATTCCGAGTTAATAAATTTGAAACTTCCCATAAAAAGTACTAGGCTTGCATGAATTTAAGATAGTACCTATTGCAATCATTAGACGTGCACAATTTCTGAGCAGTACCTAACCTAACCTAAGAAAAAGTACTAGGCTTGCATGAAGTGAAAACAGTAGCCTATAATATTATGATAATCCAGGTAATAAAATATCTGTCTGCCTCATCCAAATCCTATTAGTGGCCTAACATAATCTTTGAACGGGTACGTATTACAATACCGAAATTCAAAAGACCTATTTTAAAATACCTATGGACGAAATCCCGAAAAATTAAACGCCGAATGATTGTTTGGTCGAAAGTTTGAAATCCCGAAAGTTCGTTTGCCCGAAAGCTTAAAATCCCGAAGATCCATATCCCGAAGCTTAAAAACCCGAAGATCCAAATAAAAACACAATTATTATTAAGCTATTGCATAGCTTCTATCGCGGGCCTTGAGCGTGGAGACCTAATCCAGAAATTTCGTAACGAAAATACTACCTAAGAAAAGAGTGTTTTGTATTAAGCAGGGCCCACAACACAATTACCCATTTGGAATCTCTCAAAGCCGGTGAAGAGTCTGCGATCACCTGCAGTCTTTATGATGAGTTGGTTGGTAGCGGGTCCGGACCCACATGTATTGAGCCAATTGTAACAATAGATTTAACTGATGATACTATCAATAAAACCAAATTGTTTACTAGTCACAATAAGATTAAAAAATATATTAAAATTAATAAATTCATTAGGAAAACTCAGAAATCATTAAAACGCCTAAAAGTTAATAAATTAAATACAAAACTAAGGCAAAAAAATATAAATTTAAAACAAGACTTAAAGCAGTGTAATAATGAATTACAACTATGTAATACTATGTATGACACTGACACTCAGCATCTACAGGATGAATTGTTTGTTAGGGAATATGCTCTAAAGGACATATTTAGTAAATATGAGGCTTGTCAACAAGATCTAAGTAAGCGCATGCAGGAGGCCAATGAGTTGGCAGACTTGGTCAAGCACAATGCAGAGAGGTATGAGTCTCTGACAAATAACCTCTCTTTTAGCTGTGCCTGTTCCCTGGCAACTCAGCCTCAACTTGTTACACCCACACCCTCAGTGGCTCAGCCAGTAGGTAGCTGTATTAATGAAGTTAATAATAGTATGAATAATTTGGTTAACACAACATATGTATTTTCTGACAAATTTGGTCAAGGTTTTGGTAGAATATTTAATCAGTGTTCACAACAGTATGTTATAAATAATTGTTTACCCGGTGCCAGTGTTAGCCAATTAATTTGTAATATTAAATTGACAAAAATAAACCCCGGTTCAACTGTTATACTATTATATGGGGATAGTTTATCTGTAAGAAAAAAAGAAATAATTGAATGTGTCCATTTGATGTTACATCTCAATGCGACCAATAGTTGTAAATTTATTTTCTGTGCCTTGCCTTATTCTCATTATTTGTCTGATGAGCAAAATAGGCATATTTATAATCTAAATATGTTAATTTATAATAGGACATGTCGTCACAGCGATGCTATTTTATATTTTGATTGTAATCAATTTATCACTGATTACAAACTGACAGAATATACAATGTATTTGCCACCTAGTTGTAGGAGACAAATTGCTAATCTTTTAGCATACAGTATACACAGTGACACTGGTACTTGTAGTGTACCATCGATTACTGTTAGTAGTGATACTAACACTACTTTTGATACGCCTAGTAGTTTAAACTATTAGGTGCGACAACGGGTGAGCCCCATATATTGAATGTTGTTCATCAAAATATGCAGGGTCTGTCCGGCAAAGAGCTAGAGTTAAGTTTATTTATGGAGAACTATGATGTTCAGGTGTTATGTTTGACTGAACACTGGTTGAAAGAACATGAAGTAGTGTTTATCAATGATGATAATTTTACTGTACAAAGTGCATTTGTAAGAAAAAACGCCATTCGCGGTGGATCTTTAGTTCTTGTTTCAAACAAGTTGAAATGTAAACAACGTTTAGATTTAGTTAATCTTTCTATCGAGCGCACTATTGAGTTGTCTTGTGTTGAACTCGAGCGGTACGTTATAATTTGCGTTTATCGACCCCCTTCTGGTGATTTTATTAGTTTTGAATCGGTAATGGAGGATTCACTCAATAGGTTAAAATCAAGTAATAAAAGTATAATTTTATGTGGAGATTTTAATATTAATATTTTAGATGTTACTCCATTAAGTATTAGACTTCTTAATCTGTTTAGGTCTTATAATTTAATTAACTTGTTTTTTGAACCTACTAGGATCACGGCATCTTCGTCAACTTGTCTTGATAATATATTTAGTGATTGTGATGCCAAAAATAAATGTGTGTTAAGTGACTTAACTTCTGACCACTGTGGTTTATTAGCTAGCTTCCCCATGCCATTACATAAAAAGCCGCGTAAAATAGAATGCAGGCCCTATACAGCTAGTCGTTGCAATAAGTTTAAAAATAATATAGCTCATAGAATTACACCATCTATAGTAGAACTCGAGAGTCCTAATGAAATCTATGGAGCCCTTTTTGATGTCGTGCAAAAAGAGTACCAATCTACATTCAAGACCAAAACTATTAAAATTAATGGCACCAGCGCTGGCTTTAACCAATGGGCCACTCCAGGTATTTATAAAAGTAGAGCGAGACTATACGAGTTATATGGTTTGAAAAAATACAGGTTTGATACTCCTTTCCTAGAGTATGTTAAAAATTATTCAAAATTATTTAAAAAGGTTAGTGTTTATGCTAAATCGAAATTTTTGAGCGATACAATTAAAAATTCCAATAATAAAGTAAAAACCACTTGGAAAATTATTAACAATGAAACGGGTAAGTCGGTTAAACAAGATAAAGAACTTGAGGTTATAGTCGACAGTAAATTAGTTACTAAAGCAGCTGACGTAGCTGAGGCGTTTAATGAGTTTTTTGCCAACATACCTTTAACTACGACTCGCTCCTTAACTTCGTCCCCGTCTAAAGCTGAAAACCTTTTGCTTAGTAGTGTGTCTAAAAGTAGTCGTTTATTTAGCTTCGAACATGTAACACCTCGTGATGTAGTTAATGTTTTTAACACACTCAAATCCAAAAACACTGGTGATTACTGGGGCATCTCCATTAAACTTTTAAGTAATATAATAGACATCGTAGCCCCCTATCTAGCTGTTACTTTTAATAAATGTGTTGACTCAGGAACTTTTCCTGACCTCATGAAGAGTAGTAAAGTCATTCCATTATTTAAATCAGGTAATAAAAATGACGTTGGCAATTTCAGGCCTATTTCTATCTTACCTGCATTTAGTAAAATATTTGAAAAGTTAATACTCAAGCAGTTACTAAGACATTTTAATTTAAATAGCCTCCTTCATAATGAACAATATGGCTTTACAAAAGGTCGTTCGACTACAGATGCGGGTGTTGCTCTGCTGAAACACATATTTAGCGCATGGGAGAACTCGCAAAATGCTATTGGGGTCTTCTGTGATCTCTCCAAAGCCTTTGATTGCGTGCACCATGACACGCTATTGCGTAAACTGCGTCATTACGGTGTGCAAAACGAAGCTCTCGATGTTATAAATTCTTATTTAAGTAATAGGTCCCAATGTGTAGATATTAATGGTGTGAAATCTTCCGGGTTACCAGTTCAGTTAGGTGTACCTCAAGGCTCAATACTGGGTCCATTCTTGTTCTTAGTGTATATCAATGACTTACCATTCTTTTTAAAGGGTATCTGTGAAGTTGTACTGTTTGCAGATGATACCTCTCTTATTTTTAAAGTAGACAGGAACAGACAAGATTTTGACGATGTAAACAGTGCACTCTCAATGGTTACGGATTGGTTTACAACAAATAACTTAGTTCTCAACTCCAAGAAAACGAAATGTATAAAGTTCGCTTTACCGAATGTTAGAAATCTAGGACCCAACATCGTCTTAGATAAAGAAGTGCTTGAAACTGTGGGCTCGGCAGTTTTTCTGGGCATAACAGTAGATGCCAAACTTCAGTGGGGCCCACATATTTCAAGTCTAGCGGGAAGGCTCAGCTCGGCCGCCTACGCTGTCAGGAAAGTAAGACAATACACTGACGTTGATACAGCTCGATTAGTCTATTTTAGTTATTTCCATAGCGTTATGTCCTATGGTATTCTGCTGTGGGGCAAAGCCGCTGACATTCAAAATATATTTGTTCTTCAAAAACGAGCTGTCCGAGCAATTTACCAACTAGGTACCAGAGTCTCTCTGAGAGATTTTTTTAAAGATATTGGTATTCTTACAGTGGCATCACAATTCATCTTCGCCAATATCTTATATATTAGGCAAAATATACACGTATACACTAAAAACAGTGATATCCACAATATTAACACCAGAAATAAAGACAAATTACGAGCTCCTTTTCACCGGCTTCATAAGGTTCATAACTCATTTGTTGGGCTTGGTATAACCTTTTATAACAAGCTACCCACTTCTCTGCTAGATTTGCCTTTTAATGCGTTTAAAGCTAAAGTAAAATCCAACCTTTGTTCAAAGGCATACTATTCTATCAATGACTACTTAAGCGATAAAAATAGTTGGTCGCTGTGATTAACTCAAGACAATGTTTATGTTCTTTCTCCAGAATTAGCTTACCTACTGACAGGTTATATGAGTTTATAGAATGTTTAATTTATTTGACTTTATTATACAATTTATTTTATTTTTATTTATTGTTGACTTGATCTACTCATTACAATGTATTCGTATGAGTTGTATTGCAATATGTGATTAGCTAGCGACCTCGACAGTAGATTATATATTATTCTTGCCTAACTGTTGATCTATTTTTGTTGATTTATTTTTACTTCAATGGTCCTAGTTTATCATATCTAATTATGTGACTTCGAGTTACAGCTTTATTAGCTATATGTAAGCGGGCACGCCCTTTATGCCTGGAGGCTTTATAATTCGGGTATTAAGTTCTGTTTACCATTTTAGTTTTTATTTTTGCTTGAGTTTAGATTTCGATTTTTTTTTATTTTTTTTGTCGGTACATTGGCGCGTGCTAGCTGTCATTATGGCATATATTTTTTTTTGAATGTTTTGTGTTGAGTAATGTAAATTATTTGCATACTATTGTATAGAATCAAGTTTTTTTTCTAACTGAACAGACAGCTGTGCTGCTGGGGAGTTTGTTGCGCCACTTCTTCTCTCCAGCAAAAGCACTAGGAAGTGGTGAAGGGCGGGCGTTTTTGGGGGACTGTCTTATGTAATTTTGACGTTCGAAAAGTGCTGATTCTCAGCCTAATTTGAATAAATGACTTTTGAATTTGAATTTGAATTTGAATTTATTGAAAATTATGTTTAACTGCTTGACAACAAAGTTCAAATTTACTTAAACGAATGATACGAGAGCGTTATATTGAAAATTATGTTTAACTGCTTGACAACAAAGTTCAAATTTACTTAAACGAATGATACGAGAGTGTTGTATTGAAAATTATGTTAAACTGTTTGACAACAAAGTTCAAATTTACTTAGACGAATGATCTTTGACTATTAATAGTTAAATTAAAACCTTTTTATTAGTTTGATGTTCCCATTACGTTGTGTCAAGTTTTAAAAACTATAAATGTGAATAACAGTTCCTGTCAATGTCATCATTGCTATTTCTTGTATTCGGGTTAATATTTTACAATTGCGTAAGTTGATAAAAAATGCTATGCAATAGCTTCGCCGGGGCAGTCCCCGAGTGCCACACGTCTTTTTTTTTAAATATAACAGAAACGAATCGCTGCAAAACCGACTTCACGCAGTCTTGTCTGCCCTACCCCTAGAGTGTAATTTAAGCCCGCGTAGGCGCGGAGGGGTGGGGCGGCCCGCGAGCTGAGGAGCAGGCTGAGGCTGGCCGGCGTAGCCGGTCAGCAGGCCGAAGCTGCGGTGGTGAGCGTTTAAACCATCTGCGACGATAAGCTCGCGTGGGGCCGCCTAAACTCCGCAGCGCCGGAGCCGTGACAGAAACAATGCTTGCTGCATGTTGCATGCCTGCTTGCATGTTGCATGCTTGTTGCATGCTTGCATGCTGCATGCCTGCTTGCACGCTGCATGCCTGCTTGCATGTTGCATCCTTCCCCATGTATACTCCCCAGTGGTATAATTCACAATATCCCAATTAAGTAATTTCGTAATTGGGATATTCCGAAAACCCGGATACTTAGAAAAACGGCTAATTAAACATTCACGCCGCTCATGGCACCCCGAGTCCCTGACAAAATGTGTTAAGTTAGGTTAGAACTGTCACCAACCACGCGCGAGCCGAACGTGTGAAGCAAGCGGTACCGCAGCAGCGGGTGGCGAGCGCTACTTCCAATTTGGTCGCAGTTAGCAATGTTTACTACACATTAAACCATGGATACCCTACATTAATAATATGGACAAACGTCGACTGACATATCATTAAACGTTGACGTTTAAACGATATGGCCAATTCTAGCTGGCCATTTCATGAAACACAACCACTTCATGAAATGGTCGAACATTTCATGAAATGATCAATTCTAAGATCTGGCCACGACATATATATATGTTGAACTTTTTTTGCGCGATGCAGCATTTTGATGCGTAGTTTGCATGTGGTTTCACAGTGCTAGTTGAGGTTCCAGAACCGGGTGCCGCATAGTTCGTGATGAGTTGGAACTGGGTGGCGCTGCGTTATGATCCAGTGAATCGAATGTGGTACAGCGCGTTCAAAGTTGCTGTTGAGGCTGATGGTGATGACCAGGAATGCTCGTCCACTGGCACTGTGAAGCCAAATGCGAACTACGTATAAAAAACATTACGTCACAAAAATCCTACATTGCGCAAGCAAAGTTCAACATATATACATAAATAGCAATGGTGACATTGACAGGAACTGTTATTCACATTTATAGTTTTTAAACCTTGACACAACGTAATGGGAACATCAAACTAATAAAAAGGTTTTAATTTAACTATTAATAGTCAAGGATCATTCGTCTAAGTAAATTTGAACTTTATTGTCAAACAGTTAAACATAATTTTCAATACAACACTCTCGTATCACTTGTCTAAGTAAATTTGAACTTTGTTGTCAAACAGTTAAACATAATTTTCAATACAACACTCTCCTTAGATCATTCGTCTAAGTAAATTTGAACTTTGTTGTCAAACAGTTAAACATAATTTTCAATACAAAACACTCTCCTTAGGTATTTTCGTTACGGAATTTCTGGATTAGGTCTCCACGCTCAAGGCCCGCGATAGAAGCTATGCAATAGCTTAAAAAAACATTCCGACGAATTGAGAACCTCCTCCTTTTTTTGAAGTCGGTTAAAAAGTATGAAACACGAAAAAATTTCGGACTGAAATCTAGACATGGGTACAAAAATGGTCAAGGTAAAGCCGTCGTCACATGCCATTATTTTGTAGCCGACAGGCATTGATGCGACTACGGCTTTGAGAAGGATCAGTCAAGTCAAGCGCAGTACAAAAATACAGGATGTTTTTTAGGGTTCCGTAGCCAAATGGCAAAAAACGGAACCCTTATGGATTCGTCATGTCTGTCTGTCCGTCCGTATGTCACAGCCACTTTTCTCCGAAACTATAAGAAGTATACTGTTGAAACTTGGTGAGTAGATATATTCTATGAACCGCATTAAGATTTTCACACAAAAATAGAAAAACAAACAATAAATTTTGGGGGTTATATACTTAGAACTAGAGTCCGACCGAAACTGGTTTTCCGGCCGAAACCGAAACCGAACATTAGGCCGTGGCTTCAGTTTCAGCCCAAACAGAAACCGAAACTCACGAGGTCAAGTATAAAATTCCTTAATATACTGAAATTTGGTGTATTTTACCCATTATTCTGCATTAATTAGGACATGAAATGGAAACACCGTATATTATTAGCTATTTGAATTAACTTGGTTGATTACAACAAAACAAAGTTACCGACTTAATATTTAACTATATAAATCATTCAAGTACAGAAACGAAACAAAAACTTACATGTAATCAGTTCCACCAAAACATAACCTCTAAAGAATGTTTGCGTCGGGCGATAAGTGCGATAACGCACTGACTAAGTTGTGTTGCTACAGAGTTATCCGAACGGCGCACGACAATTCCCGAACAGGGCCGCCAGCGTCCGCCAAAGCGTTGCCGCGAGAAACGAAGTTAGGCGAGCGTGCACAACAACTTTCGAAATCAGTTTCGGTTTCGGCAAAAGTTTCGGCCAATTTTGGCCGAAACCGAAACTGCCGCCGAAACTTGATTTTTGGCCGAAACCGAACTTTCAGTCGGACACCAGAACTGCAACTCAACATTTTTTTTTCATCAAACCCATACGTGTGGGTTATCTATGGATACGTCTTCAAAAATGATATTGAGGTTTCTAATATCATTTTTTTCTTAACTAAATAGTTTGCGCGAGAACAAAAACAATGACAAATTTCTCATAAGTTTTTTGTGCAATAAAGTCTAATTTTTTACTATCAGTAAGAAGTATTTGTCTGGTTCCGAGGTCTAAGCACTCTAGGCATATAGTCGCATTGACAGAGTCGGTTCGAACCCAAGTCACGACACACTTTTTGAATTTTATTATTTTGATTTTTTGATTTTTATAATCAATCGGTTAAAAATGCCTAACATCGTACGCACTCCACCAAACCCAAGTACTCCAAAAGCTGTTATTATCGAATCGGAATTAGATGTGGCTGAAACCCCGCTGTCCCGTGACCGAGATTTGGAGAAAATTAATCCTTCAAGGTTCAAACGTCCGCGCCTAACTGACTCACCCCAGGAACAACAAACTGATGAGCAATTCCTAGGTACTGAGAACTCTTTTACTGCGGAAATTATTGATACTATCCGTGTCGAGATACACAAAGCCTTAACCGACGAGATAGCCACCACCATAAGAAACTGCGTTACCACCGAACTTTCCAAAATGAATGAACATCTATCTTCACTGCCCGGGTTGGCTAAATCAGTTCAATTTATGAGTGACGAGTTTGACCGTATTAGCGCTGAGTTCACTGTCAACAAAGATAAAGTCAAGGTTTTGGAAAAGGAAAATGATACCCTGCGGAAATCTGTTCAGGAATTATCGTCTCGACTAAATTCACTCGAGCAATTTACCCGACAGGAGAATGTTGAGATTAACGGTGTTCCCGAAAATAATAATGAAAACCTAATAAAAACAGTCGTACAGCTATCTAACGCTGTCTCTAATACCATCCAAGAACAGGATGTGCTTTCTGCAAACAGAGTCAGGAAAATGGATACGAAAAATAATCGACCTAGATCAATTATTGTCCGGTTTAAGAATACAGGCATTCGTGATGGCCTCTTGACTTCGGTTGCGAATTTCAACAAAGCTCACAGTGATAGCAAGCTGAACTCTCATCATCTTGGTTATGGGGGTGAAAAATGTCCAGTATTTGTATCGGAGCATCTATCTCCCTCAAATAAGGAAATTCATGCTGCTGTTCGGAAGGTCGCCAAAGAAAAGGCGTACAAATTTGTTTGGATTCGTGATGGCCGTATCCTGGTCCGGAAGGAAGAAAAAATGCCGGCAAAACATATTAAGTGCCTCGATGCTGTCGCGTTTCTATAAAACCATTTTTTTTGGTCACCTGATATTTTGTTGTTTGTGAAAACTTACTCTTAAATTCATGTTGTTAATTGTTGTAAACAAATACTTCCTTCTCCATACACCCTTACAGACAATGCGTTTTTTAAATATTTTATCCTCTAAATTGTCCAGTAAGTTAACTTCCATTATTACTAGAACAAATATTTTTAATTTTATTTGCCTCCACCCTCGTACTTTTCCCTGCAACGTCGTTGGCACTGAGTGCCTTGCCTTTTCGTTCACCCCCTTCCCACTTCAGAGCAATCTACCAGAAAACCATAAATTCTATTCGATAACGTAGACGAAATAAACTCCATTTTGGATTCAGTTTCAGTTGCGAAATCACATCTATGTGACATTGAAGACATTTCTACCCACATATCTAAACCAAAACAGTACCTCTCATTCATTCACCAAAACATTAGAAGCATTAGACGCAACCTTCCCGCTTTTCAAACATTAATCAGCAGGAGTAATATAAATTGGGATCTCATTATCTTGACAGAATGTTGGCTTCCATGCACCCAGGTCATTCCTTCTCTTATGAACTATACGTCACACTCCACCTCTACTAATAATACCCAAAACGAAGGTGTAGTTATTTATCATAATTGTAACATGAAATTATCAGTTGAAGAACCTTTACTGATTGATGCAAACTGTCTTTTGGTGAAAGTGGATATAGATACTGTTATAATAGCAATTTACCGTCCTCCTGCGCAGAAAAATGTCACTGGTTTCTTGAATTCTTTGAACGAACTCCTCATAAAATGCTCATCTTCTAAAAATATTGCGTTGGTCGGCGACATCAATATTGATATTACAGAAAACAATTCTGACTCTCGATCTCATGGCTACCTTAATTTGATGGCATCTCACGGCCTTCTACCTGCCCATAACTTTCCCACTCATGGTCGTTCCTGCCTTGACCATGTAATCCTTAAAACCAAAAGGAACGCGCATTGTTTCGTAATGCATTCCTCAGTGACTGATCATGACAGTTGCTCCCTTTTTTTGACTTTGTCAACTCGACCTATGCACCCAAAGAAATTCAAAAAAGTAATTGACTATAGTGGCTTGGATGATGCTATGAAAGCATTGGATTTTTCTCCACTGTACGCCATGAGTGACGCCAATTTATCAGCTACTTATCTCATAGATATTTTAACAAATGCCATTTCTCTTCATACGAGGGTTGTCCCTGTCAGTAACCGTCGCCGTATTATTAAGCCTTGGATCACTCCAGGACTTTTGAGATGCTCATTTAATAGAGACAACCTTCATAAAAAGGTTAAAAAGTATCCGAATGATGAGTCTTTACAAATCACGTACAAAAGATACCGCAATTTTTGTAATGATCTATTGAAAAAAATCAGGCAAGATTACGAAAAGGAGGAGATTCGTAACGCGAAGCATAATAGCAAAAAGCTTTGGAAGGTCATTAGAAAAATTACTGACACAGACAAACCTAAGCCCCCCGCCCAGGAACTCATAAAAGTTGAAAACCCTCAAGAGTCTGTCAATGACGTAAATTACTTCTTTTCTAATATTGGCAAATCCCTCGCTGATAAGATATTAAATCATCACGTTCCTACCCCTACCAGTGTCTCAGTCGCTCATCCACATTCAATGGCTTTTCTTCCCACAGATGAAAAGGAGGTAGACTCCCTCATTTCTAACCTAAAAAACACTTGCTCTGAAAGTATTGACTCCATCTCTGCTCAGTTTCTAAAGCATTACAAGAACTACCTGGTTCCCCCACTTACCCAGTTATTTAATCTTTCATTTTACACAGGCACCTTTCCCTTACCTTTAAAAAAATCACTGGTGCATCCTATCCACAAGGCTGGGGACAGAGGCTGTGTCAACAATTATAGGCCGATCTCTATTCTACCTACTCTTTCCAAATTATTAGAACGCCTCATGAACAGCAGACTTACCGAATACCTTGAACGCAATCACCTCTTATCTCAGGGTCAATTTGGATTCAGGGCTGGGAAATCCTGTGCCGACGCTGTTCATGAGCTGACAGATCATCTTGTTAACGGTCTTGATGGTAAAAAGAAGGCACTTGTTATATTCCTTGACCTGGCCAAAGCGTTTGACACAGTCTCTGTACCCAACCTACTCAATAAGCTGGAAAACATGGGAATCAGGGGTCTGCCACTTAAACTCTTCCGGGACTACTTATCTGATCGGTTCCAGAGGGTTAAAATAGGTAATCTTGTTAGTGAAGATCTACCTGTCACTTTTGGTGTGCCACAGGGAAGTGTGATCGGGCCCTCCCTCTTCCTTGCCTACATTAATGATCTCTGTAACCTACAGCTACCCCATGGTAAAATCATATCTTTTGCCGATGATACCGCACTACTTTTCACAGCAGATTCATGGGCTGATGTCTACCAATACGCACAAAAAGGTTTTGATACGGTCCTAGCTTGGCTAAAAAATAATGTCCTTACCCTTAACGTCGACAAAACCAAGTATCTAGCTTTCTCCCTCACAAACAAACACAATGAATTCTTATGCCAGTGAAATGAAATGAAATGAAATGAAATGAAATGAAATGAAATATATTTATTTGCCAGAATATAGGTATTTACATAATAGTATGGTAGAATAATTTTGGTCTCACTATATTCGACTTATCAGTCGTGCAAATATTTCTAGTACATGCATACCTAAACATGAAAATACATCAATGTCATTATCATTAGTCATGCATATCACAATCATAATAAAATGTGTAGTCTTGGTTCGTTAATAGTGATTAAGTACATTAACATTATAAAATATATTAAATTAGTTTATTAGATCATATCACAGTCAAGACAGTTCATCAATTTATTGATTAGATTTATAAATAACTAGCTTTTACCCGCGGCTTCGCCCGCGTAAAGGTCGGAAAATATCCCACAGGACCGTACTACCGGGATTCAGATTATCCTCTATCCTAACCCAGATCATGGCCTATACGGATTTAGTTAAAAGACCATACGCCTTTCAACTAAATCCGTTCAGCCCTTACGGCATGAAAAAGTAACAGGCACATTTTAGGGTTGCGTACCTCAAAATGAAAAAATGATCTTTTTCAGTCGTCAGTAATTTGACATTCGAAAGAAGAAGACAAAGCTTTGTAACTATACTATATGTTTAACTATACAGACGCTATACAACGTTTATTAGTAAGGAGGTAATGTTTGTAGCGGTTACACCGCCACATACGAACTACGCATGAAAGACATGATGTCACACAAATCCTGCATCGCGCAGTTAGAATTTACCACGCGAACGACATAGATAAGACTATCCGAAATCAACTTATGAGCAGTTGCCCGCCGGACATAACACCCGTCTTGTCGGAGGATCCTCCCTTTTCTATGGTGGATGAGTGAACTTTACACCCTGTTCCTCATACCACTAAATTGGTGACCCTGAGACTGAACGTCAACGCAGCCTTCGTGCAACTACTTCAGCGTGACGTCATCATCATCAATCCCGCAAGCTTTCGTGAGGCGAGTTACACAGCCAGCCAGCACCCACGGCTCAGCGGGTATCCTGACCACCAGCATGCAGCGAACGCGCATTCCTGGTCAACACCCTTAGACTCATCACCCCGACTCACTGGGGAATCACCGAAATCACCTCAATCACCGCAATCACCGCAATCACCTCAATCACCGCAGACAGTTCCAACTCACTGTGAACTGTGCGGCACCCGGTTCCGACTCACTGGTAGCACAATCACCACAATCGCCACAATCACCGCAGACAGTTCCGACTCACCGTGAACTGTGCCGCACCCGGTTCCGACTCACTGGAACCACACCTTAAATCTCTTAAAAATAAGAGACAACAAAAATAATCACCGAAATCACCTCAATCAGCTCAATCACCGCAATCACCACAATCACCAAAATCGCCGCAATCACCGCAGACAGTTCCAACTCACTGTGAACTGTGCGGCACCCGGTTCCGACTTACTGGAACCACAATCGCCACAATCGCCACAATCACCGCAGACAGTTCCGACTCACCGTGAACTGTGCCGCACCCGGTTCCGACTCACTGGAACCACACCTTAAATCTCTTAAAAATAAGAGACAACAAAAATAATCACCGATATCACCGAAATCACCGCAATCACCTCAATCACCGAAAACACCGAAATCACCACAATCACCTCAATCACCACAATCAGCTCAATCACCGCAATCACCTCAATCAGCTCAATCACCGCAATCACCACAATCAACACAATCACCACAATCGCCGCAATCACTGCAGACAGTTCCAACTCACTGTGAACTGTGCGGCACTCGGTTCCAACTCACTGGAACCACAATCACCACAATCGCCACAATCACCGCAGACAGTTCCGACTCACCGTGAACTGTGCCGCATCCGGTTCCGACTCACTGGAACCACACCTTAAATCTCTTAAAAATAAGAGACAACAAAAATAATCCATACTAATATTATAAATTCGAAAGTAACTCTGTCTGTCTGTCTGTCTGTCTGTCTGTCTGTATGTTACCTTTTCACGGCTAAACCACTGAACGGATTTCGATGAAATTTGGCAAGGAGATAGATGGCATCCTAGAGACACAATCACCACAATCGCCGCAATCACTGCAGACAGTTCCAACTCACTGTGAACTGTGCGGCACTCGGTTCCAACTCACTGGAACCACAATCACCACAATCGCCACAATCACCGCAGACAGTTCCGACTCACCGTGAACTGTGCCGCATCCGGTTCCGACTCACTGGAACCACACCTTAAATCTCTTAAAAATAAGAGACAACAAAAATAATCAATAATACATGTGAATTTTAAAATCAACCCCTATTTTACCCCTTTAATTCTTTATTTCTTACCAAAAGCATAAATTTGAATTTCCATATCCCCAACTTAGAAATATTGAGTTTCCCATACAAACTTTCATCCCTTATATCACCCCCTTGGGGGTTATTTTTGAGACAAAAAGTACCCTATGTCCTTCTCTAGGATGCCATCTATCTCCTTGCCAAATTTCATCGAAATCCGTTCAGTGGTTTAGCCGTGAAAAGGTAACATACAGACAGACAGACAGACAGACAGAGTTACTTTCGAATTTATAATATTAGTATGGATGTCAATAATTTTAATTTAAATAAGTATTCATAAAATATATGTAGTTATAACATCATGTCAGTTTAAAATTTAAATAATCATCTATTGAATAAAAACATCTGTCACAAAGCCAATTATTTAAAGTTCTATTAAATTCTAAGTTATTCATTTTCCTTATTTTATCCGGTAGTTTATTATAAATTTTCACCGCCATGGTGTAGCAGTTTCTATCGCACAACTTTAATCTGCTGCGAGGTACTACTAGAGGTTTTTGTACAATTTTCCTTTTAAATTGAGCCTTATTATCCTGTTCAAAGAGTGATAGGTGGTTTCTAATGAATTTACACATTTCAAAAACGTATAGGGATGGAAGTGTAAGTAAACGTTTATCCATGAAAATTGGTCGGCACGAATCAGTCCACTTGAGACTGTAAATTGACCTTAAGCATTTTTTCTGGGCTATAAAAGCTCTCTGGGCGTCTGTAGAGTTTCCCCATATGATTAACCCATACCTCAATACTGAACATACATGACTGTGGTATACCATTAATGCTGTTTCTTTATTAGTAATTTTTTTTATTTTACGAAGTGCGTAAACGAATTTGTGAATTTTTTTACAAACAAGATCTACATGAGATTTCCAGTTACAATAATTATCAATATTTATTCCCAGAAATTTTATATCATTTACTTCTTCAATTATGTTATTATTATATTTTATTGGCAAGTCTATTGTGTCTTTTTTATTTCTTTTGTTATTATATGTCAGGTATCTCATGAATTTAGTTTTATCCGTATTTATTTCTAAATTATTTACAGTTAACCAGTCATGTATACCCTTTAGAGCTTTATTGGTGACGTTTATCGCCTGATCAATAGTAGCTTCTTTTGTTAAAACTGTAGTATCATCTGCGAATAATATAGTGTATTGATCAGTTGATTCTGGCAATTCGTTTATATATGCTAAAAACAATATCGGGGCTAGCACAGTCCCTTGTGGTACGCCATAGTGATTCGTTAAGTATGGGGACCTATAGGTTACCTGAGTATTAGTCTCTGGATGCATTTTTACAACCTCTGTGCACTGTTTTCGACCCTTTAAATAAGTTTCAAACCAATTATAGGCAGGGCCTCTAATACCGTACTGTTCTAATTTATTTAATAATTTATCATGGCATACCATATCGAATGCTTTGGTCATATCTAGAAATACAGCTATAGGAATTTCTTTTTTGTCAACTGAACTGAGAATTTCTGTTATTAATTTAAAACATGTCAATGTAGTTGATTTATTTTTAATAAACCCATTTTGCTGTTTGCTTATTACTTCATTTTTGTCAAAAAAATTCATAAGTCTAACACACATTACTTTCTCAAATATCTTGGAGAGAATCGGTACCAAAGTAATTGGTCTGTAATTCCCCGCTTCTGTTTTCGAACTCTTTTTATGTAGTGGTTTTACGACAGAGAATTTTAGAGCTTCAGGAAATGTTCCGTTTTCCAAGGATAGATTTATTAAATAGGTCAATGGTTTTAATATAGCAAATATATTATCTTTTAATATTCTAGTTGTAATACCATCATACCCTGCTGAATTAGTATTTCGTAACTCCATTGTTATTTTATAAACGTCCACATTATCCACTGGTTCAACATAGATAGAATTTGCTAACCTTTTTCCCACTATTGGTTTATTTTTTGGGTGCTCGATGGATTTTGGTTTCGCAATATTAATGAAGAAGTTGTTGAGATATGTTGCAATATCATCGCCTTTGTCCAAGATGCATTTTCCATCCGAAATTTCCTTGATTTCATTGGTTGCACTATTTTGTTTTAGTCGTTCATTTACTATTTTCCATGTAGCTTTACACTTGTTTTTAGCTTTTTCTATACTATGTCTATTTTTACTGCTTTGAATATTGGCAACACATTTTCTTAATATTTTACTATAAGTGGTGTATTTTAGCTTGTTTTGACTACTTTTGTTTTTGTAATATTCGTTTTGCAATTTTCGCTTAGTTACAAAAGACTTTTTCAAGCCTTTTGTAATCCATTTTGGGTTTGTTGAGTTTTGGTTCATTTTGACGTTTATTAGTGGGAAACAAAGATTAAAGAAAAGACAAACATCATTATGGAACAAAGAAAACGCTTTATTTACATCTCTTTCTTCAAAGATCTCTGAGAAAGACATATTACTTAAGTAATAATTAAACTTGTTCAAATTATCCCTACATAGGTCTCTTTTATATACAAACCAATGTTGTTTAACAGGATTTTTTGTTTTTGTTTTTATTGACAAAGTTTGCCCCGTGTTGTGATCAGACAGTCCTAACTCATGTACCTCCCCCTTCGCATCTTTAATATCACTAATTATATTGTCAATACATGTTTTTTGCCGAGTTGGTTCATTTATATGGAGTGTCAAATTATAATTGTATAGAGTATTGATAAGTTCATTTTTATTTTTATTGTCAGTTATAATGTCAATATTAAAGTCACCGCATATTATATTATTATATTTATTATCTTTGTCATGTGTCCTATTTAGTACTATTTGTAGTTTCCTAAGAAATATGTTCACGTCTGAGTTTGGTGTTCTATACACACAAAATAAATTTATGCCGTATTTTTGTAGTCGTATACCGCATATTTCAAAATGTTTTTCAAGAGTAAGGTTATCTAACCATTTTATGTTTTCGTATTCAATGTCTTGCCTTATTAGTATGCAAACACCGCCACGTCTCTGATTTTTCCTGGAGTAGCAACTCACTAATTTATAAGATTTTAATCTCAAGTTTTCTTCATCTCCCGATTTAATAAAGGTTTCAGTTAGACATATAAAGTCAACTACACATTCTTTGTCTCGAAGTAAGTTTAGTGCCATTTCAATATCATCGGATTTATTTATAGCACCAGCAATATTCTGATGAAAAACGACATGGTTTCCATGATCTGTTTTAGGCACGAAAAAATGTTTCATCTGCCCTATTACCTATGGTGCCACTGACGTGAGAAGCCTCATTCGAAAACTGCTTAGGAGATGAGTAGTTTGTTTGTGTACTCTGGTTTTTTGTACAAATCGTATTTGCTTTCCGAAACTTAGAACCATGTGAAAGAAAGGTTTTGTCATAGTCCAATTGATCTAACACCTAGTTTATTTGATAGCATAGCGATGAAATGTTGTCATATTTGCCGATAAATGAACATTCTTTACCCTGTCTACAGATAAGATGTAACATTTCATTCATTTTTGATTCTTTATAGCAGATGTTTTTATTCACACCTAAAATAATTACAGGACAATTAATCGATTTTAGAAACAAGCACAGCTCTGTCACCATTTTTAGAGTATTATAATCATGTTGTCCTACAGATATGATTAGTTTGTCGTCGCGGGTAATGTCAAACAGTTTTACACAAGTCAAGATTTCTTCTGTAGAAGCGTTGGGCTTGACAATTGATATGAAACGATAATAATTATAAGGGTTGTAGAAGCGAGATTTGTAAAGTCGTGTAGCTAATCCACTACATTGTCTGCCCCCTATAATAAATGCCCTCTTTTCACATTTAAACCTCGAGCTTTTGCATTCAGGTCCTAGTGCATTGCTGTATGTCTTAGTGTTGCGCATATTGCCAACTGCAACATGATTCTTCTGAACATTTTCGCTGGCCACGGGATGTTCGACGAAATTATTGTCGGTGTGTATCTGCACTGTATGTTCTAAGGAAGAGTTTCGGGTGTCCAAATGTTGGATTTCTATATTCGTTGTGGATTGATCGGTGCTTACGATAACTTCCGGTTGTAAAGTTATTTCTTTTTCCGGTTTCGTTGATGGATTCGTATTTTTCCCATTTAGTTTTAGAGGTGATACATGAAAACTGTTCGAGAGTCTACGTCTCACACTCTTTTTGGTGCTTGAAGACATGTTATGTCTAAAAGTAGATAAAGGACTTCTACACAATTGTCTTAGAACACTCAGTTCCTGATTTACGGTAGTTATTTGTTTTTTTAGGTCTATGTTCTCTAAGATAATATTCTCCATCTCATGCTGTGTGCTTTCTAAACGGACTTTTAATTCTCTAATTTCATTCTTCAGCTCTGACATAAATGTAGAACACATATTTGTTGACAGGTCCAGGCTTCTACCTAATACTTCATCACACGACATTAAACTTGCATTAAAACTACGATTTAGTGACTCCGTAGATTTCGATTTAGTCGCAGTTTGATGTCTTCGGAACGTAACATTAATTTCTTGCTCCATCTTAAATTATTCAACAGGCTTCAAGAAACAGGTCCACAATTTGATGTAAGTTTATTTCAAATAATACAATTTTCGTAAGCTGTGCCACAGAATTTGTTTATAACTATGAAAAAACGGCAACATTTGGTTCTCCACAAGTAGTAAACAATAAAACAAAATCCAAAAAGAGTTTTTCTGGCAGGATTTGATCTCGCATCACTTGTAACGAGAAGCGGAGACCGTAGCCACGACACCAAACTTCAGATGTACAAATGAGGTGAAATAGACGATTCTTTGAAGTGTTGAGCTTTGAGTTGATATGTCAGGTTGATTAGCACAGTCCAAAGGTCAGTTTTCGTAACAAAGCAAACGTAATGAATGATGTATGTTTTAACGGTTTGCTTTTGTACCATATTTAAAAATTCACTCACTTGGTTTCACAAAATCCTTTGGTTTTTTTGATGTGATCTTTTCCACTAGTTTAACAATGTTTTTGGTATAATTATAATTCCGAAAATTTCACTGGTTCCGTTGTTATGATTCCACTAGATGTTTTGTTTATTTTTTCACGCAAACTTGAACTTTTCATAACACTAACATTACATGTCGTGAGTTACTTATCACTTGACGAGATACTGAATTAAAATTATAAAATATATTACTTTTGCTATTTTTTAATATTTTCTATTACGGAGTCGATGTTTACCGTGGCAACAGCGCCATCTCTCTTCAGATTAAGTTCAGTTTCAGATTAAGGCGCACTCCTGCATTGAATCTAATTCCAACACCTGCTCCTGTCCCGTTCTCCAAAAGACTACCACTATTAAGTACCTTGGAATTATAATAGATAATAATTTAAGCTTCCAGCCACATATAGATAGTCTAACATCTAGAATTCGCAAATTAATCTTTCTTTTTAGAGGTCTTCGTCACGTAGCTGACACTGAGGTTATAAGGTGGGTGTATTATGCGATGTGTCAGTGTCTTCTGACTTACTGCATAACATCATGGGGGGGTGCTCCCAAATCTAACATTTTGAAATTAGAAAGAGCCCAGCGGGTGGTACTGAAGGTGGCCTGTTTTCTACCATACTTATACCCTACTGTTGCTCTTTACAAACACTTCAAGGTTTTGTCAGTGAGGCAACTTTTTGTTTTGTACACTGTTCTCAAGAAGCACTCCACCTTAATATTTGATCCCCTCTCTATCTCGAGTAAACGCAGAAAGTACTCTGTTTGCAATACAGCTAAGGGTCTAAGAACGAGCTTCTCACAAAGATTTTATACATTCCTGGGTTCCCATCTTTATAATAAAATTAATCGAATTATTACTATCTATCACCTAACTAAAAATACCTGTAAGAGTACTCTAGTTGAATGGCTCCATAAATTGGATTATAATGCAACTGAAGACTTACTTAATCATCCAAAATAGTCCGTCCCGGTAATTTCCTCACATATCATATTTCGCGCATATTTCCACTCCTTTAATGTTTTGTGTTATGGTTTTTTCACTTTGATTTGGTTTTTATCATTAATTTATATTTAGTTTAAGTATACTCTATGCTGAACCCCTTCACATTTACTGTATAACTAATTATGTATACATTCCGCGTGGTGGGACCCTGGTGATCTGCGATACAGGTATTCCTAGTGCAGACACCAGTCTCTCACAAACTTTGTCACGTAATTTTTAAGTTTGTTTTAAATAATTTATCATGTCATTGTTTGTGAAGAGAAAATAAATTATTTGAATTTGAATTTGAATTTGAATAACTAAGCATAATAATAACAATGCAATAACTAGGCATTAAGTCCTCCTTTGTACGGTATATTTTTTACTTGTGCATAAAGTTTTAATAAATAAATAAATAATAAAACAAATCAGTTTGACAGGCCAGCCGCCATAAGTTTATTGGATACCAAAAGTGCGATTAACAATAATCGGAAGTTTTCAAGTTATACTAAAGTTATTCGTGTTTATCACAAGATTTTTCGCCAGTGATTGTCGTAAATGATTTATAGATTAACGTTAACACTAAAACGATGCTGACATAATATATCAAACTTATAGGGTGTTTCACCAGTGCAGTGCATTAGAATGACATGACTTTTTAACTAATTGGCTAAAACTACGCTAACATACATTTAAAATGTTTTTCACCAGAGTGTATATGAAAATGTTTTGTTAAATGATCATTTCGCCTAAACCTGCGTTGGCATATATCACACTTGTAATAAAACAAAACAGTGTGTATAAGACTATGTTGTGTTAAAATGTACTTGTAACTGACAGTACGTTGACATCACACATAAGGTTTTCACCAGTGTGTATACGAATATGTTATGTTAAATGACCTTTTTGAATAAAACTACGTAGACATACGTCACACTTACAAGGTTTTTCACCAGTGTGTTGTTAAATCACTCTTATTACTAAAACTACTCTCACATGTTTTGTTAAATCACTCTTATTACTAAAACTACTCTCACAGGTATCACACTTATAAGGTTTTTCACCAGTGTGTATACGAATATGTTGTGTTAAATGTCTCTTTTGCACACGTCGGCATATAATATCACACTGGTAAGTTTTTCACCAATGTGTATTAGCTTATGTTGTGTCAGTTAAATGATACTTTCTACTAAAACTACGCTGACATACATCACATTTAAATAAGGTTTTATACCAGTGTGTAGACGAACATGGTGTGTAAAAGGTCCTTTTTGTCCAAAACTACGCTGACATACATCACACTTATAAGGTTTTTCACCAGTGTGTATACGAATATGTCCTGTTAAATAACTCCCTACAACTACGCTCTCAGATATCACACTTATAAGGTTTTTCACAAGTGTGTATACGAATATGTTGTGTTAAATGACACTTTTGCACAAATTTACGTTGACATACGTCACACTGGTAATTTTTTTCACCAGTGTGTATTACATTATGTTTTGTTAAATTATACTTTGTACTTAAACTACGCTGACATACATCACATTTAAAAAAAGGTTTTATACCAGTGTGTAGACGAATATGTGTTGTTAAATGACCCTTTTGCACAAATTTACGTTGGCATATATCACACTGGTAAGTTTCACCAGTGTGTAGACGAATATGCTGTTTTAAAGTACCTTTTTGTCCAAAACTACGCTGGCAAACATCACACTTGTAAGGTTTTTCACCAGTGTGCAGACGAATATGTTTTGTTAAATAACCCTTTTGCACAAATTTACGTTGGCATATATCACACTGGTAAGTTTCACCAGTGTGTAGACGAATATGGTGTTTTAAAGTGCCTTTTTGTCCAAAACTACGCTCACAGATATCACACTTATAAGGTTTTTCACCAGTGTGTATTAGCTTATGTTGTGTTAAATGATAATTTTGACTAAAACTACGCTGACATACATCACACTTAAAAGGTTTTTCACCAGTGTGTATACGAATATGTCTTGTTAAATGACCCTTTCGCACAAATTTACGTTGACATATATCACACTGGTAAGTTTTTTCACCAGTGTGTAGACGAATATGGCGTGTTAAAGTACCTTTTTGTCCAAAACTACGCTGGCAAACATCACACTTGTAAGGTTTTTCACCAGTGTGCAGACGAATATGGTTTGTTAAATGACTCTTTTGCCAAAATCTACATTGGCAAACATCACACCTGTACGGTTTTTCACCAGTGTGTATACGAATATGTTTTGTTAAATGACCCTTTAGCACAAATTTACGTTCACATACATCACACTGATAAGGTTTTTCACCAGTGTGTATACGAATATGTTTTGTTAAATCACTCTTATTACTAAAACTGCGCTCACAGATATCACACAGGTAAGTTTTTTCACCAGTGTGTATTAGCTTATGTTGTGCTAAATAATACTTTCTACAAAAACTACGCTGACATACATCACACTTATAAGGTTTTTCACCAGTGTGTATACGAATATGTCGTGTTAAATTACACTTTTGCACAAATTTACGTTGACATACGTCACACTGGTAAGTTTTTTCACCAGTGTGTATTTGCTTATGTTTTGTTAAAATATACTTTGTACTTAAACTACGCTGACATACATCACATTTAAAAAAAGGTTTTATACCAGTGTGTAGACGAATATGTCTTGTTAAACCACCCTTGTCACAAAAACTACGCTGACATACATCACACTTGTAAAGTTTTTCACTAATTTGTGTACGACTATGTTGTATAGTTCTTATTACTCGATTAAAACTACGCTGATCACATTTGTAAGGCTCTTTGAAAAAAGTGCCGGGCTTCGACCGTGTTCGTTTTTGACTTGTCCGGATAACTTTGGAGTCTGATTTGTCTTTTTTCTTTTGCTCGGCTGTTATTGCATCTCCTAGTTTTTGTTTCTTCGCAGCGATCGTCCCTGTGATTATAAAGCTGGTAAGTACAATGTTGGAAGAAGATAAAATTTTGTGGGAATCAAAATAATAGTAGTTTGCATGATGAATCAGAAATTCCTTTTTGGTAGGAATTTTGTATTTTCTGCGACAACTTCCAAAACTTCCGCCTCTATTAAGGATCTTTGTCGTAGGTAGGGTAGATAGGGTAGGTAGGTAGGGTAGGCAGGTAGGGTAGGTAGGAAGCCGGGCCGGGTAAAGCTAGTTCAGATATATATTCTGGCAGAGATTCATTTCCATTTATCGTTTCACAGCAGGGATCATTCCGAACAAAATATTAATTTTATTCACATTCATATCGAATCCTAAAAATTAGGGTCAGATTTTGAGATCCGATCGGATAATGTGATATCGCGGAATGTAGGAATTTTAATATTTTTTGATCGTACCTACATTCGGCGACGTGGTTGTACATACTATACGAGGGGTGTTCAATAAATAGTGAAAATGAGTAAGACGCAATTATCTTTTATTATATGTTATTATTTTATTTTTCGACGTAGTCACCTTTCAGGTTTATACACTTTGTATATCTTTTCTCTAATCCTAAAATTCCCTTTCTAAAAAAATCTTCTTCCTGATCCCTTAAAAAATCATTTACGGCGGCGACTACTCCGTCATCATCTTCAAATTTCTGGCCCCTGAGATGTTCCTTTAAGCGCGGGAATAGGTAGAAATCACTAGGAGCAAGGTCCGGTGAATATGGAGGATGTTCCATCAATTCGAAGCCAGCTTCTTGAATGGCAGCCATCGCAACTCTGGACTTGTGCGCAGGGGCGTTATCTTGGTGAAACAAAACAACTTTAGCGAGTTTGCTACGCCGTTTCTTGCATATTTCCTCACGCAACTTTGTTACTTGTCTTGCGTACATAGTCCCCGTAATAGTGGCTCCATGATTAAGATATTCGATCATTACCACCACTTGGCTGTCCCAGAAAAGAGAGCCCATGATCTTTCCGGCGGATGGAATCGCCTTAAATGACATGGCCGGATCGTGCCCTCAGAATCAATTCAAAAAAATAAACATACAGTAATTATTAATATATGAAACTTACTTCTTAAATATACTAAAATTAATCGCAACAATTACATTTCTCTAGAACAGGCGAGGAAAAATGCAAAAAAAAATGTGTGTTAATTGATTTTGTGAGTATGGTTTTTGATTTGGACAAAAATGGTCATTTGCGTTTGGATACACGCATAAACAAACACTGTACATGTGGCTCGAATAAAGGTCAGACTTAAATAAAAAATACCCACGACTGCCAGAATCGTATTGCTAAGATAAATACCTATAGTAAAGTCAACGGTTTCATGATTATCGCAGACACCATTTTTCGAGCTGCCGAAGCCTGTGCGTCATGATGCCGATTCACGTTACGCATTATGATTCGACAATATATTGAAGAGTGTGTATCCGAATTCTTAGTTATTTTGACGTATGTACTGCGCGCGCTCACGCTGCGTTGTCTGTCACAATCTGTCACTCTATGCCCTGTCGCCTTGTACAAAATAATGATATTCACCGAATGGCTATCTGTACAAGAGGTATGTACCCACGTAGTAATTATTTACACATTTTACCAACTTCACCTGCCTTTTAAACAGTGGAGTTCTATAATCCGAAAGTTTTACTTTACTGAGTACAATATCTCATATTTTTCAGCTTCCTTTGAATGGATTGATTTGCAATGCAGGTTATGTATTACTCAACCAACGCGGCGAAGAGCCCTTAAGACGACCCACCGACCGAAGGTACACACAGCAGAGTACTGGGCTACCCAATGTTGTGTATGGTTGTGCATGTTCTGTTATGGGGAGGCGTTACTCAGTGCGACACCACCTTTGAAGAAAACAGTCCATGAATCGACAGTCATTTTCTTCTCATGGAATACCCACAATCAGGTTAGTGTGTGCTGTTGAACGTATATTTTTTGTCTACTATCTTACAGTGGTGGCTGCCGAAAAATTGTTATGGTATTATTCCTATAATAAATTCTCCATACACGGTAAAAAGTAGAGACAACCGCGGCAAGGCCCGCGGCGTCGTACGCGCCATTACGAACATCGGTGATACCCGGGCGCAGCGGCAGGCAACGCTACTTTTCACGCCCAGCACCACGCATCGCGCCACGCTCCGCGTCCTTATAAAAAACATCGTATATTGCCATATGTTTGTGTTAAAGCGTGTGACGACGCGGCCCCCTGCACGCGCCGCCTGTCTGCAAACTGAAAAAACGTCCGACGCGCCGCGAACCACGCCGCACGCGACGCTCCAAGCCCCGCGTTTCCGCAAACGAGCACTTAGGGTGCAGGGTGAGATTTCGCTTAGGGTACTCCCTCTACCACGAAACCTCGGATTTTGCTTAGGGGGCCGCCTCGACGAACGAGAGAATCGCAACGGATCCGCGTTTCTACGTTGGGTAATCTCCACCAACGAAGATTATTCCGCCAGCGTATCATCGTGACTCGGAACGGAATCGCCGTGTTTGACTGGGGACGCCTGCGTTAAGACAGCGCACTCGCCGCGCTCTCGTTGCGAGAGCGCCACGTTCCGCGGCGAGAGCGCGGCGGGTCCGCGGCGCTACTTTTACTATTTACTTTAAAAGGTAAAGGTGAAGATTTTATATAAAATATGGCAAACATTGTTACAGGAGGAGAACAAATCTGCAAGCATGTCATCCCTGTTCGATGCGAGCTAAGCGCCACTTATGACTGAATATAAACAGTTTGAAGAACTAGAGGAAAGCAAATATAACGGCACCGGCCTCATTCCCTGATAACATTTTGTTAATCTTTGAAGATGAACAGGCTTCAGAGTGGATGAAAATATTTAATGTGTCTGGTCTGAGTAATTGTTTTTGCTAAAATGTATGTAAAACAAGTAGATACATTTTACAAGCAAATGTAATCCTATCTACTTAATTAGATACTTAAATAAAATATTGAATGCGTCTTGTCTGAGTAATTGCAATGATGTTTTTGCTAAAATGTCTGTAAAACAATTAGATACATTTTACAAGCATAGGTAATCCTATCTACTTAATTAGATACTTAAATAAAAATTCAAGTCCTTCTGTAGTGTTTTATTGTCAATCCAATTCTATATTTTTTGCCAAGTCGCTATCCAAAAATATCTATATACGACGAGCTCTTCGCTGTCGTGGCCTGCGATGATGATGGAAAGGTCTAGCCATTGGATTATGAATAAGTTTTACTTGGTATTTAGATTTTTGGCTCGTTTGCACTAGCTGACTTGACGCGTAATTCTATGAAAATGTATGGAACACACTGATAACTATGAGAATGAATGTCGTGTCGGCTAGTCTGCCGCAAAGTGAAGAAACGGTCTTTAAATCCATTGATAATATTGTATTGTTTCGTCTATAAAACTCGAAATTAACGATCATTGCTATTCAAAATATCTAGGCGCTTAAAAATAATCCTATTTAGGAATTAACTATCATTGCTATTCAAAATATCTAGGCGCTTAAAAAAAAACCTATTTACAGTATCTCTCGCCTGTTTTCTGATTATAAAACTTTAACTATTGTAAAGACATACCTGTAAGCTTTAATATGACGTACTATATGTCAATGTACATGCATATTTTTTGTTAGGGCACAGCTCTCTACAAAATCCGGCCATGTCCTTTCTTTGGAGTTGGAGATGACGGTCGCTTCCAAGTCATGGACTGTTGTTTCGTTTCCGGGTCATAATGGTGAAGCCATGTTTCGTCCATAGTTATGAATCGAGTCAAAAATCGGTCAGGATCTTGTTGTAACAAATCCAAACAGCTTTGTGAAATTCTCAGTCGAGTTTGTTTCTGCGCGTCAGAAAGCATTCTGGGCACCCAGCGCGCTGACACTTTTTTCATACCCAAATGGTCGTTTATAATATTATGGACACTTCCTATCGAAATCTTTACTTCTTCAGCTATAAAACGAACAGTAACACGACGATCCGCCAAGACAATATTTTCAACTTTTTTAATCATTTGTTCAGTCACTGCCGATATGGGGCGTCCCGTTCATGGGTCGTCGTTAGTGGAAGTTCTTCCTCGCTTGAACTCAGCACACCAACGCGCAACCGTAGAATATGGAGTAGCATGAACCCCTTATGTTGCTCTCAAGTCTTGATTTACCTGCTCCGTAGTAAAATTTTTCAAGCAGAGATATTTTATTACCGCGCGAACTTCAATTCTATCCGTTTTTAAGAACACGTTCCGAAACGACGCAAACAATAGACTTCTACTTTTAAAAAACAAAAGAGAATTAATTGCTTTTTAGGGTTCCGTACCCGAAGGGTGACAAACGGAACCCTATTCATAAGCCTCCGCTGTCCGTCTGTCTGTCAGCGAGCTCTATCTCATGAACCGTAATAGGTAGGCAGTTGAAAATTTCACAGATTGAGCATTTCTATTGCCGCAAGAGCAAGAAATAATAAAATTAAAAAATAAAGGGGGGTCGCCATACAATAAAATTAAATTTTGAAAAAAAAAAAATCTGACCCTGGCATGTGGGGTATCATTTTCTAGAGCTCATCGAGTAGAGAATAAATATAATTTTTATTTGTTTTTATCTTCAAAAATGATGAATTAGGGGGCCGTAGAAGTTGTCTGTTTTAGACCATTTTTGTACGAGCTCTATCTCAACAACTAAACAAATTAGGAATTTGAAACTTGTCTGTATCATGTAACATATACTGTTTATAATCAACAAATACTAAAAACGCCGATTCATAACGTATTTTATATAATATGGGCGATTTTCTGCAACTTAAAGTAATAATTTTGTATTTCATGCTAATATTATGCGATATAAATTCCACAGATAACTATTTAATAGTCGGAGTAATGACATGGAATTAGTAAGTACCTACTATCATGGCAGCATATACTATTTCGATCATTTAAATTTCGATCATCCAAAAAGGTCTACAAAATAAACTTTCTTCACAAGATTTTAAAACCGGCCAGTATTTTTTGAGTTTAAGAAATTTATCGACTTTTTTCAAAGTATCCCTAGACGGTGTTGATGTGTGTACCTCATGTTAAAACTACACTCCAATAGACAATATATTCAGTAACATTGAAATGAACGCTGGCACATACAGTGTACTATTCAGTTACCTTAAAACGTTGTGGATACAATTTCATATTGAGAAAAATTATTGGAGTAAAAATATTCGGCCACGGCGGCCAATCTCAACGGAGACTGGCCTTCGGCGCGGGAGATATTATAGTGCACAAGTGTGTGCGCAGACACGAGTGCACTCTCTCTTCCCTCACTCTCATAGTCCGATGGGATGTGTAAAAATAATAAGTAAGAAATAGTTTGGAAAATCCAAAAGTGCACGCCTCATACTTATCACTCATTCATAAACGAAAAAGAAATTCAAAACATAGTTTAAAAATGAACAATTTATCACTTTTCATGAAGTCGTAATGTCAACGACTGACAAAGATATTTACGTTGGCAGTTGCTAGGCAACGGCACCGGATCAAGGTTGAAAATATTTAGATATTGATATTATATTTTTGTTAGTATTTTATTAATTATAATTAAACTACTATGAATAAAAGAGCCATTTTCAATAGGGTTCCTTCTACGGCTGAAACGATTGTATAAAAAAAAAATTGACTCAATTAATTGATTTTATCGCAAGCTACAATGTTTTCAAGGATCATAAATTGACGGACAGGAAATTTTTTTCAACTATTTTGATGCTTTTTCCATTTCTGCTGCATTAAATCAATTGTTAAAAAATACAATATTAATCTCCATTTAATCATCTATACAATGGTATATAAATTAAGTAGGTTCTGTGTACTAGCAGGAGTGAAACAATAAAAACAGTTGCAGAAATGGGGCAAAAAATATTTTTCGATCGTAGAGCACACTCTAATGCGAAGCATTACGAGTCGTGCAATAATAGATTTCTGTATGACTATCAAAAATAACGTAAATCACGACAAAACATGTTGAAATCTCTAGTTCCTGTCAAACATTGTATGAAAAATTGACAGAAAATAGAGATTCCAACATGTTTTGTTGTGAATGTTTCGCCAGTGCAAACGCACAGTTATAATTAAAATTTGGCGTACTACTTACATTCTATTTTGTACAATATACTCTGATGTAGCAAGAGAAATCCTTTTATTTATAAGTAACTAGCTTTACCCGGCCTGGCTTCGCACGGTTAGCACTAAGTACTTATCTACGGCGCATCTACCTTCCTAATTACCTACCCTACCCTTCTTACCAGGGTAGGTAGGTACCTAACCTACCCTACCTACCCTACATATCTACCTGCTTACCTACCATATATACCTATTTATACCTACTAATACTATGTTAGTAGCAAATAAATAACTTTGACTTTAGTTAATGCATGTTACTGGATACAGTTAACTTAATATTTTTCTCTTAAAATAAATGAAATATACTCCTACACCTATATTTTAACACAACAACATTTTCTCATTAAAATTAGACAATTTCTTTACAAATCTTTGTTTTTTTATAGCGCCTCTGTTGTTACCTTTACGAAAGTATTACAAAAATTCATAGTGTTAAATCTTGTACGACATGGTATGGAACCCTTCGTGTGCGAGTCCGACTCGCACTTGACAGATTTTATTTTATTATCATCTTAACTAATGTCTGGGCTATGCCTGCCAGTATTTATTTTTGTTCTTTCCAAAGAGAATGTATCGCATTCTCACTATTTATTGTACACCTTGTAACGTTGTGCAACTGAATAGTCGAGTGTTGCTATAATGATATTTAGTAAGTTACTAATCACAACACTAAAACACATGTCACTACACTATCTGTCTCGATATAGCTCTTGGCTCTGTCATTGGACTTCCGTTCGCTGTACCGTTGACAGCTAACCTATAATCTACTATGTGCCCCGAATCTAGGGGTTCACCGTACGGGCTGAGGGCAGGACCCGTTCCTGCTAACTACCTCAACCTGACGCCACTACTACCCACGTGCTACTGAGGCCTTACCTACCTGCGGCCTACCGCCGCAAGCCTGTGCTGACAGGCAGCCTCCACCTGCTACCGACGCACACCATCTGTCGTCCTACGAGGGCCGTCCGGACTACTACTGCTGGAGCCTGTGCTGACAGGCCCCCACGTCTACCACGTGCTGGTAGCCTAAGGACGGTACCCTTCCTATCTATCTATAAGTGCGAGTGCTCAGACTCGGTGTTCAGGACCTTACCCGCGACCTAGCCGTGTTACTTCCTTCTATCTATCCTAATATACGTATATAACTTTTCTAGCTGTTTCTATTCTATCTACCTATAACTACCTACCTATCTCTTAGCAGCCTGCGCAGCCTACCCTGCGCAGCCCTAAGCTGCTACAACCTCTGACCCTGCGGTGGTACAGACGTGATGTTGAGTGTTATTACAAAGTGGTTTGGGTCACTCAGTCCCCTAGGACTGACTACGTACATACATACAGGGTGACATCGACGCGAAGCCTGCGTTAAAATTTGTCGTCAAATATTAAAAAAAAAAAACAGTTGTTCCATATATTTTGACACTTTTCTATGAAAAAACAGTTTTTTTTTTTTAATAACCGACGAAAAATTCCGAAATTAAAGTTATTTTTGACTTTGTAGTGTCTTCTTTGGAAGTCGGCTGTTTTTTTTTTTTTTTTGGAAAATGTTTTTTTTTTTTCAAGTTATTAAGATGAACCATTCTGTAAAACATTTTTTTTTTTATATATTTTACGGTTTACGCGGCGCACGCCAGTAAAGCTCCCAGTCGGCATGATTTTTCCGACATCTTCAACAATAATCGTCATATTTCAGCCAATTTACACAAAACCATAATGAATTATATACTAAAACCTTTCCCATGAATCACTCCGTTTATTGGTGACCACCGTTTGAAAATCCGTTTTTTAGTTTATCGCGTTAAGACAGACAGACAGACGCGGCGGGGTCTTTGTTTTATAATATGTAAGGATAAATTAATAATGCGTCTAATTTGGGACAGCGTTTCTTGATGGACGAGTCCTATTACGGGCTGGACGTACGACGCGTTGCGTGAGCTCAGTACAGAACACTACGCTAACCACTCAAGGTCCCTGGGATATATATCTGCATCTTAGCTGATCTAAGCGTTATGCTCGTGAATGAGTGCTACTTGTTGTGACTGGTCGTGTTGCTGGCCATGGTCTGGTTTTTATTGGAACGAAGTTCCCTTTCGCGCGTTGCGAAAGGGGGATAGACGGAAAAAATTGGGACCAAAAGTTGTAATGACACTTTTTAATTTTTTATTAGGGTTCCGTACCCGAAGGGTGACAAACGGAACCCTATTCATAAGCCTCCGCTGTCCGTCTGTCTGTCAGCGAGCTCTATCTCATGAACCGTAATAAGTAGGCAGTTGAAAATTTCACAGATTGAGCATTTCTATTGCCGCAAGAGCAACAAATAATAAAATTAAAAATTAAAGGGGGGTCGCCATACAATAAAATTAATTTTGAAAAAAAAATAATTCTGACCCTGGCATGTGGGGTATCATTTTCTAGAGCTCATCGAGTAGAGAATAAATTTAATTTTTATTTGTTTTTATCTTCAAAAATGATGAATTAGGGGGCCGTAGAAGTTGTCTGTTTTAGACTATTTTTGTACGAGCTCTATCTAAACAACTAAACAAAGTAGGAATTTGAAACTTGTGTGTATCATGTACCATATACTGTTTATAATCAACAAATACTAAAAACGCCGATTCATAACGTATTTTATATAATATGGGCGATTTCCTGCAACTTAAAGTAATAATTTTGTATTTCATGCTAATATTATGCGATATAAATTCCACAGATAACTATTTAATTGTCGGAGTAATGACATGGAATTAGTAAGTACCTACTATCATGGCAGCATATACTATTTCGATCATTTAAATTTCGATCATCCAAAAAGGTCTACAAAATAAACTTTCTTCACAAGATTTTAAAACCGGCCAGTATTTTTTGAGTTTAAGAACTTTATCGACTTTTTTCAAAGTATCCCTAGACGGTGTTGATGTGTGTACCTCATGTTAAAACTACACTCCAATAGACAATAATTATATTCAGTAACATTGAAATGACTGCTGGCACATACAGTGTAAGTACTATTCAGTTACCTTAAACCGTTGTGGATACAATTTCATATTGAGAAAAATTATTGGTGTAAAAATATTCGGTCACGGCGGCCAATCTCAACGGAGACTGGCCTTCGGCTTGGGAGATATTATAGTGCACAAGTGTGTGCGCAGACACGAGTGCACTCTCTCTTCCCTCACTCTCATAGTCCGATGGGATGTGTAAAAATAATAAGTAAGAAATAATTGATTTCTGTATGACTATCAAAAATAACGTAAATAAATACCTGTATTGACCCGTGCGTTTGCACTGGCGAAACATCACGACAAAACATGTTGAAATCTCTAGTTCCTGTCAAACATTGTATGATAAATTGACAGAAAATAGAGATTCCAACATGTTTTGTTGTGAATTTTTCGCCAATGCAAACGCACAGTTATAATTAAAATTTGGCGTACTACTTACATTCTATTTTGTACAATATAGTCTGATGTAGCAACAGAAATCCTTTTATTTATAAGTAACTAGCTTTACCCGGCCTGGCTTCGCACGGTTAGCACTAAGTACTTATCTACGGCGCATCTACCTTTCCTAATTACCTAACCTACCTACCTATCCTACCCTTCTTACCAGGGTAGGTAGGTACCTAACCTACCCTACCTACCCTACTTAACTACCTGCTTACCTACCTATTTATACCTACTAATACTATGTTAGTAGCAAATAAATAACTTTGACTTTAGTTAATGCATGTTACTGGATAAGTTAACTTAATATTTTTCTCTTAAAATAAATGAAAATATACTCCTACACCTATATTTTAACACAACAACATTTTTTCATTAAAATAAGAGAATTTCTTTACAAATCTTTGTTTTTTTATAGCGCCTCTGTTGTTACCTTTACGAAAGTATTACAAAAATTCATAGTGTTAAATCTTGTACAACATGGTATGGAACCCTTTGTGTGCGAGTCCGACTCGCACTTGACAGTTTTTTTTTATAACGCCATCTGTGAGCGACCACAGGTACTAATTAGTGGCATGCCTTTGTGAGGTTCATTCCATAACTTCGTTCCATCCGGGTGTCCTTTGACACCTCTCAGCTTTTTATCAGATATTTACAGTCCATTGATTTAACTACGATGGTCCTAGTTTATCATTCGAGATACAGTCCTTAGGAAAGCATTCGACATTGCACATGTCAGCGGGTACACTCTTTAGGTAACACTAACGACTTACTTGCTATCAGGCGAACCGTTGGCCTGTTTGCTTACTTATTGATTAACTAATACTTACTTTTCGTCTCCTCGGCTCTTCGTTTCTTCTTAGATATTTCTTGTTCTTCTTCCACTTTAGTTTTAATCACCATTAAAGGTACATCATCTTCTAAATCTGACTCAGAGTTGTGTGGTGGTACATCTGCTGCATCTAGACAGCTGCTATTGTCAAAATTTTCAGATTCCAGCTCTGTAAGTAAACAAACTTTTATTATCAAGTAGCGACCCGCCCCTGCTTCGCGCGGTTTTTACGACTTGACAAAACATCCTGATTTCTATATTGTATGTTAGTTTTATATAAATGTACTAGAGCTTCTGCCCGCGACTTCGTCCGCGTGGAATAGTTAGGGCTAACGCTAAAAAAAAACCCCCGATTTCCGCTCCTATTGGTCTTAGCGTGATGATATATAGCCTATAGTCTTACTCGATAAATGGGCTATCTTACACTGAAAGAATTCTTCAAATCGGACCAGTACTTTCGGAGCCTATTAGGTACAAACAAACAAACAAACAAAAAAATATTTCGTCTTTATAATATTAGTATAGATTATACACATACACATACTCGTACACCTGGAAAAACATCTCTAAATGATGGTGAAAATTCCAACCAAATCCGTTGCGTAATTTAGAAGAACAACGCGGCCACTAATATACATATACACGAAAAGCCACCATAATGTATAGTATAGATAATTGTTTTTTCTCAAACATGCTTGGAAATTCGAACATTATTTTGACAACCTTCTTCGAGATAAATCGAAATTGCTGTACTGGTCAAAAATAGAAGCGAGTGCCCGGCCGGCGATCTATAAATGAATCCCTATTTCCTTGGTCACGGCATCACGCGTGAAAGGCTGGACCAACTTCGCTAATTCTTTTTTTGTTGTGTTTGTAGTATTCTAAGAACCTTCTCCTTACAAACAAATACAACAAAAAAAGAATTAGCGAAATTGGTCCAGCCGAACACGCGTGATGCCATGACCAAGGAAATAGGGATTCATTTTGATATATATATATATTTACTTAGTTTAAATTTCCGCGCATTGTTAGAGAAAGGTACTATTCACGCCTTGGCCGCAACCAGGCAATGATGGACTCACGTATGTATGCCTCGGCTTCGCCTCGGCCCACATTTTCACGATCGTCCATCAATGCCCTAATTACTAGCCCCGACAGTAATATCATCATCATCATCATATTAGCCGAAAGACGTCCACTGCTGGACATAGGCCTCCCTCAAGCACCGCCACTTCGACCGATTCTGTGCTTCCCGCATCCAGCGGATTCCTGCGGCCTTTACAAGGTCATCGGTCCATCTTGTGGGAGGCCTTCCAACGCTACGTCTTCCGGTACGCGGTCGCCAAACATTTCGGCCCCATCGGCCATCTGTTCTGCGAACAATGTGACCTGCCCATTGCCACTTAAGTTTGGCAATTCTTCGGGCCTTATCAGAAGGCTAAAAAAGTCACCCAAAGAGCAATGAAGAGGGCTATGCTTGGAGTTTCCCTACGTGATCGAATCAGAAATGAAGAGATCCGCAGGAGAACCAAGGTAACCGACAGTAATATACTACATTTCAAATATAATGTGGTTACTGTTAAGTTGAATTAAACCAAACACTACTAATACATAATATTTTTTATTAATATAAAATAAATAAATTACATATTATTAATTTGCTATTTTTGTTCTTAAAAACATACCATCACTTTGATGTTCCTCCTTTGGCTCAATAATATCATCTAGTCCCTCACAAACAGCTGGTAATTCTTTGTTAGTAATGCTTTCTGTTTGACATTCATCAACTATACTTATGTGCACTATTGGAGATTTATTAAACCCACTGACAAGCTCTAAGTGGTTTTGGTTTATTAAAGATATGGGCTGAAAAAGATGGTTATAGTAAAAGGAAAATATGCTGGGGGCACCGTACCTCTAAAGGAAAAATGGAACCCTTAAAGGGTCACTCATGTGTCCGTCTGTACGTCTTTCACAGACAATTTGCTCCGAATCCACTACAATAATTTCGTAAAAATTTTGTACACCAGATTTTAACCGTCTTTGTGGTCTAGTGGTTAAGCCACCTGTCTCAGACCCAGAGGTCCCGAGTTCGATTCCCAGTGGGAGCAAAATTTTCTGCTCGGTTTGGTTGGTGGTAGGGCTTGTTCTAAGTCTGCCTGGCTAGCTACCACTATCTTATCTAAGTCTGTCGCCATAACGACAATGTTAACAGCATTGTTGTGTTTCGGCAGTTAGAGATAAGATAGCCAGTTCCTCTGTGGTTGAGGATTCCGGGTGAAGCTCACTTCCACCTTCGGCCTGATCATCACTTACCATCAGGTGAGATGCAGGCCAATAGCTTCCTCGTTGAGGGTAAAAAAAAAGAAACCAGGGATTTAAAGATAAAAACTGTCAAAAAGGAGATCAAAGCTAATATTACTACATACTCCGCCAGATTAAAAGTTCACCCAAATCAATTGGCAATGAAATTTATGTCAAACCCAGTTACCTTTACAACACTGAAAAGGAGGGCACCCCAAGACTTACTCACAACCAGCATGAATGAGCTGTAGTATGGATCGGATGAGGCAGTGGCTTCGTGCAAGTTCAGGAAGCATCATCTACCTATTGCTGAATGTCCCAGGACAGATTGCATTAAATAGAAGGGGAAAAATAAACTCTTAAAACTACTGAGCCAATTTTTTTTTTCAATACAGAGAATGTTTCTGTAATCAAAATCATAGATTACGGGAAAACCTATAAGTCTATGGTTTTAAAATAACATGGTAAATCACTCAAAATTGTGCGAACAATTTTACATCAGTAGTTGGAATGTCAGAGATGTTTTTCAACTGCAATGTAAAGGTGCTCCCACACAGCAGTTATATAAAGCGTTATACAGGGTGTTTGGCAGAACGTTGAACATACGAAAATGGTGGGTAGGTGGGGTCATCTGCTACTTACTCAGCCCTAATTTATTTGGCCCTGGCCGACTGGGTATTTAAAAAAAAAAAAAAAAAGTTTTTTTCTTGTTTCACCACTTTCCTAACTTTAAAGTGTATTTTTTTTATTAAAAATGGGCAATAAAACAGGCAATTTTTTTTTTTTAATCTTTGATGTTGGCAGATTCTTATAAAATTATTGCTTTGTTCAGATGTTAGCTAGAAAAAAAGTTATGAGTCCTCAAACTTACAGAAAGATGTAAAAAATACTTGAATGTTAATTTCAACTTGCATTTAAAAAAAAACAAAAAATGATTGAGGAGTTCCAATTCTAGCAAAACATCCCTAGTGTGTGAGCTTTCTAATGGTATGTAATTTGCTTTTATAAAAAAAAAACTTTAAGAGTTATTTCATAATTTTATCAAGTAGGAAATTTTTGACTAAACTCTACCTTTACGGAAAGTTAAATGTTTTGCGAAATTTAATACTGCAAAGTTGGTAAAAATTAAATGATCGATTGAAATTATGCTGTACCAGTTAGGTGCGTTAATGAAACAATTAAATAATTTTAAATAATTTATTTAAATAATAAATCATATTAGATGTTCAAATTGACGCCCTTCATTCGCAATACAGGTGCGGCATCTACGTCTGATTTCTACAGTTGTTGTGCGCAGCAGCATCTCCTGTCGCATAACTTCGAAAGCAGCATTAATTCGATTTATCAAATCTTCCCGACTTTCTACTTCTGTAGTGTAAACTAGTTCCTTTGCCCTTCCCCACACGTGAAAATCGAGCGGAGTGAGGTCGGGCGATCGCGGAGGCCAGGGAATTGGTCCTCCCCTGCCAATCCACGAATTTGGGAAACAATTATCCAAATGCTCACGTACAACTAGACTAAAGTGAGCTGGGCAACCATCGTGTTGAAAGACAATAGGCCTGTTTATGTCTACTTGGAACACTTCTTCCACTAATGGTGGTAAATCATTTATCAAAAAATCCAAGTAGTTGTTCGCGTTGATGTTGTCGGGCAAATAATGAGGCCCTATTAGCTTATCGCCAATCACTCCTGCCCAGACATTCACACTGAATCTCCTCTGGAAGCCTCTTTGTCTCTTCACGTGTGGGTTTTGATTTGTAAGTGCCCAATGGTGAAGATTGTGATAATTGACAATCCCTTCTTTGTCAAATTTGGACTCGTCTGTCCACAAAATACTTTTTAAAAAGTTAACGTCGTCCACATCGGTATGCAGCAAATGGCGACAAAATTGCACACGTCTCCCAAAATCACTGTCATCGAGACCTAGAACAAACAAAACATGTCTAAGAATTGATTTCAATACTGAATCTTTTCTTCCTCCGAGTTCAAACTCTACAATTATCCAAATTTTTCATCTTCAATTTTTAAGTACACTAATTGGCTTTATGGCTTAGCCATAAAGACGTAAGACCAAATTCACAAAAGGGCGTGCGACTTTCCAATTTTGTTCTAAAAAGGACCCATAAGTGCTGGCAAGTTTACCTACGCTGACCACCTGCGCAAACCGAATCCGAAATCCGAATCCTGTAAGCGCTGGCCGCCTGATTGTTACGTGAATGCGGCCGAATAGGAATAGTTTATTGAATTTAATTTGAAATTAGAATTGAATGCGCTAAAAACAACATGAGGCAAAACAACTAATAAAGAAAGTGACGAAATCAAGGTTAAATGGAACGATCAATTGAACTGTCTCATAATTTACTACATTCCACAAAATCGTATCAGATGCAGTGCATAAACGGCTTAATCTTACCTTGCACTGGAGTGTAGTGAAAAGCATGTCTACCATCTTGCCGGAGAACAGACCACACTTTCCATATGCTTAAGCCAAGTATTGAAGCTATCTGTCTAATGCTTTTGGTAGGATCCGCGTCAAACTCGGCAAGAACTTGTTCGTCAATGGTAGCATCGGGTCGTGCTGCGTTCACTCGTGGTTCTTGTAAGTTCAGGTTACCGGTTTGTCGTAAACGTCGGTAAGTACTCGCAAACGTCTGATGACTGGGTACTCGGCGGTTGGGATAACGCTCTTGATAAATTCTTCGCGCTTCACGCGAATTTGTATTAGCGCTTCCATACGCTAACAACATGTCCGCGTATTCCTCACTGGTAAAAGCAGCCATTTCTTTACCAATAACAACAGGTAACAGTAATAACAAAAAACTTAACAAACTTAAACTTAAACTTAACTAGTGATAACAATAAAAGAAAACGAAGTGAACAAAAACAAACGTAAGCGTAACGGGCACGTGAGATCGCAGAGGCAGTTAAGTCTCGACTGAATAAAAGAAAAGAATTCATTCTGAGGCGTCACGGTGCCACGAGAGCGAAAGAGAGCAAAAATACGCTATGACTGCGCAAGAGTGAAACAAAATTTCTACCTGCTTTGTGTAACCATCTCAAGGGAATAGTGAATGTCAATTTGCACCACTGCTACTGGCAAGCCGTCGATCCATAATTTTTACCAACTTTGCAGTATTAAATTTCGCAAAACATTTAACTTTCCGTAAAGGTAGAGTTTCGTCAAAAATTTCCTGATTGATAAAATTATGAAATAACTCTTAAAGTTTTTTTTTTATAAAAGCAAATTACATACCATTAGAAAGCTCACACACTAGGGATGTTTTGCTAGAATTGGAACTCCTCAATCATTTTTTGTTTTTTTTTAAATGCAAGTTGAAATTAACATTCAAGTATTTTTTACATCTTTCTGTAAGTTTGAGGACTCATAACTTTTTTTCTAGCTAACATCTGAACAAAGCAATAATTTTATAAGACTCTGCCAACATCAAAGATTAAAAAAAAAAAAAATTGCCTGTTTTATTGCCCATTTTTAATAAAAAAAAATACACTTTAAAGTTAAGAAAGTGGTGAAACAAGAAAAAAACTTTTTTTTTTTTTTTTAAATACCCAGTCGGCCAGGGCCAAATAAATTAGGGCTGAGTAAGTAGCAGATGACCCCACCTACCCACCATTTTCGTATGTTCAACGTTCTGCCAAACACCCTGTATAACATAGTTTTTAAACAGAACTGAACCTTAGTACTTTAAAAAACTATGTTAGAAAATGTTTGTTAACATTTTATAACAGCAGTGTGGGAGCACCATTAAGTTTGTTCTTGGGATAAATTCATCCCAACTATGGAAGCCTTCATTGTGCGTGCTCCGACTTGGCTGGTTTGCAACAATAGCTTGTGCAGTGGTAACCTCACTGACCAGTGCACAAGCTCTTGTCCCATAGCTTGTGCCGACATGAGAGAGGACCTTTATCAAACTGTCACATGCAAGTGTCATACAGAAGTTGTAGCAGTATTATGTGGAGTTAACAACATGTAATAGTTGTAAACACCGACATTTGACAAAAGCGTACTCATCAACATTCAACAGTTGATGATATGGTTGGTGTAAAATCTGGTCACTGTATGATATGAGTTTGAGACGAAATACTACCACAGTTGCACATGATACTGACATTAGAAATTATGAAAATAAATGGCTGTTGGTACCTCACCTCATAATCCTCATTCATCATCTGAGCAAACAGCTCTTCCGCTTCCAAGCATTTTCTCAGTAATTGGTAGCATTGCTTTAGTTTAGCGCAGCAGACGAAACAAGCAAGAATAGGTCTACTGTCTTCAGTTACAAACTGCAACAAAATTTGACTTACACTATTTTATTGAAGAAAATTCCTATATATTCGTCTTACAAAAAAGGCATGAGCATTGACCACCACTCTTGCTCAAGGCAGATACGCGACTTATTATAGACACTATTTATATTAAACGTTCACGTTTCCTCACGCTGTTTTCCATCACTAATGTATTGTTATGAATTCCATTTCCATAAAAAAGCCTAATAGGTAATTCACTGAATTCTTATTAAAAATATCAACTTACTGGAATATCAGTCAGTTTCTCGTATAGTTCGTGCAAGTTCCTGTTGACCACTACATACATGCGAACACTTTGTGCTAAACATATCCTACACATTGGCAGTTTTTCCATCTTTTATCTCAAAGAAATCCGCCCGGGCGACCCACCGGGCCACCGACCGAACTTTTCATTTATATTAAAAGAGAAATACTGTTGCGTTGCGATTGCGTGCCACTAACGAGGGAGACTTGCAAAGAACTTGTATAATAATACAACATCTAGTAATATACTTAGGAAAATTTAGAAAATAAAGTACTACGTAAGTTTTTATTTGTATCTCTCATAAATGTAGCCCAGACAGTCCAGATAATTTACTTATTTCTTTATTTCACAACAAATTAGAGAAAGAGCTCTGTCTGTGTTTCACAACTTTTCTTCTTCACAACCTCTGTCTGTGTTCACTCACAAAGGTTTTATTACTCTGAGACCAGTATTATATAGTGCTCTGTGTCTGAGGCTGTGCTCTGAGGAGTCTGAGCCGAGTACCATGTGGAGTACCAGTATTATATTAATAGTGCTCTGTGAGTCTGAGGTTCACAACCGTATAAACTATAACCTTATTAACCTCATTGTTCACAACAACAAACAAAACAACGCGTACCACAGAGTACTTTATAACGTACTACGCGTCCACTCGCGTACATTGTACCATAGATAATACACTCATTGTATGTACCATTGTACCAATGCATCAATGCACAGAGCATGTAAATGTAACGGGTGTTATTTGCAAAATAATTGGGCAAACGTCATCTTAAAGTATTCCAAATTGATAGCATTAGTCTTCTTCTTCTTCAATCGGTCCCTCATTAGTGAGGATCGTGTTCTCTGGACCCCTATAGACGAACAATCTGCCTCCATATTTTTAGTTTTTTTTTCATATAGAGTAAAATACCTTATTAGGGTATTTTACTCTATATGAAAAAAAATCTAAAAATATATTATTGAGATAGTTTAGGCAAAAAGCAGTCTGAAAACGTTAGTCTTAGTTCATAAAATAGCAAACTAAATTTTTAAATTAAATTCAAAGGTTTCAGCTTTTTTAATCTGTTTCATAACACCAAAATAATATTCGCCATGTTATTACGTCGTAAGGCTATGTAAACTTAGAAGTGTCAACTGTCAAATATCGGGAAGATATAATTGACCGAGCGAGCGTAGCGAGCGAAGCGTCTCTGCATCAACTGGCAAAATTTTCTTTCGTGTGTCAGTTTGTACGTACTCGTGTACAGGTCGTATTTTACAACCGATCTGGATGAAACTTGGCATACAGGTACAACGAATTTTTTGAAATTTATTGTCGTCGGGAATTTTTGATTGGAGGGGTAGTTCCTCCAAAATGGAGCAAAAAGGGGGCTACTGGATATCTCTGCCTTATGAGATCCGATTTCAATGGTTCTTTTTTTATTTGAAAGGTAGTAACTTTAGGATGGTCTCAACAAAATTTGGTGAGGATCTGATGAGGACCTGCGGCATGATGAGCAGAATACTTCCTAAAATGCAGTAAATTGCTCGCTATTTATTCAAACCTATTTGTTAATTTTTGTAGCTGGCCTACAAGTTGTTTACTCATAATTTATCTGGTTTTTAGGGTTCTGTAGTCAACAAGGAACTGATATAGTTTTGCCATGTCCGTCTGCCTATCTTTTTATCTATCCGCGGCTTATCTCAGAGAATCTTAGTACTAGAAAGCTGTAATTTGGTATGGGTCTATACATATTAATCACGCTGACAAAGTCGTAAAATAAAATCATGTTTATTTGTTTTTTGGGAGGGCAGGTCCCTCCCTACACGTAATTTTTTTTTCTCGTTTGTTCCGTGTTAAGGGGTTTCGGGTGGGTGTGTGAAAACATTTTTTCGATTCAGGGATACATTTGCGAAATTAAAAGGAAAACTATCACAGCTTAGTACTATACTTTACAAGTTAACGAGTAATAATAATCGACTAACTTACATTTGCGGTTGGAATGTATGGGAGAACATGTTTTCCAACTACAATGTTAAAGTTTGTTCTTGGGATAATTATTAATTCCAACTACGGACCCCTTATTTGTGCGTGGTCAACGCACTTGAACGTTTTTTAATATGAATTTGACGTAATGATGTCATATTTTTTTGATAGGAAAAAATATGTCATCGCGGTCAATTCATGGAATACCGTTGTAAAAAATATATTTTTGAACGCTAAAACTACAAGCTATCGTTCATGGTTTGTTCCTGCAGGTCTAATCCCTAAATACGAAGATTCTGCCGAAGTTACGTGTGATTCCTATATACTTCTTATCAGCTACAGAGATAAGATTAGTTTGGCGCACGATCTAAGAATGAATGGTAGTGTTCAGTGTCTGACGCTGGAGCCTGAAGGTGGCCATAGGAACTCAACCAAACCACCGCCATCGTTTTTGGACTCACTTAACAAGTGTTCTTACACTAGGTGCTGTCCAGGTCCATAAGAACTCCTCAACTAAACAAGATAGCCCTGTTGTTTTTGTGGTCGTCGATTTTGTCTTGCCAAGTAGCCCAAGGTGTAGTCTCGGGCCTCATGATGGATCTGGAAGGTCACTATACTGAACTCCTTAACTAGACAAGGTAGCCCCGTTGTGTTTAGACCTTTTCGAAAAGTAGGTACGTTAGCCCAAGGTGTCGTCTAGGGTCTGATGAAAGTGCCCGAAGGTGGCCACAGGAATACGATGATGATGATGTTATGTTAATTATTTTTTTAAACAAGCTTTTATTAAACTAAAAAGTACTAAATAAAACTTACGTATACACTTATGTAAACATAGAACTTTAATATTTTCTTAAAAGCTTGAGGCGTGACCGTCGCGGTCGTTCTTTTACTTTTAAGATAAGCCTCAAGCTCAAGCTGAGCGGTTAATTGTTGCCATAAAATTGTGCTCGCGAGGTCTACTGTTCGCAGAACTACTAGTATATATCGGGTACAATTCCAATCACTGCATTTGTATACACAGCCAACTGACGTCATGACAACAGAGCAAAATGGCGTCCACTGCGTTCAGCGTTTCCGTCAAATTACGCGCGAAATTTGAAAATGAAAAAAGACCTGTGGCACTCGGGGACTGCCGCGGTAAAGCTATTGCATAGTTTTTATATTGTAATTGACCGAGCGAGCGTAGCGAGCGAAGCGTCTCTGCATCAACTGGCAAAATTTTCTTTCGTGTGTCAGTTTGTACGTACTCGTGTACAGGTCGTATTTTACAACCGATCTGGATGAAACTTGGCATACAGGTATTATGAATTTTTTGTAATTTTTTGTCGTCGGGCATTTTTGATTGGAGGGGTACTTCCTCCAAAATGGGGCAAAAAGGGGGCTACTGGATATCTCCGCCTTATGAAATCCGTTTTCGATGGTTCTTTTTTCATTTGAAAGAAAGTAACTTTAAGATAGTCTCAAAAAAAATTGGTAAAGATCTGATCAGGATCTTCGGCATTATGAGCAGAATACCTCCTCAAATGCAGTAAATTGTTCGCTATTTATTCAAACCTATTTGTTAATTTTTCTAGCTGGCCTAAAAATTTTTTACTCATAATTTGTCTGGTTTTTAGGGTTCTGTAGTACACAATAAACTGATTTAGTTTTGCCATGTCCGTCTGCCTGTCTTTCTGTCTATCAGCGGCTTAGCTCAGAGAATCTTAGTACTAGAAAGCTGTAATTTGGTAGGTATAGGTCTATACTATCAATCACGCCGACAAAGTCGTAAAATAAAATCATGATTGTTTTTTAGGGTACCTCCTCACCCTACACGTAATTTTTTTTCTCGTTTGTCCTGTGTTATGGGGTAGCGTGTGTGTGTGTGAAAACGTTTTTTCGATTCATGGATACATTTGCTAAATTAAAAAGAAAACTAGCAAAGCTAAGTATGCTTTACAAGTTAACGAGTAATAATCGACTAACTTACATTTGCGGTTGGAATGTATTGTATGAGAGAACAAACTCAAACTCAAACTCAAAGCATTTATTTCAAATAAACCAATTACAGGCACTTTTGAATTGTCAAGGGGTCGGTCAGTCAGAAAAGATGAAGCTAGATGCCCATTCCAAAGCGTAGTAGGTACCTATGGAGAAGAACGGGCAAGAAACTCCACGGACACTCTTTTAAATAAAAATTTGGTTACAAAATATTGGTTACATCATTCATGTTGAACTTATACATGTGAGAACGATGCAAAACGTTAAAAGCGTCCGTAATAAAAGATAAAAACAAAAATAAAACACAATAGACGATGTATATCTAGTAACTTAATCCGCTTAACCGTTCTTAAAGAGTTAGAGAACCCTGTAAGAAATCGACACGTGTTTCGCCTCTCAACGAGGCATCCTCAGGACGACGATTGACCCGTTGCGAACTCGGACACGAAGTGTTATCAACGCGAGCCGAACGCAAAGTGACTCACAAAGTGAGTGTCACTTTGCGTTCGGCTCGCGTTGATAACACTTCGTGTCCGAGTTCGCAACGGGTCAATCGTCGTCCTGAGGATGCCTCGTTGAGAGGCGAAACACGTGTCGATTTCTTACAGGGTTCTCTAACTCTTTAAGAACGGTTAAGCGGATTAAGTTACTAGATATACATCGTCTATTGTGTTTTATGATGGATTTCCGCAAGGTCACGCCTGAGTCAATTAAAAACAAAAATAAAACAATTAAAAAATTAAATCAAATTAAAATAAGCCATGGCAGCTATGAGATGACCAGTCACAACTGACGGCGCCCGTTCACGAACATGACGCATGGATTAGCACCATTCAGCTCAACCATTTTGAAGGGAGCTAAATGATCCAACACACACGCCACCGTCAGCGTGACATTAGAGTGAGCATGACATACTCTCAGCCGCCAGGGCACATTCAAGTCAATGAAAGACATACCCAGTACCTAAATGGTAGCTTTATAGTCTGTACATAGTACTCACACATGTGCTATGCAATTATACAATGCTAAGAGATTGAATTTATACAATGCAAAGATAGTTTTTAAAATCTTCCGCGGCTCCAACAGTATTTTCAGATGCTATACAATTAGTTTATGTGCCCTTGTGGAGCAGGACCAGCGTTGAGCCAAGCATTTTTAGCAGCGATGTAATCCCCCAACTTATAATATGCCTGACTGCATAGTGTGCGTTTAATATAAGATTTAAATTTCGTTTCATTCAGCTGAAGTATGTGGGGAGGTATTTTATTGTAGCATTTTAAACAGTACCCCATGAATGATGAGTCTACTTTAGCCAGCCTGAAACCCGGTTGAACTAATTGGTCCCTATTCCTAGTGATATAATTGTGTCTTGAACCTCTTTTACTAAAAAGATGTAGATTTTTCCTTACGTACATAATGTTTTCATAGATATATTGACAAGGTACCGTCATGATGTTAATATCTTTAAACAGTTCCCTTAGAGAGTCGCGCCTGCGGAGGCCATATATCGCTCTGATGGCTCTTTTTAACTACAATGTTAAACATGTTTTTTAACTACAATGTTAAAGTTTGTACTTGGGATAATTATTCATGCCAACTACGGACCCCTTATTTGTGTGTGGTCCACGCACTTGGCCAGTTTTTCAATTTATTTGACGTATTGATGTCATATTTTTTTGATAGGAAAAAATTATGTCATCGCGGTCAATTCAAAGTGCGTTGGTAATATTTTCGAACGCTAAAACTACAAGCTGTCGTTCATGGTTTGTTTCCTGCAGGTCAAAACCCTAAATACGAAGATTCGGCCGAAGTTACGTGTGATTTCTACTTCTTATCAGCTAGAGAGATAAGATTAGTTTGGGGCCCTATCTAAGAATGAATGCTAGTGTTCAGGTTTCTTATAATGGAGCCAGAAGGTGGCCATAGGAACTCCTCAACTTAACAAGGTAGAACCATCGCCATCGTTTTTGGACTCACTTGACAAGTGTTCTTACACTAGGTACTGTCCAGGTCCATAAAAACTGTTGTTTTTACGGTCGTCGGTTTTGTCAGGCAAGGTAGCCCAAGGTGTAGGGCCTCTTAATGGATCTGGAAGGTCACTATACTGAACTCCTTAATTAGACAAGATAGCACCGTTGTGTTTAGACCATTTCGATTTGTTTTGACAAGTAGGTACGTTAGCCCAAGGCGTCGTCTAGGGTCTGATAAAAGTGCCGGCAGGTGGCCACAGGAATACTTAAACTTTACACAGTGGCTCATATAAGGTGATAAGATGATAGAACTTAGTACAATAATACCTCAATGGATAGAACACATATTTTATCAAATTCTAATGTTAGAATAAAATAAAGTAAAATAATTTTTTAAACAAGCTTTTATTGAACTAAAAAGTACTAAATAAAACCTACGTAAACACAGGTAAACATAGAACTTTAATATTTTCTTAAAAGCTTGAAATGTGAACGTCGTTCTTTCACTTTAAGATAAAGTGCCTGCTACACGGTTGCCAACCGCGTCCTCGACCGAGATGGCCTTGGTTGGCGACCGGCAAAGTTGTTTCAACGTTTCGTCGTAAACCTAAGGTCACCTCTGTCGGGACGCGGTTTGCGACCGTGTAGCAGGCACTTAAGCCTCAAGCTAAGCGGTTAATTTTTCCCAAAAAGTTTGTGCTCGCGAGGTCTACTGTTCGCAGAACTACTTAGGAAAGAGTAAAACTCGCCGTGCTACTTAAATCACTGGTGTATACCTGTGTTCACAGAAATCAAACGAATTTAATGCTAGAGTTAAATATATTTCAATAAAACAAACAATCACTTCTGTGAAAATATGTCGATTGAGATTTATTATTAGCCTGCAATCTTAACTGAAAATAAGGAATAACTGAATAAGCAGTGTTGTAACTGATACACCGCTGACATCTATCCCCATATAGCCGAAATTTGTCCGGAACTAAAATTGGGCACTACAGGGTCTTCTGTATAGATACCTCGTACCGTTATATCTCCTTATATGTAGCCTCCCATGTTGGCTCGATTTGAAGCATTTTTCGTCGGTAAATATTGTCGTACTTCAATCGTCGTTCAAATGCATGCGTGCATATTCCAAGCATGCTGGCTTATGAGCATCAGTCAATTTCGTTTGCGTGTTGTCTATAATGCAATCCCATTGAGTGTAAGGCGTTTCTTATTACTCTTGGACAAACTTCATATATTTCAGCATAATAATTGGTTGACACAAAATCGTTATCTTCATATTATCGTCTCATGTCAGCTCTTTGTGCAGCACTAAGGAAGGGGCGGCGACCAGAATTATGACGATGATCAATTAGTTCACGTTCTTTATTCACGAAACTATAGATTTATGGTAACTGAAATAAGAAACATAAGTTTGAGACTTGATATCTTCTAAATATAACAGATCTATATTTTCTTTCACTATTTTTTCGTGACTTTCTTCATTAATAATAGCTGCTCTTTCTTGAATATTTAAATTTCTCGGCATTGTAAAATATTAACCCGAATACAAGAGTGACAATGGTGACATTGACAGGAACTGTTATTCACATTTACAGTTTTTAAAACTTGACACAACGTAATGGCCGGGAACATCAAACTAATAAAAAGGTTTTAATTTAACTATTAATAGTCAAGGATCATTCGTCTAAGTAAATTTGAACTTTATTGTCAAACTGTAAAACATAATTTTCAATACAACACTCTCGTTGATCATTCGTCTAAGTAAATTTGAACTTTGTTGTCAAACAATAAAACATAATTTTCAATACAAAACACATTTAGAGTGTTTTGTTTCTCAGTCATTTTCGTTACGAAATTTCTGGATTAGGTCTCCACGCTCAAGGCCCGCGATAGAAGCTATGCAATAGCTTAAAATTTTAATGCATAGGCACTTAACGATTGAATAAAAATTTTGTGAATTTTTTAGTGGTACATTAGCACTACAGAATCCCATTGAGACACTTTTCAGAAATGGGTGTAATACCCTACTGCCATCACCACCTGTTGAAACTTGCTTGAGGACGTAGCTTCGTTTACTTGGTCGGACCATCGTGTTGGCGACCGGCCTCGTGCTCTCTTTCCTTCGGTATTGCCAACAATGACCAGTTTTTCAAGGTTGCTATCTCCCCTTCGCATTATGTGGCCAAAATAATTATGTTAGTTAGAATACGCTGTAGACAAACTGTAGACAATCGGGTCTTGATGTCGGGTTGGGAAAGGATAGACACGTTTGTGCGTTTGGCTGTATGTCAGATCGCTGAGCCAGCGCGGCGCTACCCGTTGCAGACTGTTAGTTTGTTGGATGGTAGTCTAAGTTGATATGTATACAAACCGATAAAACACTAATATTTATGCTAAAAGTGCGGAAAGTAGGTGATTTGCGACGAGTGTAAGTCGACACGAGTCGGAAGTCATCTGACGCACGTGTATCATACAACGTTTTACTATGCATTGTGTGATGAAATAAAAACTAAAAAAAGACGTGTGGCACTCGGGGACTGCCCCGGCGAAGCTATTGCATAGCATTTTTTAATCAACTTAGACCTTCTCCAGAAAGGGCGAATTCGCCGCGATTCTCTCGTGCGTATCACGCGCGACCGTTTCGCCCAGAAAGAGTGTACCTACGCGCGAGCATTTCGAGCGAGCAGCAATTCCGGCGGAAACATTTTGGCGCACCATTTCCCTGAATACGTGCATTCGCTCTGGAGTTCGCGCGTCAACTGGACGCAACAAGGAGTCTCTAGTATCTCGACTCGCGCGCAATACGCGCGAATCAAGCGCGAGTCGAGAGTCTGGCGAACTGCACGCGATTTACGCGCGTATTTTGAACTCGCGCGATGCTTGTGGACGCAATGTACTGGCGCCTAGTATCTCGCTAACGCGCGAATGAATTCGCGCGAAACGTTTCGCGGCGAATTCGTCCCTTCTGGACCAGGTCTTATGCAATTGTAAAATATTAACCCGAATACAAGAAATAGCAATGATGACATTGACAGGAACAGGAACTGTTATTCACATTTATAGTTTTTTAAACTTGACACAACGTAATGGCCGGGAACATCAAACTAATAAAAAGGTTTTAATTTAACTATTAATAGTCAAGGATCATTCGTCTAAGTAAATTTGAACTTTATTGTCAAACAGTTAAACATAATTTTCTATACAACACTCTCGTATCATTCGTTTAAGTAAATTTGAACTTTGTTGTCAAGCAGTTAAACATAATTTTCAATACAACACTCTCGTATCATTCGTTTAAGTAAATTTGAACTTTGTTGTCAAGCAGTTAAACATAATTTTCAATACAAAACACTCTTTTCTTAGGTAGTATTTTCGTTACGAAATTTCTGGATTAGGTCTCCACGCTCAAGGCCCGCGATAGAAGCTATGCAATAGCTTAAAAGGTTTTAATTTAACTATTAATAGTCAAGGATCATTCGTCTAAGTAAATTTGAACTTTATTGTGAAACAGTTAAACATAATTTTCAATACAACACTCTCGTATCATTCGTCTAAGTAAATTTGAACTTTGTTGTCAAATAGTTAAACATAATTTTCAATACAACACTCTCGTATCATTCGTTTAAGTAAATTTGAACTTTGTTGTCAAGCAGTTAAACATAATTTTCAATACAACACTCTCGTATCATTCGTTTAAGTAAATTTGAACTTTGTTGTCAAGCAGTTAAACATAATTTTCAATACAAAACACTCTTTTCTTAGGTAGTATTTTCGTTACGAAATTTCTGGATTAGGTCTCCACACTCATGGCCCGCGATAGAAGCTATGCAATAGCAAAAAAATTTGCGACCCTTACAGTAGTCGCATATGTTTAACATCTAACATATTTAGCTGATATAAACAACATTCATGACTTTGACTTTGACCATGACTTTGACTTTGGCTTTGACATTGACATTGACTTTGACTTTTGACTTTGACTTCGACTTGACATAAAGGAACCGATTCTCCTGCGAAAGGAAGAGTTTATTTGTTACTATAATATCAAAAGGCGCTAGGTATTAGAAAAATTCGATCGAAAATATTTCAAATCGTAAAAAAACGGTTTTCTGATGTTTTCCTATCTATACACACAATTACCCAGCTGGACGCCAAATTTCAACTTTCTAGGTCATCGAAGTGGGTTAGGTTTTTGATGACTATATTTATATGAATGTATGAATGAATGTATATGTCACTATGTCAGTCAATGGTCAGTGTCAGTGATAAAAAAATACCGATTTTTAAACGTTAATATCTCAATAACCGTTTGAGCTGTATTTACGAAATTTAGGGTTCTAGTTAATCTAAGGGGTTTTAATAAATTATGTTAAATAGTTTTTGAGTTATTAAAGGGGTCAAAAGTAGCTCCAAATGGTTCGTGTAATATTACACACTGCTGCTGCGTCGCCAGTACTTGGCTGACACGCAGCCGCGTGTCTAGATAAAACTCGGAATAATCTCCGTTCATGTTGCTGTTCTGTATTATGAGAGCAGTATTGGCCCTGTCGTAAGCCGCGACTTACGAGTTGTAGAACCATAAATTCGGAGACGTGACATCTACCAACCCGCACTGGGCCCTCGTGGTGGATTACTGCCCACTCTCTTTCTCACAGAGAGGAGGCCTGTGTCCCAGCAGTGGGAACATTATTTAACCAGGTTCTGACAACAATATAATCCAGCTTTGTAGGCAACTCACTCGCTTCATGTAAATAAAATGTTAATTTTAAGTTTCGAATTACGCGCGACTCGTAATGGCAACCCTGCGCCACAGAACCATCGTAGATCAACTATCTAATTACGCAACACATTTTTGTAAACAATTCCGATTAATTTGTTGCATTTTGACTGTTCGACAACATTCATTGCGTTATTTACGTTGCTGAGTAGAATTTATTTTCGAACTTTTGAAGCAATGGATTAGCAATCTGTTTCAAAACGATTCAGATTCTGATTGATCGTGTATTACGTAATTAGGGTACCAGGCTTGCCTTGTAGGCATGCGCCGCCTTTTTGGTCGCGCGCTCGCTAGCCGACGCGTGCGGCGCCGCACGCTGCCGCCGCGGCCGTGCCGCGTCAGTTGAAAAGAGTGCCCGCTAAACACCACTACGAGCGGACGTATGCCAAACCGCTGGGGCGTTCCCGCCAAAATCGGTATAGTCCTATGTTTAAAGTCCTATAGTTACGCTAGTTACTCTAGGGCGGGAAAGACTCATAGTAATTGCTTCCCGCCCTAGGGCGGGAATGAATTTTAAAAATAGAACTTTTGGTTAGGTTACGACACTACGGCTACGAAACTTTTTACATGAAAAATATCGAATATAATGAAACTAAAAAGGCTGTGGTGTTGTGAGTGTATAAACAGCCAGTGCGAATTAAAAAAAAAAACTATTAAGGCGAAATACTATCCTGGAAGCGTAGGTTTTGAGGGGGTGAAGCAGACGCGACAGGCGAGCGGCGCGCGGGGCGGCCCCCTCACGTAGACTCACGCGCTCTGTCGCCCGGCTTACTGCTAGCGGGCAAATATTCATACGGTCTACATAATAATACAAAAAAATACATTTTCGCATATGTATTTTTTATAGAATGTACCTACTTACTAAGTACATAATATAATGGTAAAATAAATAAATAAACTGTATCTAAAGGTATGCATGTGGTTTATTTTTGCGTTTTATTGTAATTATTGTATTATTAGGAGGTCACTATCACATAACTAAATAATAATTATATTTATCCAAAAGCTGCCGGGACGTTGTCGCTTTTAGGGATAAGGCTGCTAAATATTATACTGGTTTTAAAATCTTTTTAACAATGTGAATTCTTGTATTATGCAAAAAAATACCTTTTCATTTCTCATGCTCGGAAAGTAGTGTTTGTTTGATCCGAGTAGTGGGTGGAAAACGCTGCTTCCCTCTCTAGGGCGGGAAAGATTCATAGTTATTGCTTCCCACCCTAGGGCGGGAATGAATTTTAAAAATAGAACATTTGGTTAGGCAGTCGGCTACGAAACTTTTTACATGAAAAATATCGAATAGAATAAAAACAAAAAAGTGTTTCCACTTACGTTTTTGGTTTTTCCCCAGTTTCCTAATGAAATATAAAAATTCCTTGGTTTATGGTATATTTCATTTTTATCGCATTACTAGAAAACATTCATTATTAATCGAGAGAGACGAAAGAAACCAACTCTAGGTATAATGCGACTTATTTTCGATGTCGTCCTTGGCCACGGAAATAGTACCTACTATTAACAATAACATGGTAAACTAAAATTAGACGAATAACAATCATTACTTACAAGTTTCAGGGAATCCCCTTTATTCAATCTGTGGTACCATAGAGTGTAGTACATCGGGTGCTGCCTAGTATTATAAACAATAGGGCTACCAGTACCAACTCAAGTTCAATTTTTCCCTAAAATGCTCTAAATCCCTGCCAAAATAAAATATCCCTGAACCATGCTTATTTATTACTTATTTATTACCTACTGGCCATTTTTCCCTAAAAAAGGGAGAAATCCCTAAAAGAGGAAACACTGGGCTCCGGTCTTGTGAGGTTTTTTTTTTAATTCACACTGGCTGTTTATGTAAAACAGCCAGAGTGAATTAAAAAAAAAAACCCTAATACGCAGGACGGCCCGAAGCGGTGACGCGAGGCGTTCCATATTTAAAAAAAATCACAAATTGTTCTAACTTCTTAGTTAATTTTTTATAGGTACTAATATTAATTATCAATAAATATTTAAAACACTATTTTTTACTTTCCTTATATTCGAAATGAAAAGTAGAGTGTTTAACACGGGTGAAAGACATCAATTCCTACTCGGACTATAGCCGCCCTCGCTGCGCTCGGGCGTCTAAATACCTCGTATGGGAATTGATTCCTTTCGACCCTTGTATAACAATCTACTATTTTATATCTATCTACTACTTATGAGTAACTGCCTACTAATAAAACGACATAAAAATATAATACAGTCAGTACAAAACCTAGGTAGTACGTATTCTACTACTAGAAGGAAATTATGGAATCCAAACCAGGTTTTTTAAAACCGGTTTTACTGTTACCCGGTTATTTTGAAAATGAAAAACAGATGTCCGTTTTTTATAATTATTTAAAATCACAAATGCGGGATCATATTGTTAGCTGCGTTGTGTGCCCTTTACGGGGCATCGGCGTGGGCGCGTTCCTTGAGGTTGCGGCCAGCCCACGTCCGTTGAACGCGTCCCAAAGGGTCATGGCCATCCTGATGGTCCGGGGTTACCGTACGGTCTCCGGTGAGGCGGCGAGCCCCTTGCTGCCATGGGATCGGAAGGCGAAAGTCCTCGCCCACATTTGGGAGTGGCGAGAGGAGGTAAAACGCCGGGGTGTAACTCCGCTGCCGCGAGAAATCACGGTACAGCGGACGAGGCTCCGGTGCGTCTCAAGGCGGCCTGGAGAGTGCGATTGTCATAACCCAGAGCTGGACACGCCACAATTGCGGTGATAGGTCCCCTCTTTGAGGAGTGGCTAGAGAGGCGCCACGGCGTCCTCATCTTCCGTCTGACGCAGGTCCACACCGGACACGGTTGTTTCGGGACGTTCCTGTTTCGCATAAGGCGGGAGGAAACGCCCGGGTGTCACCACTGTGTGGATCACCCGGGGGACACGGTGGAGCATACGGTGGGGATCTGCCCCGCTTGGGCGGAACGCTAAAGAAGTTTTCACTTCAAAAAGCTGCGTTTCGTAAAGTGTCCATCATCGACCTGAAACTATTTTTCCGATCCTCTCAAAGACATACCCCGGTTTCGACGGGAATCTACCAACTCAGGAAGAACTTGTATTTGATTAAAGTTTACCTGGTAAAAGTTAATAAGTTTCGACTCCATTTTACTTTTCCAAAACTCGTCATCTTTTTGGATATATATGACTTCCATTTTTTCATCTTCTCCTCCACATATCCTGAAAATGTATCTCTGCTTGCCAATCACTCGTATTTGCCCTTGGGCCTGATAGTACCAGTTACTATTTTTTGTGTAGTGTGACTTCTTCATTATTTTTATTATATTTTAGAATTAGGATCTTGTTTTGATTGACAGCATTTTCCATGACGTTTCTAAAAGCAGCTACTGGGCATTTAACCTCGACGACTGTATTTTCTGCAACGACTCCTACCTGGTGTGGCACCGATAAAAGGAAATTGTCGTGAATCTGTTCCTGTTGTTCCGTCAGTATCATGTATTTTTTCAAGGGTGCTGAAAAAACCAAAATAATCGTTGTTTTCTGGAAACTAGCATCTCCAAGAGGAGAGTGAATAGGTAACTATTAGGCAAACGCGGCTAGCATTTTATAGAAATCGCACTTATGTAAAAAAGTACGAGATGAGTGCCATCGTGCTATAGCCCGTTTTTTCAAATCTTGAACCGCTTCTTTTTTATCTTGAACCGGTTTTGAATTCTTAGGTCCGGCAAATAAAAACCGGTTTCTGATAAAACCGGTTTGTCAACTCTATTCATGACCTCTAAATATAAATTATATTTTCAAAGGCCTTCTGTATGCAGTTGCCAGAAAGGATTTACAATAAAGTACATTGACTACCATTTCATACCTACGAAGACGCGAACTACGAAGCGGGTTGGATGTATTTGTAGGTTCACGTACGCTTTTTTTTTTTCGAAGCGCTCGTCGTCGGTGTCATAGAAAAGAAGGTGATTAGATAAATGCACCCATAATGGCCACCACAGACAAAATACTTGTCAAGCGCTAAAATCAATTTAGCAAATTTTTCTGCGTAAAATAATGAATAAAAATCCATAACAATCCATCTTCGCAGGCTTTTGTTTTCACATATAAAAAGTCCGTCGTCTATGGTGGCCCTACTAAAGCAGAATATAAAATGAATTGGTATGATAAATAAACTTATCTATTCAGGTTCAATAATTTCAGCTTCTTTCATTTATAATGAATATTTTTTTTGTTTTATAACGTTTTTTCGCCATTTTTGTCACTTTGACCTTAGGAAGAATATTGTACAATATTTTCGGAGGCGCCGACAACGCGCGCAAAAAAGTTGTACACAGGTGCTCTCTACGACGCGTTGCGGACGACTGACGGGAGCCGCGAGCGGCGGTATGTCCCGGCCCGCGCGCAATTCTATTGCATTATGTTTACAAATACTTAATTAATTTTTTTTATTTGTGTTGATATTGAAAAATGAGTCCATAGTCCCTTAAAGTACTTAATAGAGAACACGTAGACAAAATTTTATTACAATTGCTTTGATAACAATCGAATAAAATTGGTTTTTCTCAACACGGTTGTAACAAAAAATGCAGATTTTAAGGAAACTTTGTGATTTTTTTGTATCGAGGAAAGTTGTGTCAATCGTGTTTCGGGCCTCATACTTCACTAAGGACACTCTTCAATTTTCATAATCATAAAAAAAAATACGCAAATTCGTTGATTTTTTTAAGAGAAAAAATGATTTTGCGTGAAGTCGAAACGCGTCAAAACATCAACTTTGGAACCCATTTCGCCTTAAGCGGGACGGCCCGCGGCGGCAGTGTTTCCACTTTTAGGAATTTCTCCCTTTTTTAGGGAAAAATTGCCAATAATAAGCATGGTTTAGGGATATTTTATTTTGACAGGGATTTAGGGAATTTTAGGGAAAAAAATAACTTGAGTTGGTAGGCCTATTGTTAATAGTAGGCTGCACGCAATGTACTACTTTACTCCATGGTAGCACCGATTGATTAAAGGGGATTCCCTGAAACTCGTAATGAATATAATTCATCTAATTTTTAACCGACTTCAAAAAAAGGAGGAGGTTCTCAATTCGTCGGAATGTTTTTTTTTTTTTTTTTTTTTTTTTTTTTTTTTTTTTTATGTATGTTCCCCGATTACTCGGAGACGGCTGGACCGATTTCGAAAATTCTTTTTTCATTTGAATGGATATACTTTCTAGTTGGTCCCATTGTCATCAAGTCAGGATTGGATGATGGAATCCTGGAGAAGTCGAGGGAACTCTTGAAATATTATAGGCACACCTATAGCGATTTAGGTATTTTTTATAGTAACTCTTGAATTTGCTCTCGAAAAGCACCATTTAGTGAAGTGGAACTGATGATCAAGACCACAGATGGCCACCGGAACAACTCAATAATACGTATTTCACGGGTTGCGAACTTGCGATTCGATTACTTTAATATGGTTGCCAAGCAATTTACGCCCGTCACAATGCGTAGGGTGAAGAGGAGCTGATGGCGAAGTACCAGAAGAACTCCTCAACAATGAACGTCCCTGCATCGGGAAAATCAATATTTTGTAAAGGGTGATGAGCAGTTGACATTAGGCTATTGTGACTTAGATAAATTACAAACCGACCCACTAAAAAGCGAGAAAAAAAAACTTTTTTACAAAAAAAACAACCGACTTCCACTATAAAGTGAAAAATAACTAAAATTTCGGAAGTCGGTGGCATGTAACGAATATCTGTGTCTTTGGTTTTGAATTTTCGTTTTAGCCACCGACTTCCGAAATTTTAGTTATTTTTCACTTTATAGTGGAAGTCGGTTGTTTTTTTTGTAAAAAAGTTTTTTTAGTTTACCATGTTATTGGTGCCGATTTTCTTGTCACAAATGCCTCTAAACTAAAAATCACTAAAATTTAGTTTAGGCCTGTCAAACGAGCATTTCCCATTCTGAAATAGTCAAAAGTGACACAACTTAACTATATTTTAGTTTGACAGCACTAAGATTGCACTGAGTTATTAGTTTAGTGAAAATGCCAATTTTGCTATTCTGAATTTGACGTTTTTCACCTAAAAATTTAGATTATCCAACTAAATCAGTCTATTTTTAACGCGATTAAAAAGGAGTGGAATAAAATTAGTTGGCATGAACTAAAATTCACACACTTCAGCTGCAAAAACTTTATCTTTTTTTTTATTTTGCTTATATCTCGAAAACGGTGCGTCCTAGCGCAAAAATAATGGAAATTTCGACCCCCTCTGCAACCCATAAACCCATATGCCCCTACTCACAGGTAATATTTTTTCATACTTTCCATAAAAAAAGTTTAAAATTCCATACAAAATACGTCAAGGCTGTCGCCCCCGCGCGCCTCTGGCTCTAAAAAAATTCACGGGGTAGAGCAAACAAGTACCACGTGGGTCGCGACGTGACTGTCAAATTCTGTTTTAGATGTGTCAAAATTATTTTTTAATTTAGAGATATTTTTCCGCAGAATAGCTTTTAGATTCTCATACCCAAAAGTAAGGTATTTTAGTCGTAGTTTAGTTAGTTTAGTTCGGTGTACAAGAGAATCGGCACCATTGTTAATTTTACTATTTCCGTGGTTAAAGATGACATCGGAAATAAGTCGCATTATACCTAGAGTTGGTTTGTTTCGTCTCTCTCGATTAATAATTAATGTTTTGTAGGTATTTAATGTTATACAATGAAAAATTCCCTTAACCAAGGAATTTTTATATTTTTTAGGGAATTTTTGGGATAATTCATTAAGAAACTGGGGATAAACCAAAAACGAAAGTGGGCACACTGCGCAGAGGTGACGCGAGGCGTTCCTAATTTAAAAATTTTCATAAATTGTTCTAACTTCTCAGTTAATTTGAAGTTGGTTGTTGGTAAATAGGTACATATTATTTAATATCAATAAGTATTTTAGAAATTTTACTTTTTAGGGTTCCGTACCCGAAGGGTGACAAACGGAACCCTATTCATAAGCCTCCGCTGTCCGTCTGTCTGTCAGCGAGCTCTATCTCATGAACCGTAATAAGTAGGCAGTTGACAATTTCACAGATTGAGCATTTCTATTGCCGCAAGAGCAACAAATAATAAAATTAAAAATTAAAGGGGGGTCGCCATACAATAAAATTAAATTTTGAAAAAAAAATTATCTGACCCTGGCATGTTTGGTATCATTTTCTAGAGCTCATCGTGTAGAGAATAAATATAATTTTTATTTGTTTTTATCTTCAAAAATGATAATTTAGGGGGCCGTAGAAGTTGTCTGTTTTAGACCATTTTTGTACGAGCTCTATCTCAACAACTAAACAAATTAGGAATTTGAAACTTGTGTGCAATGAGGTTATACAATACTAGAGGAGCAGCGTCCTACAAATAATTTCTGAAAAACGTCACCACTTACTAGTTTAAAGACGTAGCTTTGAAACGGATACATAAAATGTCAATCTGTCAAAATAATCTATGTTTGTCTCATTTCTTCTACCGTCAAACTAATGACGTTGGAATGAGACAAGACATTGCTATCGGAAAAACGACTAGAGTTGCCAATTATCAACATAATTTGCCCAGAATGAATGAAGGTTTTATTGAATCAATTAGTTATGTACTATGAAAGGTTTTGTTATGGAACTTTCAATAGATAATAGTTACATATGCAACTGGGGGTATAATAAGGGGTATTAAAAAATAAAAAATAGTATCACATGAGTGTTTTAATACCTAATTATAACAGTTGCATTCAAGACTAAAGTCTTGAATAGAGGATTCATATCATGGATTCATGGGTGTAGATAAATCTACACCCATGAATCCATGATATGAATCCTCTATAAACAACAAAGTACTTAATAAATTTTTGCAATACTAATATCTAACAAAAATGGCGGGCTAAGACGTGAATTCGAAGAACCTATCCAACCTTTTCTAATAGTGTTCTTTTTTGAAATTCATAAACATACCACGAGAATGTGGCTGTTCGATGAGTAAAAAACGAGTTGCATTATGAAATTTAGTACAACATTATAACACCCGTTTGGATGTCATAGGGTTACTATGACACTGGCTGTTTTAATTTTGGCAATAAGCTAACTGTTTCAGGAACTTTTATAGAGGATTTATAGCATGAGTGTAGATAAAAGATTTTAAAAAATTTACAAGGATCGCGGTATACTTACAAAACATAGGCAAAAAAAAAATGTTTCAAAAGTTTTAAGATTTGTGACAAATAATATTGTTCATAATGGAATATATAATTTATATATTCATGACAATCGATTAAATTAATTAAAGTGATGTAACGCACTAACCAGCGACATTCACTTTTTTTAGAATAATCTAAATCAATCTGTCTAGCCTTTTCCCAACTATGTTGGGATCGGCTTCCAGTCTAACCGGATGCAGCTGAATACCACCAGTATTTTATATGGAGCAACTGCTTATCAGACCTATACCTGTAAATCTGGTTGTCAGACTTTCGAGCTTCTGACGACCCGTAGGTAACGACTGTCACAAGATCCACGAATGACAGCTGGGACCAACAGCTTAACGTGCTTTCGAGGCACGGATTAGTCTCGGTATTTAAAGATGGTCACCCATCCACAGACCAATCCCGGCAAGCGTAGCTTAACCTGATGGATCGACCCGTGCGGCTGTTATTACTTAGCCACGAGCTCCTCCTCCAGTTCAAATTTCTTAGAACAATAACATCAATTAAAAAATAGTTAGTAGTAGTTTATGAAACTGTTGGAGGGGTATTAAAACACGAGCGTTTTAATACCTAGTTATGTGCAGTTTTATACACACTACTACATCTATCCCTACTAAATAAATAATAAAAGTTAAAAGAGTACGAAATATTTTTACATGTCGTCATTCACTAAACTCCCAACAGTCTGGCAAAATCAACATCGTTTTTCCTGGTAACATTGATCGCAAAAACAATGTTTGCTAAATTTATTTCGTTTTGTAATGTTTTTTTGGATAATCTGAAGAAAATTTAGCAAACTTGAATGTGAAATGTAACACCACATGCTTTATTAATCCTTTCAGACCGTGACATACTAATTTTAACCGCAAATGCCACCATTTTTTAATTTTTATCGCTAAGCAATTGCTCACTTGACGTCAAGCTGACAACTGAATTCAGATATGCCTGCGGACACCTAAGTGGTGGTGACGCTTATATGCCGTCCACTACTTCTCTAGTATTGTATAACCTCATTGCTTGTGTGTATCATGTAACATATACTGTTTATAATCAACAAATACTAAAAACGCCGATACATAACGTATTTTATATAATATGGGCGATTTTCTGCAACTTAAAAAAATAATTTTGTATTTCATGCTAATATTATGCGATATAAATTCCACAGATAACTATTTAATAGTCGGAGTAATGACATGGAATTAGTAAGTACCTACTATCATGGCAGCATATACTATTACGATCATTTAAATTTCGATCATCCAAAAAGGTCTACAAAATAAACTTTCTTCACAAGATTTTAAAACCGGCCAGTATTTTTTGAGTTTAAGAACTTTATCGACTTTTTTCAAAGTATCCCTAGACGGTGTTGATGTGTGTACCTCATGTTAAAACTACACTCCAATAGACAATATATTCAGTAACATTGAAATTAATGCTGGCACATACAGTGTACTATTCAGTTACCTTAAACCGTTGTGGATACAATTTCATATTGAGAAAAATTATTGGTGTAAAAATATTCGGCCACGGCGGCCAATCTCAACGGAGACTGGCCTTCGACGCGGGAGATATTATAGTGCACAAGTGTGTGCGCAGACACGAGTGCACTCTCTCTTCCCTCACTCTCATAGTCCGATGGGATGTGTAAAAATAATAAGTAAGAAATAATAGATTTCTGTATGACTATCAAAAATAACGTAAATAAATACCTGTATTGACCCGTGCGTTTGCACTGGCGAAACATAACGACAAAACATGTTGAAATCTCTAGTTCCTGTCAAACATTGTATGAAAAATTGTCAGAAAATAGAGATTCCAACATGTTTTTAACCGACTTCCCAAAAAGGAGGAGGTTCTCTATTCGGCCGGTATTTTTTTTTTTTTCTATGTACGTCGATTACGCCGCGGTTAATCGACCGATTCGCATGATTCTTTTTTTGTTCGACGCAAAATAGCTGCCAGGTGGTCCCATAAAAATTTCTTTCAGTTTGGTCTAGTAGTTTTTATTTTATAAGCAAGTCATTTCTTATAAACAGCATCCGATTTTATAACAAGTTGCCAAAGTCGGTTACAGAACTTAGCGATGGGAAGTTCAAAACCCACATCAAACGTGTCCTTATCAGGAAAGCATATTATAAAATTAAAGACTACGTTGACGACAAAGAAGTTTGGCAATAATTCCCTCTGCACATGTGGCTTCCCTGGTACCTCATTAACGGCAAAATATGTAAGATTCTATTAACTGCTCTCAAATTACCATGTTTATATTTTTGTTTTATTTACATTCTTCCTTGACATAATCATAATTTTATTTGACATTATATACCTACTATTTAATTTTCAACTCTTTATTAGTGACTTTTGTGGACATGTTAATTATTCAGATTTGTTACAGTTGTAATAGTAATCATGTCATTTCGTTTAAAATAGTTTTTATTTTTATTAATTTATTTATCTTTTATATAGATTCTTTTCTATTTTGTGAATGTGAGAACGCTGTAGGCTTAGTGGACTGTACACTTGTTGACCATCTTCTATTTTGTTAAGTACATACTTGGTACTTGTTGAAAGACCTACACTGTCCTCGCATACCTAATAATACTGTATTTTTTATATTTTTTTTGTTGTAAATATTGTAAAACCCAATTATTTTTAAAAGAGTAACCGTGGAGTTTCTTGCCGGCTCTTCTCCATAGGAAACGACCAATTGGAACCGTGCGTAGCTTCTGACGTTTCATAAGTGCCCATGTAGGTTTATGTGAAATAAAATATTTTGAATTTGAATTTGAATTAGCATTATTGTTATTTGGACGATGTCATTTTGACGATACTTTGTATATTAGTATGTCGATAACTTTAATATTTCTAATCCGATTTGCGTAATTCTTTTTTTGTTCGTTAGGGTACATATTCAAGTTGGTACCCTGGTCATCTAGTTAGCATATGATGATGGGATCCCAAGGAAATCGAGAAGAACACTCAATTTATAAGCATATAACTGTTACGTTTCAGACAATATCATACAGTTTGTTCAATTATTTGCGTTTGATGATGATTTCCTATGGATGAGCTGATGATGGAAGGTACAACTCCTCAAAGGTTAGGAGTTCAGAGAAAATTCTTTCAAAATTATACGTACATATGAATAGAGAATAGTTATTCCTTGAGGCTATTAGGTTGACCTTGAAGGTAAATCTCATTAACGTTTAGGTTTAATAGTGTTACATGATGTGCTGTGATTGTTAAATAAATAATAAGCGAACACTTCACATCAAAACCACAACCAAAAAGTGAAAAATAAAAATTTTTAACAAAAAAATTAAAACCGACTTCCAAAAAAAATACTACAAAGTGAAAAATAACTTTAATTTCGGAAGTCGGTGGCAAAAAAACGAAAATTAAAAACTAAAGACACCGACTTCCGAAATTAAAGTTATTTTTCACTTTGTAGTATTTTTTTTGGAAGTCGGTTTTAATTTTTTGTTGTGAATGTTTCGCCAGTGCAAACGCACAGTTATAATTATTTGGCGTACTACTTACATTCTATTTTGTACAATATAGTCTGATGTAGCAAGAGAAATCCTTTTATTTATAAGTAACTAGCTTTACCCGGCCCGGCCTCGCACGGTTAGCACTAAGTACTTATCTACGGCGCACCTACCTTTCCTAATTACCTATTTCTACCTAATTACCTACCCTACCTACCTACCCTACCCTACTTACCAGGGTAGGTAGGTACCTAACCTACCCTACCTACCCTACATATCTACCTGCTTACCTACCATATATACCTATTTATACCTACTAATACCTACTATGTTAGTAGCAGATAAATAACTTTGACTTTAGTTAATGCATGTTACTGGATAAAGTTAACTTAATATTTTTCATATCTCATGCTCGGAAAGTAGTGTTTGTTTGATCCGAGTAGCGGGTGGGAGACGCTGCTTCCCGCTCTAGGGCGGGAAAGACTCATAGTAATTGCTTCCCGCCCTAGGGCGGGAATGAATTTTAAAAATAGAACTTATGGTTAGGTAGTCGGCTACGAACACAGATATAAATCTAACTAGATATCGCAAGTCCCTCCATCTTTATGAAAACCAAGCGTGCCACTTTTTCACACACAATTTAAAAACAAAACTTACCAATGAAAGAAAACATTTCCAATACCTCGGCCAATTTTTCTATACAGTCTTTACAGCTCAATATGGCTTAAAAATAAAATTTTCTAGATTTTAGTGGATTTCCGGTGCCGATAATGCTAAATGAAAATCTCAGATTACGATCATTGATCGTAATTTTACTCCGTTTTTTGACACGCGAAGTACATACTTACAATCGCGTCATCTAGTTAGATTAATATCTGTGGGTACGAAACTTTTTAAGAAAAATATCGAATGAATAAAAGCTGCGGCAGTGTTTCCACTTACGTTTTTGGTTTTCCCCAGTTTCTTAATGAATTATCCCTAAAATTCCCTAAAAAATATAAAAATTCCTTGGTTTAGGGAATTTTTCATTTTTATGTCATTAAATACCTAGAAAACATTCATTATTAATCGAGACAGACGAAACAAACCAACTGTAGGTATAATGCGACTTGTTCTGATGTCTTCTTTAGCCACGGAAATAGTACTATTAACAATAACATGGTAAACTAAAATTAGACGAATAACAATCATTACAAGTTTCAGGAAATCCCCTTTAATCAATCGGTGGTGCCATAGAGTAAAGTAGTACATTGGGTTCTGCCTACTAATTAAACAATAGGGCTACCAACTCAAGTTCAATTTTTCCCTAAATCCCTGCCAAAATAAAATATCAGTAGGTAAACCATGCTTATTATTAGCCTTTTTCCCTAAAAAAAGGGAGAAATCCCTAAAAGTGGAAGCACTGGGCTCCGGTCTTGTAAGTATATTATAAACAGCCAGTGTGAATTAAAAAAAAAAACTTATACGCGGGACGGCCCGCAGCGGTGATGCGGTGCATTCCATATTTAAACATTTTTACAAATTGTTCTAACTTGTTAGTTTATTTTAAATAGGTACTACTCATGATAATCAATATCAATAAATATTTTAAACACTATTTTTTACTTTCCTTGTATTCGAAATGAAAAGTAGAGTGTTTAACACGGGTGAAAGACATCAATTCCTACTCGGACTATAGCCGCCCTCGCTGCGCTCGGGCGTCTAAATACCTCGTATGGGAATTGATTCCTTTCCACCCTTGTATAACAATCTACTATTTCTCTTAAAATAAATGAAATATACTCCTACACCTATATTTTAATACAACATTTTTTCATTAAAATTAGACAATTTCTTTACAAATCTTTGTTTTTTTATAGCGCTCTGTTGTTACCTTTACGAAAGTATTACAAAAATTCATAGTGTTAAATCTTGTACGACATGGTATGGAACCCTTCGTGTGCGAGTCCGACTCGCACTTGACAGATTTTATTTAAATTTTCTTTATATTCGAAATGAAAAGTAGAGTGTTTAACACGGGTGAAAGATATCAATTCCTTTCGACCCTTGTATAACAATCTACTATTTCATCTCTCATGCTCGGAAAGTAGTGTTTGTTTGATCCGAGTAGCGGCTGGAAAACGCTGCTTCCCTCTCTAGGGCGGGAAACACTCATAGTATTTGCTTTCCGCCCTTGGGCGGGAATGAATTTTAAAAATAGAACTTTTGGTTAGGTAGTCTGCTACGAAACTTTTTACATGACAAATATAGAATAGAATAAAAACAAATAAAATCTGTCAAGTGCGAGTCGGACTCGCACACGAAGGGTTCCATACCATGTCGTACAAGATTTAACACTATGAATTTGTAATACTTTCGTAAAGGTAACAACAGAGGCGCTATAAAAAAACAAAGATTTGTAAAGAAATTGTCTAATTTTAATGAAAAAATGTTGTTGTGTTAAAATATAGGTGTAGGAGTATATTTCATTTATTTTAAAAGAAAAATATCAAGTTAACTTTATCCAGTAACATGCGTTAACTAAAGTCAAAGTTATTTATTTGCTACTAACATAGTATAAGTAGGTATAAATAGGTATATATGGTAGGTAAGCAGGTAGATATGTAGGGTAGGTAGGGTAGGGTAGGTAGGTAGGGTAGGTAAGGTAGGTAATTAGGTAGAAATAGGTAATTAGGAAAGGTAGGTGCGCCGTTGATAAGTACTTAGTGCTAACCGTGCGAAGCCGGGCCGGGTAAAGCTAGTTACTTATAAATAAAAGGATTTCTCTTGCTACATCAGACTATATTGTACAAATTAGAATGTAAGTAGTACGCCAAATTTTAATTATAACTGTGCGTTTGCAATGGCGAAATATTCACATCAAAACATGTTGGAATCTCTATTTTCTGTAAATTTTTCATACAATGTTTGACAGGAACTAGAGATTTCAACATGTTTTGTCGTGATGTTTCGCCACTGGTGCAAACGCACGGGTCAATACAGGTATTTATTTACGTTATTTTTGATAGTCATACAGAAATCTATTATTTCTTACTTATTATTTTTACACATCCCATCGGACTATGAGAGTGAGGGAAGAGAGAGTGCACTCGTGTCTGCGCACACACTTGTGCACTATAATATCTCCCGCGCCGAAGGCCAGTCTCCGCTGAGATTGGCCGCCGTGACCGAATATTTTTACACCAATAATTTTTCTCAATATGAAATTGTATCGTGTCCGTTTCGACCGCGCGGCCACGGCGAAATTAAAAAAAAAAAACCACGCCAAGATTTTGTAAAAATTTGTAGAAGTTGATTCCCAAAACCATAAATTTGTCAAAGTTATGGTTAAAAAGTTATAAGGGTTTGAACGTGGCCGCGCCATTGAAACGCGGCGAACCGCGCGGCCACGGAGATCTTTAAAACTAAGCGTTGCAGAGATCTGAAATTCAGGTAAATAACAGATTGAATTTGTAAAAAAATTGTAAAAATATAGAAAAAAACCCTAGGTTTATATTTTGGGAGCTATAAGACTAAAACTCCATGGCCGCGCCATCGAAACGATGAAAAATACGTTATCGCCGATATCTCGCTGAAAAAGCATCGCAATGGTCTGAAGTTTTTTGTAAAACGTAGATTTGAATTTGTCGAAACTTGTAAAAATACTACAAAAAATCCTAGGTTTATGTTTCAGGAGCTGTAAGACTAAAACCTCATGGCCGCGCCATTGAAACGGTCAAAAAACACGTTATCGCCGATATCTCGCTGAAAAAGCATCGTAGGGGTCTGAAGTTTTTTGTAAAACCTAGATTTGAATTTGTCGAAACTTGTAAAAATACTACAAAAAATCCTAGGCTAATATTTCAGGAGCTGTAGTACGGTATCGCGTAGAAATAAGTCGTGATTATTTATCGAAGAAAGTAATTGTAAAGCGAGTTTTTTTTTGTAAACAACACCTATTAATATGTAAAACTACCGATACTAGGCAAAAAACATGTATTTTTCGGTATTTATAACTTTCAATACGTTTTGAATATTTCGATAGGGTGACCATGGCTTTTTGTTTACAGAAAACTTTCCACCTATCGTTTTAGAAATTGTATCACAAGGATTCTAAATTCAATTAAAATGAAACGGATAAAATACAAAATCATATGTTTATTTCTTTTAAATTCACTTAAATCATTGCTTGATTTGACAATACTGTGGTTTTGAGTACACGTGCCTGAACCATAACAAATAACTTTGCACAACATTCGTAATTCCTGTAAGATAGCATTATTTGATGAATAATTGTGGAATCAAACACATAACTTATGTCTAAGACTAAATTCTGCCAGAAATAACCCCCTGTAATTAACAGTATTATGTCATAAGTAACGTGTAATTAACTCATGCATTCCAACATTGAATTGCACTGAAGGAATTAACCATAAGGCCACACACACTACAGTACACAGGAGCGAACAGAACGCGGGTGCAGCGCGGGAGACGAAGGCTGTATAACCAATCACAGCAGTCCAATATGTGAGAGATATCCCGGCCGCTGCACCCCGTCTTCCCGCCAAAGGCTTTTTTGTTGATCAGTCGTCGTTTTACTTTCAGTTAATTCGCACGGATTGCTCGTTGGTGTTTTAAATTTTGACATTCCTACGGACTTTAATTTGTGCACTGTTTCGGACATGTTATCTTTGGAAAACTACGTTCTGCTGTTACAACTTCGAAAGCGTATCGGATCGCGAATCGGTGGACTGGAAGATGCCGTCATTATCGATGACTCCAATTTAAAAATTTGTTTAAAATGTAACAACGAAACCAAGAGATTTACGTACGAATTGAGTAATATTATTTTATTTGATCTCAATGGCACAGACAAAATTATGCTCCAAGAAACACCTCATTACATCAAAATAAAGCAAAAAAAATATGGACTGACAGGTGCTGTGGAATATGTCCCCCCGGTTGTAGGTCTGATTGGTCATTACAAGTGTCATTGCTTAGTAAATAATTCCATAATGATTTGTTACGACGATAATAAAACCGGAACGCACGCAAGTTCTGAACAACCTCTGACAATTCATAATTTAACATATGGTCTAATAGATGATGATTAAATAATAAAAAACAGGGTAAAATTAAACTATACAGTGGGAATAAGGTCCCATAGGTAACAAGTTTTATTCATGACCCAAGGAACCGGTCGAAATCCCAAAAATATTGGCGAGTACCTCATTATTATAGTTTTGGTTTGTTTGAAATGTCAATTTTTTTGCAAGATTTCGACAAATGTTCCAGAAAGTTATTCTAAGTAAATAATCTGTGATTTGTGACTTTGAAAGAAATATATATAGTAAAGTAAGTAAGTGTAAGCAAATAATCTGTGATTTGTGACTGAAAGAAATATATATAGGGTGACTGGTAATTAGTGACCGAAAACACGTGAATTAGCTCATCATTATGAACATGGCAACAATGGGACCAAACCTGAAATCGCGAAAAAAATATCAGCTGTTCCATACATGTTGACGAGTTATGCGATCGTAAATGTATGGAACATCTGATATTTTTTTCGCGATTTCGGGTTTGGTCCCATAGTAAAAGTTGTTCATAATGATGAGCTAATTCACGTGTTTAAGTATCGATCACTGCTTACCAGTCACCCTATATAGTAGTGTAAGTAAGTGTAAGCAAATAATCTGTGATTTGTGACTTTGAAAGAAAGTATAAGTAAATAATCTGTGATTTGTGAGTTTGAAAGAAATATATGTGTTAGGGTAAGTAAATAATCTGTGATTTATATGATTATAAAAGAAATATAAATATGTTTTTTGTATCTTGTCGTTTCAATTTAATTTAATTTAGAATCCTTGAGATACAATTTCCAAAACGATAGGTGGAAAGTTTTCTGTAAACGAAAAGCCATGGTCACCCTATCGAAATATTCAAAACGTATTGAAAGTTATAAATACCGAAAAATACATGTTTTTTGCCTAGTATCGGTAGTTTTACATATTAATAGGTGTTGTTTACAAAAAAAAACTCGCTTTACAATTACTTTCTTCGATAAATAATCACGACTTATTTCTACGCGATACCGTACTACAGCTCCTGAAATATTAGCCTAGGATTTTTTGTAGTATTTTTACAAGTTTCGACAAATTCAAATCTAGGTTTTACAAAAAACTTCAGACCCCTACGATGCTTTTTCAGCGAGATATCGGCGATAACGTGTTTTTTGACCGTTTCAATGGCGCGGCCATGAGGTTTTAGTCTTACAGCTCCTGAAACATAAACCTAGGATTTTTTGTAGTATTTTTACAAGTTTCGACAAATTCAAATCTACGTTTTACAAAAAACTTCAGACCCCTGCGATGCTTTTCCAGCGAGATATCGGCGACAACGTATTTTTCATCGTTTCGATGGCGCGGCCATGGAGTTTTACTCTTATAGCTCCCAAAATATAAACCTAGGATTTTTTTCTATATTTTTACAAATTTTTTACAAATTCAATCTGTTATTTACCTGAATTTCAGATCTCTGCAACGCTTAGTTTTAAAGATCTCCGTGGCCGCGCGGTTCGCCGCGTTTCAATGGCGCGGCCACGTTCAAACCCTTATAACTTTTTAACCATAACTTTGACAAATTTATGGTTTTGGGAATCAACTTCTACAAATTTTTACAAAATCTTGGCGTGGTTTTTTTTTTTAAATTTCGCCGTGGCCGCGCGGTCGAAACGGACACAATTGTATCCACAACGCTTTAAGGTAACTGAATAGTACACTGTATGTGCCAGCATTCATTTCAATGTTACTGAATAAATTGTCTATTGGAGTGTAGTTTTAACATGAGGTACACACATCAACACTAAAAAAATACTGGCCGGTTTTAAAATCTTGTGAAGAAAGTTTATTTTGTAGACCTTTTTGGATCATCGAAATTTATATGATCGAAATAGAATATGCTGCCATGATAGTAGGTACTTACTAATTCCATGTCATTACTCCGACTATGAAATAGTTATCTGTGGAATTTATATCGCATAATATTAGCATGAAATACAAAATTATTTTTTTAAGTTGCAGAAAATCGCCCATATTATACAGGGTGTGGCGTAAATAATGGATAACCGTGAAACTGTCGGTCAGCCAGATTATTATCTATCATTTACCCCACTTATATCGCCATATGCCCATGGATGACCAAATTATTGATATTTAAGATATTTTAAATAAAAATCGTACTTACTCTTACAAAATCAGCTGCCATTTCTACAATTGGTGACTTGTTCTCGTTTTGTTTTTTGTATGTTACTCCTGAATATTTGTATTATCAGACCAGTATCAAGTTTTTTTATTACAATCTAAGATAACATTGCAAAAATTACTTATTCTTAAATTTTAACATTTTTTCTACGGAATTATGCAACTTTGGGGCCCTGTATCGAAAAAAAAGTGTGCTACACTGTGGTTGCCCATTATTTTCAAAAATTGCCTATTTAATGCAGATTCTAAAATGGTACAACAATAACCAGTATCTTGATATAGTACAAAGTTATTGCTATTCGAATCCTAAAGGAGAATTTTCATACAATTTTGATTTTTTAAATTAAGTTACTTTATCACTGCTTTAACTAATTTTAGACTTAAAGAGAATGAGAATTTACTTAAAATTTTATCATTATGGGTTTGTTGACACAATAAAACACATTAGTAATTAATTAAATTTATTGAAAAAAAATTATACAAAATGTTCGAAGTGGGCTCCTTCAGCTGCTATGCACGCTCTACACCTTCTTATAAAGGACCGTTTCAATCGGCGCGCAAATCCTGACGACGATATTTCGTCAGCAGCCGAACGTATGCGTTGTCGCAGCTGTTCAACTGAAGTGATTTCTTCTTTATAAACCATCTCCTTTAAGCAGCCCTAGTAAAAAAAGTCCAATGGGTTTAAATCTAGCGAGCGAGGTGGCCACAGTATTGGCCCTAGACGTCCTATCCACCTCTCTGGATAGGTTTCGTTAAGATGCTCTCGTACTCTTACCGCATAATGTGCGGGGCATCCGTCGTTTTGAAGCCACATGGTTTCGCGCACTTCGGGGGGTACGTCCTCCAACAACACAGGCAAATCATTTTGTAAAAAATTCAAATAAGTTTCTCCAGTCAGCGTCGGTGGTAGTTCAAATGGTCCAACAATTTGACCGTTTATGATACCAGTCCATAAATTAATTTTGAACTGGTGTTGTGATCGATCTTGTCTTATTAAAATCGGATTTTCCAGTTGCCAGTTATGCAGGTTGTGTAAATTTAAATATCCATTTCTCTGGCACGAGGATTCGTCAGACCACAATATTTTGTTGAAAAAATTTGGTCCCTCTCTTATTCTTCTTAACATTGTTCTACAAAATGCTACTCGTAATGAATAATCTCTTGGAAGTAAAGTGTGCACTCGCTTTAAGTGGTACGGGTATAATTCGTGTCGTTTTAATATGCGATGTACCGTTCTGGTTGATATGCCAGTACGACGAGATAACACACGAACTGATATGCTAGGATCTTCATTCACAATGTCCAAAACTTCTTCGTCATTGCTGATACGCGGTCTTCCCTCACTCGCACCGCCCACACCGCTGCCAGGTATTCTGCCTTCAGAGTATGCATTGTGTACTCGAATAAAAATTCGGTAATCGGGGTGGCGATTGTTTGGATATCTCTCCCGATAAAGTGCAGCAGCTTGGTTAGCATTACCTCTACATTCACCATAAATGTAGTGCATATTGGCATATTCTAAGGGTGTGTAACGTTGAGGCATTGTCGCCGAGCCGAACACTGAGAACTCCGAAAACCGAAAGTGCCGAGTCTTTAGAAACAATATCTCAGGTCAACCGTCCAAATCACTGAGCAAATCACAGTCCAGATGGTAATAGCAATGTTGTCGAGATCACTCAAAAAACAAGTCCAATACAAATCGGAGCAAATCGGAGTCCGGTAAGAAAAGCAGTAAGTCACGAATAAACGATAATAACAGGGAGAGCTACGAGATACGGATGCGTGCGACTAAGTACGAGAACGTTAGTGCACTGAAGCTATTTGCAAAAAATCATCATCTTCTCTTTCTTTCTCACAATAAGTCTCTACTTTACTAGCAACTCTTTTGTTTACCAAAAAGGACGACTACCTGGAATCCTAATTCCAGGTAGTCGTCCAAAAAAGGATTAGGCGAGTTTCTTTACCTGTATCAAGTTTCTGCACTCCCCTATCGTCGATAATATGATTTTAGGCTGTGACATTACTGTTTTTTGTAATAACAGAAGTAAGAGAATAATTAAGGACTTAGTTGTTATTTTCAAAATGAAGACCCATATCAATTCAAACAGCAATAACTTTGTACTATACCAAGATACTGGTTATTGTTGTACCATTTTAGAATCTGCATTATATTTTTAAAAATAATGGGCCACCGCAGTGTAGTACATTTTTTTTTCGATACAGGGCCCCAAATTTGCATAATTCCGTAGAAAAAATTTTAAAATTTAAGAATAAGTAATTTTTGCAATGTTATCTTAGATTGTAATGAAAAAATTTGATACGGGTCTTATAATACAAATATTCAGGAGTGATATACAAAAAACAAAACGAGAACAAGTCACCAATTGTAGAAATGGCAGCTGATTTTGTAAATGTAAGTACGATTTTTATTTAAAATATCAAAAATATCAATAATTTGGTCATCCATGGGCATATGGCGATATAAGTGGGGTAAATGATAGATAATAATCTGGCCGATCAACAGTTTCAGGGTTATCCATTATTTACGCCACACCCTGTATAAAATACGTTATGAATCGGTGTTTTTAGTATTTGTTGATTATAAACAGTATATGTTACATGATACACACAAGTTTCAAATTCCTAATTTGTTTAGTTGTTGAGATAGAGCTCGTACAAAAATGGTCTAAAACAGACAACTTCTACGGCTCCCTAATTCATCATTTTTGAAGACAAAAACAAATAAAAATTATATTTATTCTCTACTCGATGAGCTCTAAAAAATGATACCCCACATGCTAGGTTCAGATTATTTTTTTTTCAAAATTTAATTTTTATTGTATGGCGACCCCCCTTTATTTTTTAATTTTATTATTTGTTGCTCTTGCGGCAATAGAAATGCTCAATCTGTGAAATTTTCAACTGCCCACCTATTACGGTTCATGAGATAGAGCTCGCTGACAGACAGACGGACAGCGGAGGCTTATGAATAGGGTTCCGTTAGTCACCCTTCGGGTACGGAACCCTAAAAAGCTGCGGCAGTGTTTCCACTTACGTTTTTGGTTTTTCCCCAGTTTCTTAATGAATTATCTCTAAAATTCCCTAAAAAATATAAAAATTCCTTGGTTTAGGGAATTTTTCATTTTTTTAGCATTAATACCTAGAAAACATTCATTATAAATCGAGAGAGACGAAACAAACCTACTCTAGGTATAATGCGACTTATTTCCGATGTCGGCTTTAGCCACGGAAATAGTACTATTAACAATAACATGGTAAACTAAAATTAGACGTATTACAATTATTACAAGTTTCAGGGAATCCCCTTTTCAATCGGTGGTGCGATAGAGTAAAGTAGTACATCGGGTGCTGCCTAGTATAAATGTCGTGGCCAGATCTTAGAATTGATCATTTCATGAAATGTTCGACCATTTCATGAAATGGTTGTGTTTCATGAAATGGCCAGCTAAAATTGGCCATATCGTTTAAACGTCAACGTTTAATGATATGTCAGTCGACGTTTGGCCATATCATTAATGTAGGGTATCCATGGTTTAAGGTGTAGTAAAAGTTGCTAACTGCGACCAAATTGGAAGTAGCGCTCGCCAGCCGCTGCCACGGCACCGCTCGCTTCACTCACTCGGCCCGCGCGCGGTTGGTCACAGTTCTAACCTAACTTAACATATTTCGTTGGGACTCGGGGTGCCATAAGTGGCGTGAATTTTAATTTCTTGCTTGGTCACACTACTTTGTTTGATTTGTTGTATGCCGCCGCCATGATGCCCAACAAAAACAAAGCGATATCAACGCCTCTACCGGTGGATAATCTAACTATTTTGCGATATGATCACTAATGTTGGCCACATCATGAAGTAGTCGTGCGTTTAACTGTTCATATCGTCAAACGTTGAGTATTCAATGATCTGGCCAGACCACATCATGATGTGATCAGCGGTCGATGTTCTATTTCATGAAATGCAACCATTTCATGAAATGGCCGAAAACTTCATGAAATGATCAATTTTAAGATCTGGCCACGACATAAACAATAGGGCTACCAACTCAAGTTCAATTTTTCCTTAAAATTCCCCAAATCCCTGCCAAAATAAAATATTCCTAAACCATGCTTATTATTGGCAATTTTACCCAAAAAAAGGGAGAAATCCCTAAAAGTGGAAACACTGGGCTCCGGTCTTGTGAGGTATTTTTTTTAAATTCACACTGGCTGTTTATATAAAACTGCCAGTGTGAATAAAAAAAAATACATAATGCGCGGGACGGCCCGCAGCGGTGACGCGGTGCGTTCCATATTTAAAAAAAAGACGTGTGGCACTCGGGGACTGCCGCGGCAAAGCTATTGCATAGCATTTTTTATCAACTTATGCAATTGTAAAATATTAACCCGAATACAAGAAATAGCAATGATGACATTGACAGGAACTGTTATTCACATTTATAGTTTTTAAAACTTGACACAACGTAATGAGAACATCAAACTAATAAAAAGGTTTTAATTTAACTATTAATAGTCAAGGATCATTCGTCTAAGTAAATTTGAACTTTATTGTCAAACAGTTAAACATAATTTTCAATACAACACTCTCGTATCATTCGTCTAAGTAAATTTGAACTTTGTTGTCAAACAGTTAAACATAATTTTCAATACAACACTCTCGTATCATTCGTCTAAGTAAATTTGAACTTTGTTGTCAAGCAGTTAAACATAATTTTCAATACAAAACACTCTCCTTAGGTTCAGGTATTTTCGTTACGGAATTTCTGGATTAGGTCTCCACGCTCAAGGCCCGCGATAGAAGCTATGCAATAGCTTAAAAAAACACAAATTGTTCTAACTTCTCAGTTCATTTTGAATAGGTACTAATCATGTTATTTAATATCAATAACTATTTTAAACACTTTGTTTTACTTTCCTTATATTCTAAATGAAAAGTAGAGTGTTTAACACGGGTGAAAGACATCAATTCCTACTCGGACTATAGCCGCCCTCGCTGCGCTCATGCGTCTAAATACCTCGTATGGGAATTGATTTCTTTCGACCCTTAAATAACAATCTACTAATATAACTAATGTTAGTAACAGAAACCACACAATCAACACTGGCAACACCGCCAATTTAGAATGCAAGGCTGCTAAGTCATAGGTACTAACATAACATAACACCAACTTTGTACACTTAGTTCGCAATATACGTTTTGACTTTCGACTTTTAACACATAACGAATTAAGTGTCGGAGGTAGGTTGCTGAAGCCCCGGCCTTAGGAACCTCCGCCACTAATTTCAGGATACTATTGTTACTGACCCGCGTTCGATGAATAATAACTATAACTCTCTTATGTAGGTAAGGAGTTTTAGTGCTCACGCTGCCGAAACTAACAAGGGCAGTCTATTAAAATGATCTCTCGCCCAACCATCCAGTGAGTAGACCCTTCGAACGATAGAGATTTAAATAGCGCATACCACCCCGCATTGACCAGAGGAAGTAATTCCGATGGTCCAGGGGTACGGTGAGTCTGGAGACTTTGATCATAACACCAGATCAAGGTGCGCGAGCACGTAAGTTGAGCCGTGTATATCCAGGTTTGGCTCTGGGGGCAGTTTCCCAGATATTCCCCGATGGGGGTCTTCGGACACCAAATTGAACAGTTCGTAAGGCAGGGGCTAAGAGATCTATGTGTGATCAGTGCGCCTGTGGACGGGCTAGCCACCCTTCAACACCAGGTTTAAATTGGTACGCTAACGATCATATACAGAATACGTATGGTCGAACCTCCGGTAACCCACAGGAGCCGGAGGCGTCGACCCTTAAACCTTTGTGTCCGGACGCTCGATCTTCGCCTCAGTCGGGGCGGGAAAGCGATTGGACTTGTCCGGAGTGTAGCAGGTCATTCCGGACCAAAACAGGGTTGGGCGTGCACAGGCGGCGCGCCCACCCGGTGACGGCAGACGGCGCAGCCGCCCCACCGCAGGTGAAGCGGTGATGGCGGACTGTTGGCTTAGACGGAGGGGCGTCTGGTTAGAGCTAGAGGTAGTGCCAATAAAATGATTATTAATGTATTTAATTTTTCTTGATTTTTTAATTATTACTAAAACAAAATAGAAAATTACCTTATTTCAAATTAATATATAAATAATGCATATCGTGCTTAGGATTTGAACCTCCAATCTTATGAACGGCAAGCGGTCTTGTTTCCTCCAATCTATTTAGATATTGAAAATCGGTTTGCAAATGTTAAGAGCGGCCAACCCGCCATACTTTTCATACAAACGCTCGTACGTGATTATGGCGTTGTAACACATCTTTCTTTGAAATTTTTAAATTAATATGTTTCTTGTACTTAATACCTAGGTTTCTATGAAAGCAAAAAATAAAATATTTGAGAAACAAATTCAGTATAAGTCTCTAAAAATCTGCTTTTTTGCACAAAGGGGTTTGAAGATTTTTGTATGGAGGGTGGCCCTAACATGATGCCGCCATTTTGATTTTTTTTCAGAATCGCAGTGAAAATTGAAAGTTATATATTTAGATAGAGGACACATAAACAAACAAAAAATGTTATATGACATAATATCCTAAAGCGTCAGGTTTCGGAGTTATTCACCGAAATATAAATCAAAAACTGAACCCTGAAACAAGGATATTTTTGTTTTTTTTCCCTTCAGGTATTGGTCTTCAGTATATTGAACTATAAAAACATAATTGCATCATGTATAGGTAATATTTTAGGTAAGAGCGAAAGAGACAAAAATATATGTATACCCTCCGCCGAATGAGGACGTGTGTTATATGGTATATGTATTATAGGGTGCATGGCAAGGGCGCGATACCAAGAAAATCCTATTCAGCCTCCCACTGCCTTCTTGGATGATATTATTTATACTGAATATGATTAAAAAATCGTATGTTTTATCCACTAGGTGTAGTCAATTAATTCATGTGTAAATAACTTAATCAACATGAAGTAACTACAACATAAATAAATAAATTCGTTATAACAATTGTTATTTTTATCTTTGAATATCTCAGAAACGTGACGCTTTATGATGGTATTGTATATGAAGTTTTATGTTTGTATAAGTGTCCGCTATCCAAAACTATGACATTTATTGTGCACCTCAATTTTGAAAAAAAATCAAAATGGTGGCTGATTTTAGGGCCAAAATCTTCAAACCCCTTTTACCTAAACTTTGGCCGATCATAATGTACTCATAAATTGTAAAAGTAAAGGAAACATCTCGATACAAACCTCGCACATGTAATGGAGATTCTAAATGACAAACATTTATTCCACAAACTTGTAAGGCTTGCTCTAAAACACGTATTTCCGTACACACTATTTTTCGTACAATGTTATCGCGTTCTCACTTGCTCGTTAGCAGTTCTCACTTGCGCTCGATGAAACAGCGAACTTTTCGACCATGTTCGCGTTGCCGATAGAAGGACCGGGAAGGGCCCTCTTAACCTTATTCACTAAAACAATACATTAATTATAATAAAATGTTTATGCAAAACACAAAAACCAACTTGGGCCTGTCACGGATCTGAACGCACATGTCTTTTGGAGGGGTAAGGACTTAATGGAGCTGTGTGTACCAGCGTACTTCTCGCAGACCTTCAGCATATCTCTGATAGATCCCTCAGTCGGGCTCAGCAGCATCATGTCGTCCACATAGCATTATGCATAAACTACCTATACTAGCTTTTTGCGACAGTTTCGCCGTCGTGGTTACCGGAAAATATACGGGACCGTCTTACCGGGATTAAAAGTATAGGGTACTTTTAACATATTAAAAAAGTGGTAGATCAACGTAACACAACAATTAAACTACGTACATTATATCAAACTTACAAGGTTTTTCACCAGTGTGCGTTACAATGTGACTTTTAACTAACAGAATTGGCTAAAATTTGGCTCAAACACATAAAGGTTTTTCACCAGCGTGTTTACGAAAATGTTTTATTAAATAAACCTTTACACTAAAACTACGTTGACATACTTCACACTTATAAGGCTTTTCGCCAGTGTGTACACGAATATGTTGTGTTAAATGACCCTTTTGAATAAAACTACGTTGACATAAATTACACTTATAAGGTTTTACACCAGTGTGTATACGAATATGTATTGCTAAATCACCCTTTTGACTAAAACTACGCTCACATATATCACACTTATAAGTTTCACCAGTATGTATACGAATATGTTTTGTTAAATTACACTTTACACTAAAACTACGCTGACATACGTCACACTTATAAGGTTTCTCACCAGTGTGTATTCGAATATGTATTGCTAAATCACACTTTTGACTAAAACTACGCTCACATATATCACACTTAAAAGGGTTTTCACCGGTATGTATACGAATATGTTTTGTTAAATTACCCTTTACAGCAAAACTACGATGACATACAAGACACTGATAAGGTTTTTCACCAGTGTGTATTCGAATATGTTTTGATAAATCACTCTTTTGACTAAAACTACGTTCACATACATCACACTTAAAAGGTTTTTCACCAGTGTGTATACGAATATGTTGTGTTAAATTACCCCTTTCACTAAAATTACGTTGACATATATCACACTTGTAACGTTTTTCACCAATTTGAGTACGAGTACGTCGTATCGTTTTTTTTACTCGATTAAAACTACGCTGATCTTTTTCGTATGGCTCTTTGAAATAAGTGTCAGGTTTGGCCGTAGCGGCCGAACGTTTTTGAGTTGTCCGGATAATTTTCGGGTCGGATTTGTTTTTTTTCGTGTGCTCGGCTGTTTTTACATCTTCTGGTTTTGTTCTTCGTGTGCCTAGTTTTTGTTTCTTCGCAGCGGTCGCCCCTGTGATTATAAAGCTGGTAAGTACAATGTCGGAAGAAGAATGACATGCACGCGAATTAAAATAATAGCACTTTGCATGATAAATCAGAAAATTTCTTTTTGGAAAGAATTTCGTTTTTTTTTTTTGGACCTTCCCACAACCCCGGCAGGCATCGGCCCTAGCGGACCCCGTCAATTGTGCTGACATCAAAATCACCTTCCGCCCTTATAAAAGTTTTCGAAAATTAATTATTTTTATCGTAAGAATTAGATAAATGTATTCTGGTCAAGTTTTATTTCCATTTATCGTTTTACAGCATCCCATCTTTAGGTAACGCTAACCACTTCCTATCAGGAGAACCATATATTGATATTCAAGATTAACTAACTAATACTTACTTTTCGTCTCCTCGGCTCTTCGTTTCTTCTTAGGTACTTCTTGTTCTTCTTCCACTTCAGTTATAAACTCCATTAAAGGTACATCATCTTCTAAATCTGACTCAGAGTTGTGTGGTAGTATATCTGCTACATCTAGACAGCTATTGTCTAATTGTTCCGTTTCTAGCTCTGTAAGTAAACAAAAACAGTCAAGAGTTTACTCTCTTATTCTTGGCACGGTTTTACAACTTGATACATTACTGTCGCGGCCCGCAATTAGGGCATTGATGGACGATCGTGAAAATGTGGGCTGAGGCGAAGCCGAGGGAGCCGAGGAGTCCATCGATGCCTGGTTGCGGCCAAGACTTGTATAGTACTTTTCTCAAACAATGCGTGGATAAACAGATTACTTATATCTTTAATTATTGTTTTATTGTTGTTAAGCTATTGCATAGCTTCTATCGCGGGCCTTGAGCGTGGAGACCTAATCCAGAAATTTCGTAACGAAAATACTACCTAAGAAAAGAGTGTTTTGTATTGAAAATTATGTTTAACTGCTTGACAACAAAGTTCAAATTTACTTAAACGAATGATACGAGAGTGTTGTATTGAAAATTATGTTTAACTGTTTGACAACAAAGTTCAAATTTACTTAAACGAATGATACGAGAGTGTTGTATTGAAAATTATATTTAACTGTTTGACAACAAAGTTCAAATTTACTTAGACGAATGATACGAGAGTGTTGTATTGAAAATTATGTTTAACTGTTTTTTGACAATAAAGTTCAAATTTACTTAGACGAATGATCCTTGACTATTAATAGTTAAATTAAAACCTTTTTATTAGTTTGATGTTCCCGGCCATTACGTTGTGTCAAGTTTTAAAAACTATAAATGTGAATAACAGTTCCTGTCAATGTCATCATTGCTATTTCTTGTTTTCGGGTTAATATTTTACAATTGCGTAAGTTGATAAAAAATGCTATGCAATAGCTTCGCCGGGGCAGTCCCCGAGTGCCACACGTCTTTTTTTTTTGTTTTCTAAAACATACCTTCAATTTGATGTTCCTCCCTTGGCTCAATAATATCATCTAGTCCCTCACTTAGAGGTGGTAATTCTTTGTTAGCAATGCTTTCTGTTTGACATTCATCAACTATTCCTTCAATTTGATGTAGCTCCCTTGGCTCAATAATATCATCTAGTCCCTCACTTAGAGCTGGTAATTCTTTGTTAGCAATGCTTTCTGTTTGACATTCATCAACTATTCCTTCAATTTGATGTAGCTCCCTTGGCTCAATAATATCATCTAGTCCCTCACTTAGAGCTGGTAATTCTTTGTTAGTAATGCTTTCTGTTTGACATTCATCAACTATTCCTTCAATTTGATGTAGCTCCCTTGGCTCAATAATATCATCTAGTCCCTCACTAACAGCTGGTAATTCTTTGTTAGTAATGCTTTCTGTTTGACATTCTTTCTGTTTGATTTCTTTATTAATTATACTTATGTGCACCATTGGAGATTTATTAAACCCACTGAAAAACTCTAAGTGGTTTTGGTTTATTAAAGATATGGGCTGAAAAAAGATGATTATAGTATTAGTAAAATATGCTGGTGATCACAGTCCCATGAGTACAAATCTTTTTCATTATACTAAAGATACTCAAAGAGCCTCCATAAGTGAGGGTACTTATACCCTTAACTAAACCTTTGTTACAGTCCATTCAACCGATTTTGACTTTTATTGCGTTAGTCGCATGACAAATGGCAGCTGCAGTAAACAGTTGGTATTGTTACCACATTTTTGCTTTTAATGCCTAATCGGACAAATGGACTGTAAAAAAGGTTAATTGTTTAAATGTCTAATCTTATTTCAAATGGAGTACAAGAAGGTCCATTGAACCCCGGAGTGTCGGCCATGCTACCAACCTCCATGACCACCTGCACAAGCTATTGGCGCGTAGCTTGTGCTGACATGAGAGAGGACCGTTAGGCTGCCTGTCCACTGGAGCGGAGAGGAGAGGAGAGCAGCGGAGATGTGCTAATATTAATCAATAGAATCTAAACTCCGCTCCAGTGGTGCGATTGTATTGGTTAATATTGGCACTCCTCCGCTCCTCTCCGCTCTAGTGGACAGCCTTATACCATACTAGGAGTATTTAACATGTAACACCTAAACTTGACAAAAGCGTACATATCAACATTCAACAGTCGATGGTATGGTTGGCGTGAAATCAAGTCACAAATAGGCTTGAGAGGAATCACTTTAACGTTATACTGCAATTAGAAATTATAAAAATAAATGGCTGTTGACAATCTCACCTCATAATCCTCATTCATCATATGTGCAAACAGCTCTTCGGCTTCCAGGCATTTTCTCATTAATCGGTAGCATTGCTTTAGTTTAGCGCAGCAGAAGAAACAAGCTAGTATCGGTCTACTGTCTTCAGTTACAAACTGCAACAAAATTTGACTTACACTATTTTGTTTTTATGAAGAAAATACGACTAACCTTACAAATATATGATAATATAGACAATGTCTTAGTTCTTATGAAACTATTCCATATTACTGGAGCATGTAAAGCAATAGTTCAGACTGACTATAAACACAGACACAATCAAAACTCCAGAAATGGTTCTTGAAAACACAACACACAAGCTATACTTTGATCGAGCCATCCTCACAGACTGAACCACACATTACAATAGACCAAACATAACTGACTTAATTTTATGAATAGGTTGGTGGGTCGCCTTAGGGGCGCTTAGCTCCTTCCACCTACCAAACCCTACAGAAAGCTGCTATCCTGAACACTTGCAGAATTGTATGAAAATTCCTGCAGAACGACAATGATGTACAAAAGTCACAAGCAGACACAAACACAAAGACAACACATAATACCACCATGCCATATATTATCATCAATTATCATTTAGTTTAGTTATCTATACATATTCATTCCAGGTTTGCTCGCGCTATTTTCCTTCACTGATGCACGATGTTAGTGTGATTTCCATCTTCCCCTAAGACGACCCACTGACCGAAAGTTCATGTAGATAGTATTAAACTTCGCTTATGAGACGCATTTAATTTACATAATTATAATTAAAAATATCAACTTACTGGAATATCAGTCAGCTTCTCATATAGTTCACGTAAGTTCCTGTTGACCACTTCATACATGCGGACATTCTCCGCCTCCGCTAAACATATCCTACACATTGTCAGTTTCTCCATCATAAATCTCGAAAAATATCACGATATTTAGTTCAGTATTTATATTATTGAGAAACACTGTTGCGTTGCGTACAAATAATGGGGAGAGTAATCTACGAAGATTTCGAGAAAAGTAAGCAAGTAAATCTTTATTTATCCTCGTAGGAGTACGTAATTCATAGGAATTTGTTTAACAGTCCCATGTCACCATTCACTACATAATATTATAAACCGGTAGTTCACGTTTATTTCGATAACACTTCCCTGCAAAGCACGTGAGTTACTATAATACTATTATTCTGAAATTTCTGAATCTGATAAAATTCTGATTATTCAATTTCATAATAATTTTATTATCGAATGACCACAGAAGTAGTACCACCACAGACTACACATAAAGGAAAGATAGGTACTATATATAGTACCTATCTTTCCTTATGTGTCCACCACAGGGCACACCACAGACTACAATTATATATTGGACAGAGCATTGGTAGTACCACAGACTTAGAGTGTGAGATAGTATTGAATCAAGAGAAACTAGAATTCGTCGATAAAACTGTTTTCCTAGGGATCACGCTCGACTCAAGGCTACAATGGGGTCCTCATTTAACATCTCTTGCAGGACGGCTAAGTTCAGCAGCATATGCCGTCAGAAAAATCCGTCAATTTACTGATGTAGATACCGCAAGGCTGGTCTATTTTAGTTACTTTCATAGTATCATGTCTTACGGTATTTTACTGTGGGGACGGGCTGCAGACATCGAGTCTATTTTTATTCTGCAGAAAAGAGCAATCAGAGCCATATATTATCTCCGCAGGCGTGACTCTCTAAGGGAACTGTTTAAGGATATTAACATCATGACGGTACCTTGTCAATATATCTATGAAAACATCATGTACGTAAGAAAAAATTTACATCTTTTTAGTAAAAGAGGTGATAGACATAATTATAGCACAAGAAATAGGGACCTATTAGTTCAACCAGGTTTTAGACTGGCAAAAGTAGACTCATCCTTCATGGGGTACTGTTTAAAATGTTATAATAAAATTCCTCCCCACATACTTCAACTGAATGAGACGAAATTCAAATCTTGTATAAAACAAACGCACACTATGCAGGCAGGCATATTATAAGTTGGGGGATTACATCTCTGATAAAAATGCTTGGCTCAATGCTGGTCCTGCTCCACAACCACAACTAATTGATTAACATTTGAAAATACTGTTGGAGCTGCTGAAGATTGTAACACCATCTTTGCATTGTATAAACTCAATTTCCTTTGTATTATATAATTGCATAGCACTGGTGTGAGTACTATGTACTAAAGAGCTACCATTCACCGGGTAATATGTCTTTCATTGACTTGAGTGTGCCCTGGCGGCTGGGAGTATGTCATGCTCACTCAGATGTCTCGCTGATGGTGGCGCGTGTGTTGGATCATTTAGCTCCCTTCAAAATGGTTGAGCTGAATGGTGCTAATCCATGTGTCATGTTCGTGAACGGGCGCCGTCAGTTGTGACTGGTCATCTCTTATCTGCCATGGCTTATTTTAATTAATTGAAATTTTTGAATTGTTCTTTATTTTTATCTTTTTATTACGGACGCTTTTAACGTGCACGTCTTTTTACATTGGTCTCACATGTATAATTTCAACTTGAATAATGTAACCAATTTTATGTAACAATTTTTTGTTTAAAAGAGTGTCCGTGGAGTTTCTTGCCCGTTCTTCTCCATAGGTACCTACTACGTTTTGGAATGGGCAACTAGCTTCATATTTCTGACTGACTGACTCCTTGACAATTCAAAAGTGCCTGTACATGGTTTAATTGAAATAAATGCTTTGAGTTTGAGTTTGAGTTTGAGTTTAGTTAGTACTCTGTGGACTTAGTTCTACCCTCAGCACCTTCAGGTTAATTAAAACGCTTGCTACACGGTTGCCAACCGCGTCCCGACAGAGGTCACCTTCGTGGTTTACCACCGTGTAGTTGGTGGTTTATGACCAAATTTCGTTCGACCTTCCAACGACCTTGGTTTGAAGAGCTGCGCTATCGACCAAGGGCGAATAGAGGACGTCTCGGGCCGGCGGCCGACCGACCGTATAGTCGGCGGTTACCAACCACCGAGTACGTCAGTCGCTCGCTGTCAATCGTCGCGTGCGCTCATAACGAGTTCTACAAGTTTACCTATGATTGATTGAAGTGATTTCTCCCTTTTTATAGAGAAAAATTGCCAATAATACCTAAGCATGGTTTACGGAAAATAAGAAAAATTATTACCAACATGTTGGGATATAGGGGTTTAAGGGCTTCCTTAAGGGGGTCGAAAATTTCATTATTTTTGCGATAGGACGCACCATTTTCGAGTTAAAAGTAAAAGAAAAAAAAAAAAAACAATACTGGTTTTGCACTGAAGTCGAAGTGTTGGTGTGAATTTTAGTTCATGCCAACTAAGTTTATTCCACACATTTTTAATCGTGTTTAAAAATAGTCAGATTTAGTTGGATACACCAAATTTTTAGGTGAAAAAAATCGACCGTGTAGTTGCAACAGCTCTGCCCGGTCGCCAACCAAGGTGACCTCTGTCGGGACGCGGTTGGCAACCGTGTAGCAAGCGTTTAACCTGAATGCTCTAAGACCACAGAGTATGAGACTACCAAATCTACGATAGACATACCATGGTCTGTGCCAAAGAGCATGTAACTTACTGAGTTATTAACTTTGTAACTTGGCATTGGCCATTTGGCAATTTTGCATGAAATTCGTACTACACACTCGCACAGATTACGGGAGGTAATCTAGAATTACCTCCCGTAATCTCGGAACAAAAAATTAGACGTATTGGTCTATGGTAGCTTTTTTCCAAAGTGACAACCGCCCCTCGTCCTTTTCCCTTTTGTCGCCCTTGCAATCGACGCCATATTTGTTGGTTGTAAAGGTCAACGCTCATTATAGCAGCACGGCTCCGTCACGGCAAATACCTTGTCATTCAAGTTAGGATAAAAAATCTTTCCTATTAGTATAGATAATAATAATATTATAAAGAAGAAAGATTTTTTTGTTTGTTTGTACCGAATAGGCTCCGAAACTACTGGTCCGATTTGAAGAATTCTTTCAGTGTTAGATAGCCCATTTATCGAGTAAGGCTATAGGCTATAATTATCATCACGCTTAGACCAATAGGAGCGGAGTACCAATGAAGAATGTTTCAAAATCGGGGGGTTTTTTTAGCGTTAGCCCAAAGTAACTATTCCACGCAGATGAAGTCGCGGGCAGAAGCTGTAGTATTAATAATATATAATCGAATGACCACAGAAGTAGTACCACGGTCCACCACAGGGCACAGGGCCACAGAGCATGTAACCACAGGGCCATTTACTATAGTAGTCTTTGCACACAGAGTGACGCCACGCCGTAAGCGCGGTGACACCTCGCCGGCCGCACGGTGACGCCTTGCTTGTGAATAAACTGTTACCTCGCCGGTCGCGTGCCGGCAGCGAGCGGTCGCCTTGCTGACAGCGCGTTGGCGACTAGCCGTCGCCTTGCTTCCGGCGCGTTGGCGACTAACAGTCGCCTGGCTTACGGCGCGTTGACGACTAGATTTTTCGAGGTGGTGCCGCATCGGGCGCTACCATGCTGGAGTGGTGCTGTTATAATGGGCGATGACCTTTACAACCAACAAATATGGCGTCGATTGCAAGGGCGACTCAGGGCGACAAAAAGGAAAAGAACGAGAGGCGGTTGTCACTTTGGAAAAAAGCTACCATAGACAAATACGTCTATTAATGCCAGGATTTTTTGTTCCGAGATAACGGGAGGTAATTCTAGATTATCTCCCGTAATCTGTGCGAGTGTGTAGTACGAATTTCATGCAAAATTGCCAAATGGCCAATGCCAAGTTACAAAGTTAATAACTCAGTTAGTAAATTACATGTTCTTTGGCACAGACCATGGTATGTTTTCTTCACAGAATATAAATATACTCAATGTGGTTTTCAACCATGGCACAGACCATGGTCACGGTAATATTATACCGTGCCATGGTATTCCGAGACACAGTTCAGAGGTCACGTGGGTGACACTTACTTACGTCATCAAATCTGTGTTACCAGTATTGAGTAGTAATAACTCCCCAACCACCTTTACTACCTGCGCGAATCCGATGAAACTTTAGGGGTATGAGGAACAGGGTGTAAAGTTCACTCATCCACCATAGAAAAGGTTGGATCCTCCAACCAGACGGGTTGTTATGTCTGGCGGGCAACTGCCCATATGTTGATTTCGGATAGTCTTATCTATGTTTTTCGCTCGGGAAACTCTAACTGCGCGATGCAGGAATTGAGTGACGTCATGTCTTCGTTGCGTAATTTCTGGCTACGGCGCCCTGGATAGTCTTATCTATGTTTCTCGCTCGGTAAACTCTAACTGCGCGATGCAGGAATTGAGTGACGTCATGTCTTCGTTGCGTAGTTCGTATGTGGCGGTGTAACCACTACAAAACAATGTTAAATTGATTTGTTTCGTTTGGTTAAACAAACAAAACGACAGTTAAACGACAGTTTAAATGCTTTGTATACAACGTTGATACGACAGAGGGGCTTTCCTTTGAACTGTCTATACTAGGTACCATTTTCAAGCTCTGTACCAAAAATCAATTAAATATGAGCAGTAGTTTAGTCGCAAATGATTTTTAAAGTTTTTGCCCCGTTTGAACACGATGTATCTTTCCTAACAGCTGATTATGTCTATACGCTTAGGTCATGCACCTTAAAACGATAAATCTGAGTACAACCTATGCGTTGTTGCCGCTCTGTGACACAAATCACAAATACAAACAAATATTTTCGCTAAAAAGATGCCAATTCAAACAAGGAAGCAAATACACACACACACTTGCACTTTCATTACGAGAGTGACAATCATAGCAAAACATCCCGTGCGTAAAAGAAATAGAAATAGGTCAGTCTGTTGCTAATGCATCCTAGATTATCCTTGCGATCGGTAAGTGGGGTGGGTGGGGCCTCTAAAAAACGCAATCCTTTTGGAACGTACTTATGTTACGTAACACGGAAGCTCCGCGTCGCTTTTATTAAGTCAAAATCGCGCGCTGACAATTGTGATTTTGTTTTGTTATAATATTGTGTTAGGAACTTAGGAATGATAGGACACTAAATACGTTAAACCGCTAAGGCCCCACAGTTACCACAGTAAACAGTATTTATTTTTTTTATTGTGACAGGACACGTAACTTGGGAATAATATTATTTAGTGTTCGTTTTTTTTTTTATTGACTGCTTTTATTGTGATACGACACGTAATTAAACTTTGGTTGTGTGTGTGTAATTAAAGTGTGCCTCAGAGGTAAATACAATTGTTGAACTAAAAACTAGGATTACCATTTCACAAATTAAAGTGCTTAGCGACGGACAGTGATTTAATTAGAAAAATAAATAACAATATTCTCCGTCGGTATAATTTGTGCATTAATGTGAATGGAACCACAATGAGAATTTAAAAAAATTTGTGTTTTTGCTGTGATTGTTGTTGTGCGCGTACTTCAAAGCCGCCGCCCGGTGCCCGCGCCACTGCCGCCCGGCCGCCCGCTTTGAAACGAGATAACACACGCCGCGATCCAGCGCGCGCGACGTTGCCGCTTTGTTACCTAGGTATCTAAGGTCAGTTCAAAGGGTGTTTGCGTTTTACTCTGATTTGTAAGCTATTTAGTTTGTTTGAAAACAAAAAAAACTCATTTTAGGTGCTTTTTATTTTTATACCGTATCGAATTAATAGTAAACACGTATAGTACACGTAGTGTAATTTAATGCCCCTCTGTCATATCAACTCTGTATATTTTTTAACAGAATGGCGATTTATAATCTTTCCTTTCGTGTTTGGTTGCAATAACGTGGCAACTGGATAGTGACGTACGAAAGTGTCACTCCCAGAATGCCATACCTACCTTGTTTTCATAATGGTACTGACAGACGTGCTAAAAAAAAAGCATGCTCATAAGCTTGCTTAAAATGAGCATGCTCTGCAACTGTTCACATTTGCCAGCAATAAGCATTCTTGTCCTCAGGTAGCATGGTCGAAAATCAAACGTCGGTGGATTTTTGAACATGCTCAAAATAAGCATGCTCATTACTAGCAATGATGCGACACACGTGCTACTAATGAGCACTTGCTCAATATAAGCATGCTTTCGTGCTAGTAATGAGCACGTCTGTCCGTACCTTAACCATGGCACAGACCATGGTTTGTAACTGGCGGCTATTAGAATGTGATTAGAATGTACCATCATACCATCAAATACCATGTACCTGTCAATGTCAACGTCAACGTCAGGACGTCAGTCAAGTACCTCTTTTGCCTTTTTGGCTGATTGATAGTCTTCAATAGTCTTCCTACAATGTTTTGTTTGTACGTGGGATGTACTTTGTTGTGAAATAGTAACGAAATAATCGTGAATTATCAGTGATTACCGTAGTAGATTGTTTTAAGGGACTAATAAACCAATTTCTATGAAATATCTGAACTGTCTGGACTAACAAGACAAACCGCCCCTGACACGACCCACTGACCTAAGAGAGACATAAATTTACTAACTTTTATTCTCAAAATCTAAGTAGATTAGGTACTAAAAGAAGACATAATCACTATCAACAAGCGTCACTCGATATTTGTAAATGCAACAGTTGCTTAATGTAAATGTAAAGTTGACCTAAATAACTTATGTGATAGTTTTCGAGTCAAAAGATGGAAAAACTACCAATGTGTAGGATATGTTTAGCAGAAAATGTTCGCATGCATGTAGTGGTCAATAGGAACTTGCACGAACTCTATGAGAAGCTGACTGATAGTCCAGTAAGTTGATATTTTTAATAAGAATTAAGTGAATTACCTCTATGAACTTAAAGTTTTAAATGCCTCTCTTATGCGAAGATTGCTACTACCTACATGAACTTTCGGTCAGACGGACTCTTAGGGGAAGATAGAAATCACTGACATTGGTGAAGGAAAACAGTGTGAGGAAACCTGGACTTAAAATAAATATGACTAAGTTGAAAATAAATACGACTAGGTTGAAAATAAATACGACTAGGTTGAAAATAAATATGACTTTAGGTTGTCAATCTAACAGGCTTTGTATGATACACCTAGATATGGAAGAGGGAGGTCTGGTGGTCTGGAGGCTGGTACAGGACTCTCCATACTTAAAAGAAGATCTATAACTTATTTGTTAAAACCTGTTGATTATGAAATAAATAAACTTTAAACTTTTAAATCTGCTTGAGCAAGAGTGGTGATCAATTCTTATGCTGGCTCTGTAAGACGCTATAATAGAAGTATTTTCTTTATAAAAACAAAATAGTGTAAAACAAATTTTGTTGCAGTTTGTAACTGAAGACAGTAGACCAATTCATGCTTGTATCTTTTGCTGCGCTAAACTCAAGCAATGCTACCGATTTCTGAGAAAATGTGTGGAAGCCGAAGAGCTGTTCGCTCAGATGATGAATGAGGTTATGTACGCTTTTATAATACTGCTACAACTTCTGTATGATACTTGTAATCTGGCAGTTTGTTAACGGTCCTCTCTCATGTCAGCACAAGCTTTGGGACAATAGCTTGTGCAGTGGTCAGTGCGGTTGGTTGCATTGCCAACATTTCAGAGTACATTGCACCTACTTGAGTATCCTCATTTGTGGGGGCTCTTTTGAATCACTTTAGTATAATGAAAAAAGGTTTGTGCTTGTAGGATTGCAAAATATTTTCCTAATACTATAACCATTTCGTAGTTGTTATTAATTAAATAACGTTTATTTCAGAATCACATTCCATATTAATTTGTTAGAAACATTTAAAATTTATCAACTAGTGTTAGTAAGGTACTATAATATACTAACGGAGAGACACGCCGATCCCGGGGAATGCCTACTTGACTGCGTGCAGTCGTATCCACCGCCCCAAGATCGGAGAGTCCCACCTATCAGCCAACGCTCTAAGAATAGTGTTGGGGCTGTCGCGAACACGGCGTAGCAGAGATGCACATCTCTTGCGCATGATGGCCGAAAAACTATCAACATTCGCGTCGCCAAACATGCCGGACGCGCTACGTTGTAAGTGATTATTATGAATAAATAAATAAATAAAATAAATATTTTTACAGCCCAATTCTTCAATAAACCAAAACCAGTTCAGTTGGTTTATTAAATCTCCAATAGTGCACATAAGTATAGTTGATGAATGTCAAACAGAAAACATTGCTATCAAAGAAGAGTTACCAGCTGTTGGTGAGGCACCAGATGATATTATTGAGCCAAAGAAGGAACATCAAATTGAAGGTATGTTAAAGAAAGATACAGGCTGGCGGACGAAGTCGCAGGCAGCTAGTTATATTGTGAAATAAAACAATCTATCTATTATATAAAAATCAATTGCTGTTTGTTAGTCTCGCTAAAACTCGAGAACGGCTGGACCGATTTAGCTGTTTTTGGTTTTGAAATGTTTGTCGTAGTCCAGGGAAGGTTTAAACGTTGAGAAAATATGGAAAAGCTGCGAGGTAGGTAGGGTAGGTAGGGTGGGTAGGTAGATAAGTGCATAGTGCCACCCATGCGAAGCCGGGGTGGGTAAAGCTAGTTATCTAATAAATTATAGTTCTATTTGAGTCTGTCTGTGTGACTGCGTTATTTTTCTAAACTATGCAACCGATTTTTAGTTTAGCTAACTGTATTGTGTGACTGTATATCAAATGAAAAGGGCTTGTTGAGAGCATTTCAAATATATTATTTGTAATAATTTTAAAATGAATACTTTTAAAGATATTTAAGACAAATACAGAGATTGGTTCTTTACTCATAGATCACTGTAAAACCTATAAGAAGTCTATGGTCTTAAAATAACATGGTAAATCTCTCAATATTGTGTACAAACTTACATTTGCAGTTGGAATATATGGGAGAACATGTTTTTCATCTACAATGTTAAGTTTGTTCTTGGGATAAATTCATCTCAACTATGGAACCGCCAATTGCTTGGATAGTTTTTGAGTTAGCTTCATAAGTATTTTTTCCACTTAGCCTATGTGGATGATATGATGATAACTTCCTGTCAATATTACTTACATCGCAGGTAGTGGTATTCGAAATTGTGTGGGGCGGGTACCACAACTGAAATATTAAAAAAAAGACGTGTGGCACTCGGGGACTACCCCGGCGAAGCTATTGCATAGCATTTTTTATCAACTTACGCAATTGTAAAATATTAACCCGAATACAAGAAATAGCAATGATGACATTGACAGGAACTGTTATTCACATTTATAGTTTTTAAAACTTGACACAACGTAATGGGAACATCAAACTAATAAAAAGGTTTTAATTTAACTATTAATAGTCAAGGATAATTCGTCTAAGTAAAGGGGTTTGAAGATTTTGGCCCTAAAATCAGCCACCATTTTGATTTTTTTCAAAATCGAGGTGAACAATAAATGTCATATATTTGGATAGGGGACACTTATACAAACATAAAACTTCATATAACATAATATCATAAAGCGTCACGTTTCTGAGATATTCAAAGATAAAAATAACAATTATTATAATGAATTTATTTATTTATGTTGTAGTTACTTCATGTTGATTAAGTTATTTACACATTAATTAATTGACTACACTTAGTGGATAAAACATAAGATTTTTAAATCATATTCGGTATAAATAATATCATCCAAGAAGGCAGCAGGAGGCTGAATAGGATTTTCTTGGGTGTCGCGCCCATGCCATGCACCATATAAGACATATACTATTAACACACGTCCTCATTCGGCGGTGGGTATACATATATTTTTGTCTCTTTCGCTCTTAACTAAAATATTACCCATACATGATGCAATTATGTTTTCATAGTTCAATATACTTACCTGAAGGTAAAAAAACAAAAAAATCCTTGTTTCAAGGTTCAGTTTTCGACTTATATTTCGGTGAATAACTCCGAAACCTGACGCTTTAGCATATTATGTTATCTGACATTTTTTGTTTGTATAAGTGTCCTCTATCTAAGTATATAACTTTTGATGTTCACCGCGATTCTGAAAAAAAATCAAAATGGCGGCATCATGTTAGGGCCACCCTCCATACAAAAATCTTCTAACCCCTTTGAACTTTATTGTCAAACAGTTAAACATAATTTTCAATACAACACTCTCGTATCATTCGTCTAAGTAAATTTGAACTTTGTTGTCAAACAGTTAAACATAATTTTCAATACAACACTCTCGTATCATTCGTGTAAATTTGAACTTTGTTGTCAAGCAGTTAAACATAATTTTCAATACAACACTCGTATCATTCGTTTAAGTAAATTTGAACTTTGTTGTCAAGCAGTTAAACATAATTTTCAATACAAAACACTCTTTTCTTAGGTAGTATTTTCGTTACGAAATTTCTGGATTAGGTCTCCACGCTCAAGGCCCGCGATAGAAGCTATGCAATAGCTTAAAAAAAACAACAACGGGTTGCACTCCGGGAGTGCCGGCAGAAGTGAAAACTTGAACATTAACGTTGTGCATTTTTTAATAAGCAGTTTTCATGAACTATGTTTTGATTGTTTTTTTTTACCCATCAATATGGGCAAAATTTCTTACCTCGCAATCTTTACGTAATGTCAAAGACTATTTATTTTGATATTTACTTTGTCGGTTACAGTCACGTCCTGACGCGAGTTTAAAATTTTTTACCCATCCCAAAAAAAGTGCACAACGCCGCTAAAGAAGTTTTCAATTCAAAAACTATTTACAAAAAAAAAAAACAAAAACTCAAAGTCAAAAATAACTTTAATTTCGAAAGTCGGCGGCAGACAACGAAGGTTCAAAACCAAATACACCGATTTTTGTTTACTTACAGAGCTAGAACCGGAAAATTTAGACAATAGCTGTCTAGATGTAGTATATATACCACCACACAACTCTGAGTCAGATTTAGAAGATGATGTACCTTTAATGAAGATTAAAATTGAAGTGGAAGAGAAACAAGAAGTATCTGAGAAGAAACGAAGAGCCGGGGAGACGAAAAGTAAGTATTAGTTAGTTAATGTATAGGTAAGCAAACAGCCCAATGGCTCCCCTGATAGGAAGTGGTCAGCGTTACATACAGTGTTGAATGCTATCCATAGGACTGTATCTCCAAGTTAGAAATGTTGGATTAGAACTCTCGTAGTTTAAATCAATAAACTGTTCTGATAACAATAACAAAATTATGGCCAGTTTCACGATAAGTCAACACAAACAGCACTCATTCACGAGCGTAACGCTAAGATTAGCCCCCCCGTCGCCGAAATTAATTCATGGGCAGTTGCCCCAATTTAGGTGTATGAGGAACAGGGTGTAAAGTTCACTCATCCACCATAGAAAAGGGAGGATCCTCCAACCAGACGGGTGTTATGTCTGGCGGGCAACTGCCCATATGTTGATTTCGGATAGTCTTATCTATGTTTTTCGCTCGGTAAACTCTAACTGCGCGATGCAGGAATTGTGTGACGTCATGTCTTTACTGCGTAGTTCGTATGTCGCGGTGTAACCGCTACATCACTCCCCAATTTAGGTGTATGAGGAACAGGGTGTAAAGTTCACTCATCCACCATAGAAAAGGGAGGATCCTCCAACCAGACGGGTTTTATGTCTGGCGGGCATGAGGCTGAGGGTGACGACCAGGAATGCGCGTTCGCTGCATGCTGGTGGTCAGGATACCCGTTGAAGCCGTGGGTGCTGGCTGGCTGTGTGACTCGCCTCACGAAAGTTTGCGGGAGTGATGATGATGACGTCACGTTGAAGTAGTTGCATGAAGGCTGCGTTGACGTTCATATTCGGGGTCACCAATTTAGAGGTATGCTCTAACTGCGCAATGCAGGAATTGTGTGACGTCATGTCTTTACTGCGTAGTTCGTATGTCGCGGTGTAACCGCTACATCACTCCACTCATCCACCATAGAAAAGGGAGGATCCTCCAACCAGAGGGGTTGTTATGTCTGGCGGGCAACTGCCCATATGTTGATTTCGGATAGTCTTATCTATGTTTTTCGCTCGGTAAACTCTAACTGCGCGATGCAGGAATTGTGTGACGTCATGTCTTTACTGCGTAGTTCGTATGTCGCGGTGTAACCGCTACACCTCTGTATTGGTGACCCGAGTATGAACGTCAACGCAGCCTTCGTGCAACTACTTCAGCGTGACGTCATCATCATCACTCTCGCAAGCTTTCGTGAGGCGAGTCACACAGCCAGCCAGAACCTACGGATTCAACGGTATCGGCGATTTAAATCTTACATGTTTTTGAGGGTCAGACATATTGAACTTACTATCAGTACTCCGAGCGGAAAGACGTTTTCACGTCAAAAGAAATTTCTGATTCATCATCGATCAAGCGCTATTATTGAGATTCGTGTGCATCTCAAATTTCTTTCAACATTGTGCGTATAATAATTATAATTAACATTGTACTTACCAGCTTTTTATTCACAGGGGTGACCGCTGAGAAGAAACCAAAACTAGACACACGAAGAACAAAACTAGAAGATGTAATAACAACCGAGCAAACGAAAAGAGACAAATCAGACTCGGAAGTTATCCGCACAACTCAAAAACCTATGTCCAAACCCGGCACTTTTTTCAAGAAGCCTTACAAATGTGATCAGCGCAGTTTTAATCGAGTAAAAAAAATTCGTACACAAATCGGTGAAAAACCTTACAAGTGTGATTTATGTCGCCGTAGTTTTAATTACAAGTGTAATTTAACACAACATATTCGTATACACACTGGTGAAAAACCTTATAAATGTAAAGTATGTGAACGTAGGTTTAGAGTAAAGGAGCATTTAACTAAACATATTCGTATACACACTGGTGAAAAACCTTATAAGTGTGAATTATGTCAACGTAGTTTTAGTTGCAAGAGTAGTTTAAAACAACATAATCGGGTACACACTGGTGAAAAATCTTTTAGCTGTAATGTATGTCAACGTAGTTTTAGTCAAAAGGGTAATTTAACACAACATATTCTTATACACACTGCTGAAAAATCTTTTAACTGTGATGTATGCCAACAAAGTTTTAGTTTCAAGAGAAATTTAAAAGAACATATTCGAATACACAGTTATGAAAAACCTTATCAGTGTCCCGTATGTCAACGTAGTTTTAGTTTAAAGCGTTATTTAACCAAACATATCCGTAGACACACTGATGAAAACTCTTATAAGTGTGATGTATGTCAACGTAGTTTTAGAGAAAAGTGTTATTTAACTAAACATATTCGTATACACACTATTAAAAAACCTTATAAGTGTGATGTTTGTTACCGTTCTTTCGGAGATAAGGGTGATTTAACAAACCATATTCGTATACACTCTGGTGAAAAATCTTATAAGTGTGATGTCTGTCAACGTTGTTTTAGTTACAAGAGAAATTTAACAAACCATATTCGTATACACATTGGTGCAAAACCTTATAAGTGTGATGTATGTCAACGTAGTTTTAGTTACAAGAGTAATTTAACAAACCATATTCGTATACACACTGGTGAAAAACCAGAAATGTATGTGACATCAAAGACTTGACTTTACACAAAAGCCTGCATCGCGCAAACAGAATTGTGTACGTAGTCGCAGCGGAAAAATGCCGAATTGCTTCATTTCAGTTTAGCAGATATTTAGTGTATGACGTCGTGTAATTGTGTATGGTAAGTACGCATTTGTGTATCCACCCATTGGGGAGCTATTCAACAAAAACTGCGCTGGAACCACGTCATCCTAGCGGCACTTTTTTTCCTATGGACGTTTAGTGGTATGAGGAACAGGGTGTAAAGTTCACTCATCAGGTGCATCGTCTTCACATATAATTATATAAATAATGTACCTATACAAAATATTGTAAAACATTTTAAAAAGAGTAACGGTGGAGTTTCTTGCCCATTCTTCTCCATACGAAAACTACCTTTTGGAAGGGGCGGTAGAATCAATACTTTATTTTGTAAATTTTGACTTTCAAAAGTGCCTTTTAAGGGCCTATTTGAAATAAATGATTTGACTTTGACTTTGACATCCACCATACGCTATTCCTGATTTATATTAACGACTTGTGTGGTCTTAATATAAAAGACGGCAAAATTATATCTTATGCCGACGACACGGCCTTAATTTTTAGCGCTAAAACCAGTAGCGAACTGTTCAGAATCGCTCAACTAGGTTTCGATACTGTGACTAATTGGCTTCAAAGCAATTTACTAACATTAAACGCTGACAAGACAAAATATATTCACTTCTCCATGCGCAAGTCTCCACTTAACATTACTAACCCTCATCTATTTGCCCATCAATGTGGAAACCGTACAGTCAACAATTGTAATTGTCCTTTTATCCTCAAAACGAGCAGCATAAAATACCTCGGGGTAATAATAGATGACACACTCTCTTTCAGAAAACATATTGAAAGCCTTGTTAAAAGAGTGCGCAGACTAATATATGTTTAAAAATAATCACACTTTTGAAACCAATATTATGAATTAAAACTATAATATAATTACGAAATATTTATTCTGAGCTCAAAATTGATTCTAAAACAGGCAAATTCGGATAAGCCCCCGTTAAAATTTGATTGACTCCGCGTTGGTATCATCTCGCGCCGTATATAGCGCAGTATCACTTTTGCTAGTTTTCAGCTATTTAAACATATTTATTTGCTTTGTAAATATGATATATATAAATATTTATAATGTCCTCGTCAAGGCCTTTCTTTTGATACCACACATGTCTTAATTATCTCAATTTAATTTTTTTCGAGGTTAGAAATTTATGTGTAAAGTCCACTATATTCAATTTATGGAGAATTTATATAGCCTATGTCACCCGGACCATTATTACGAATCTATTGATACCTCATTCATCAAAATCGGTTCAGTAGTTTAGGCGCTACGGTGGAACACACGTAAAAGCAAACATACATACATACATACATAGACTGCTAAAATCATAACCCTTCCTTTTGGCTTTGCCGTAGTCGGGTAAAAAGGGTTCCCTATCCATTTGCATAAAATTTTAAGACCTAATATAACTTAGCATAATTTTGTTTGGCATAATTATATTTTCGCATAATATAGTTACGCATAACAGCTTACGCATAATTTTTTTAAGCATAATTTCTCTAACCATAATAATGATTAAGCATAATATTCTAAAGCATAAATTTATTAAGCATAAAGTTCTAAAGCATAACTTTTTTAAGCATAATATTTTGAGGTAGCGCTCGCCGGGGTGTGTAATGTTTGGTATAACAACAGATAGTCTAATTTCATATGCCATAACTTTCATATGATATAATTTTCATATGCTATAAAAATATTGAACCTAATTTCATATGATCGAATGTTATATTTGATATAATTTTCATTTTCTCTAATTTCATTTAGTATAACGTTCATTTCATATAATTTTCATATTGTATATTGCTCTTTTTATATAATGTTCATTTGACCTAACTTTCATATCAACGAAATTTCTAAAGTAACGCATCGTTCTTGAGAAAAGCAAATTATATTGTAACCTAACCTCAAAAAATTAAAGTTGCTTCTGCATCGTCTCCGGCGCTGCGGGAAGTGCAACCCCTTCGCCCTTACGTAACAAAGGATACCTCCGCTCACCTCCGCAGCTTCGGCTTGCTGGTCGCCTCCGGCGACCAGCCTCAGCCGCTACGGCTCGCACGGGTGCCTATGCTTTGTTACAGCGGGCGGGGGTTGCTCTCCCTCCGCGCCTCCGGTTTTTATATACACTCTAGGGGTAGGAGCCAAAAGACTACGTAAAGTCGGGGTGCCCCGACTCGGTTTTGGAACAGATTCAACCTATTAACTACAAGCCGGTGTATAATTATGTTGTCGCCATATCATAGAATTTTTTAGCTTTACTAATAGGCAGAACTAATAGTGTGATCACAATAGTAAGACACGACACGACAAGAACACAATAGTAGAATATTTTACCTGTATGACAGAATAAAAAATAAAAAATATCCGTCCACCCTCATAAAAACAAACTAATAATACGATAAGAACGCCAGCCATTTACGTGCTAGCAAAAACAAGCACCACTTGTTTTTGCTAGCACGAAAGTGGCAGGCGGTTAAAATGTAATCAGTTTTTGCAAAAATAAAAGTTGATATTTCCAAATTATATTAAACGTTACTTATGGATTTTGAATATTATAGCAACTGAATATTATATTAATTGAATATTATTTCAAATGTGCATTATATAAACTGTTCATTATACCATATGAAATTAGGTAAAAAGAAATTATATCAATAATTCATTATATCATTTGATCGTTATATTAAATAAAAATTATGTTAGATGAAATTAGGTCATATGATCATTAGAACTTTTGTTATTATATGAAACGTTACACACCCCGCTCGCCGGCCGCTGCCGCGGCACCGCTCGCTTCGCTCGCTCGGCTCGCGCGCAGTTGGTCACAGTTCTAACCTAACCTAACCTAATCCTAATCTAAACAAATAAGATATGCCTAAATATTATTATGCTAATAGTCATTAGGCCTACTAACGTTATGCGAATCAAATTTATGCCAAAACAAATTAGTCTTTAAGATGATTATGCCAACATAAAATGTATGCCTAAAAAAATTATGCCGAAGTATTATTATGCCAAAACAAATTGTGCCAAAATCGTTATGCCGAAGTATATTAGGACAAAGAACATTATGCGAAAAGAAGGGATCCCGGTAAAAAGACGTGTGGCACTCGGGGACTGCCGCGGCAAAGCTATTGCATAGCATTTTTTATCAACTTATGCAATTGTAAAATATTAACCCGAATACAAGAAATAGCAATGATGACATTGACAGGAACTGTTATTCACATTTATAGTTTTTAAAACTTGACACAACGTAATGGGAACATCAAACTAATAAAAAGGTTTTAATTTAACTATTAATAGTCAAGGATCATTCGTCTAAGTAAATTTGAACTTTATTGTCAAACAGTTAAACATAATTTTCAATACAACACTCTCGTATCATTCGTCTAAGTAAATTTGAACTTTGTTGTCAAACAGTTAAACATAATTTTCAATACAACACTCTCGTATCATTCGTCTAAGTAAATTTGAACTTTGTTGTCAAGCAGTTAAACATAATTTTCAATACAAAACACTCTCCTTAGGTACTCGTATTTTCGTTACGGAATTTCTGGATTAGGTCTCCACGCTCAAGGCCCGCGATAGAAGCTATGCAATAGCTTAAAAATTACGATAATTTGCAGATTCAAAATTAATCACACAAGTTTATTTGGCCCTATGTTAATCGATAATTCAATACTGTATCACTTCTTGGGGTGGCGCACCAAAAACTAATTTACTTCCTCTTGAAAGAGCCCAGAGAGCAATTTTAAAGGTAGCAAACTTCCATCCCTTCTTCTTTCCCACAGATGTCCTATATAAATCCTGCAATGTACTGACGGTTCGCCAGCTTTTCATTATGCACTTAGTATTAAAACAGCACACCATGCTTACCTACAATGCTGGCAATACTAACAAGAGACGGAATGATATAGTATGCATATCTAATGCATCCTCAAAACATAATTATGTTTGTAGAAAGATTCTTTACATTCTTAGGACCATTTCTATACAATAGATTAAATAAAAAACTTAGTTTATATAATTTAAATTATTTTAGTTGTAAAAAAAATGTACTTAAATATTTACTAACCATAGATTATGCACAGACAGAAGATCTACTTGCTGTCTGCAAATAGAACCGCTAACATGCTATTTTTGCTTTTATTTACCCAAATTTTAATTTTAGTTTTTATTATACACTCATTGTTAATTTATTGGAATAAGTATTTATGCACCTTCTAGCCTGGAGCACAGGTTCAACCTAGTTCAGGCAAATAAGTAACTGTACTCTATTTTAAATTGTTAAAGTATTTATTGTAAACGTGCCCCTTTATAAATAAACGATTTTATTATTATATTATTACTAGCTGCCCGCCCCGGCTTCGCACGGGTAAGCACTTATCTACGGCGCACCTACCTACCCTAACTACCTACATACCTCCATACATACCTACCTACCTTCACCTACCTACCCTACCCTACCTACTTACCTACCTACCCTAGGTAGGTAGGTAGGTAAGTAGGTAGGGTACTTGCATACCTACCTACCCTAGGTAGGTAGGTAGGTATGCAAGTACCTTACCCTACCTATCCTAAGAACCATCTCCTTACTATAACAAACACAACAAAAAAAGAATTTGCGAAATTGGTCCAGTCGTTCACGCGTGATGCCGTGACCAAGGAAATAGGGATTCATTTTTATTTATATAGATTTATAGAAAAGGGAGGATCCTCCGGCCAGACGGGTGTTGTGTCCGGCGGGCAACTGCCCGTAAATTGATTTCGGATAGTCTTATCTATGTCGTTCACGCGCTAAACTCTAACTGCGCGATGCAGGAATTGTGTGACGTCATGTCTTTGCTACGTAGTTCGTATGTGGCGGTGTAACCGCTACAGACGTATAAAGAAAAAAAATTATTTTTCTAGTGTAGTAAAAATACATTCGTTCTATCATTTTATTAGTGTGTAACAGGTAAATGTGTATGTTTAAACGACATTTGTGTATCATTAACCTGTACAAAGGTATTCGAGTTTCCGCTGCGCTAACGTTTGGCTGTTTGATGAAAATCATAATAATATAAAAACTGTTTTACAATAAAAAGCAAGTTTAAAAACTAAAACCCGACTACTGAAAAATCGCGCTCTAAAATGTATGAAACAAGAAAATATTTCGGACAGAAATCAAGATATAGACAAAGTAAAGCCGTAGTCGCATATTTTCTTGTTTCATATATTTTAGAGCGTGATTTTTCAGTAGTCGGGTTTTAGTTTTTAAACTTGCTTTTTATTTAATTTGTTTTGGGGGTTATAATTTCACAATAAAGTATTTGCAGAGCCGCTTTATTTTTTTGTTGCAAAGGTTTAATTGTATAATAGGTATTAATTTTACAGCCGCGCCGTACGTAGCAGTCTCACTTTAAAAAAAAAAGTTTTTTCGTTCGTCACTTTATGTCCTCTAGAGGGCGTCATATTGAATTAAATGTAACGTCACATAGCCTATAACCAGCGGACAGTTAGGACGCTTCCAACGATACCTCATTTGTCAAATTATGATCAGTGGTTTAGAAGTTATGAGGTTACAGATGAACATACATACATACATTCATACATACATACCGGTCAAAATCATAACCCCCCTTTTTGCTTCGCCGAAGTCGGGTAAAAAAAAACAACCGACTTCCAAAAAAACTAACAAAATGAAAAATAACTTTAATTTCGGAAGTCGGTGTCTTTGGATTTGTATTTTCGTTATTTGCCACCGACTTCCGAAATTAAAGTTATTTTGATTTTGTAGTGTTTTTTGGAAGTCGGTTGTTTTTTTTTGTAAAAAACTTTTTATGTATAGCTTTTTAGTAGGTGCTATAATATTTGAAGAGTTCCCTCGATTTCTCCAGGATCCCATCTCGAAAGTATACCCTTTCAAACAAAAAAAAAAATGCAAATCCGTCTATATATGGCGGAGATATGCCCAAACATACATAAAAATAAAAACATACGAATTGATAACCTCCTCCTTTGGAAGTCGGTTAATAAAACGTTTTAGTGCAGAATTGTAATTATTTACGCACGTTGCTTTGAATTTTTGTTTAATTTTTGTGAAAACAGAATTTGAGAAAAACACCGTTCAGAAAATATACACGTAAAAGTAAAATAAGGTTATTAGGTCCAAGTACTTAAAATAGGAACTCTAAAGCCTAACTTATAACGTTTATTGCACGACTCGTAATGCGAAGCATTAGAGTGTGCTCTACGATCGATAATTTTTTTTTGCCCCATTTCTGTAACCGTTTTTATTGTTACACTCCTGCTAGTACACAGAACCTACTTAATTTATATACCATTGTATAGATGATTAAATGGAGATTGATACTGTACTTTTTAACAATTGATTTAATGCAGCAGAAATGGAAAAAGCATCAAAATAGTTGAAAAAAAAATCCTGTCCGTCAATTTATGAACCCTGAAAACATTGTAGCTTGCAATAAAATCAATTATGTAAGCCAATTTTTTTTTAATACATTCGTTTCATCCATAGAAGGAACCCTATTGAAAATGGCTCTTTTATTCAAAGTAGTTTAATTATAACTAATAAAATACTTACTAAAATATATCTTTATCTAAATATTTCCAACCTTAGACTTGACGTCCGTAAGTTGCCTAGCAACCGCCAAGTAAATATCTTTGTAAATAGTCTTTGACATTACGACTTTATGAAAAGTGATAAATTGTTCATTTTTGTTAGAAACTATGTTTTGAATTTCTTTTTCGTTTATGAATGAGCGTTATGTATGAGGCGTGCACTTTTGGATTTTCCAAACTATATTATTGCACGACTCGTAATGCTTCGCATTAGAGTGTGCTCTACGATCGAAAAATATTTTTTGCCCCATTTCTGCAACTGTTTTTATTGTTTCACTCCTGCTAGTACACAGAACCTACTTAATTTATATACCATTGTATAGATGATTAAATGGAGATTAATATTGTATTTTTTAACAATTGATTTAATTCAGCAGAAATGGAAAAAGCATCAAAATAGTTGAAAAAAATTTCCTGTCCGTCAATTTATGATCCCTGAAAACATTGTAGCTTGCGATAAAATCAATTAATTGAGTCAATTTTTTTTTTATACATTCGTTTCAGCCGTAGAAGGAACCCTATTGAAAATGGCTCTTTTATTCATAGTAGTTTAATTATAATTAATAAAATACTAACTAAAATATAATATCAATATCTAAATATTTTCAACCTTGATCCGGTGCCGTTGCCTAGCAACTGCCAACGTAAATATCTTTGTCAGTCGTTGACATTACGACTTCATGAAAAGTGATAAATTGTTCATTTTTAGGGTTCCGTACCCGAAGGGTGACAAACGGAACCCTATTCATAAGCCTCCGCTGTCCGTCTGTCTGTCAGCGAGCTCTATCTCATGAACCGTAATAGGTAGGCAGTTGAAAATTTCACAGATTGAGCATTTCTATTGCCGCAAGAGCAACAAATAATAAAATTAAAAAATTAAAGGGGGTCGCCATACAATAAAATTAAATTTTGAAAAAAAAATAATCTGACCCTGGCATGTGGGGTATCATTTTCTAGAGTTCATCGAGTAGAGAATAAATATAATTTTTATTTGTTTTTATCTTCAAAAATGATGAATTAGGGGGTCGTAGAAGTTGTCTGTTTTAGACCATTTTTGTACGAGCTCTATCTCAACAACTAAACAAATTAGGAATTTGAAACTTGTGTGTATCATGTAACATATACTGTTTATAATCAACAAATACTAAAAACGCCGATTCATAACGTATGTTATATAATATGGGCGATTTTCTGCAACTTAAAATAATAATTTTGTATTTCATGCTAATATTATGCGATATAAATTCCACAGATAACTATTTAATAGTCGGAGTAATGACATGGAATTAGTAAGTACCTACTATCATGGCAGCAAATACTATTTCGATCATCCAAAAAGGTCTACAAAATAAACTTTCTTCTAAGCTTTCTTCACATGATTTTAAAACCGGCCAGTATTTTTTGAGTTTAAGAACTTTATCGACTTTTTTCAAAGTATCCCTAGATGGTGTTGATGTGTGTACCCACATGTGTACCTCATGTTCAAACTACACTTCAATAGACAATAAATATTCAGTAACATTGAAATGAATGCTGGCACATACAGTGTACTATTCAGTTACCTTAAACCGTTGTGGACACAATTTCATATTGAGAAAAATTATTGGTGTAAAAATATTCGGTCACGGCGGCCAATCTCAACGGAGACTGGCCTTCGGCACGGAAGATATCATAGTGCCAAGTGTGTGCGCAGACACGAGTGCACTCTCTCTTCCCTCACTCTCATAGTCCGATGGGATGTGTAAAAATAATAAGTAAGAAGTAATAGATTTCTGTATGACTATCAAAAATAACATAAATAATTACCTGTATTGACCCGTGCGTTTGCACTGGCGACACCACGACAAAACATGTTGAAATCTCTAGTTCCTGTCAAACATTATGCATGAAAAATTGACAGACAATAGAGATTCCAACATATTTTGTTGTGAATGTTTTGCCAGTGCAAACACACAGTTATAATTAAAATTTGGCGTACTACTTACATTCTATTTTGTACAATATAGTCTGATGTAGCAAGAGAAATCCTTTTATTTATAAGTAACTAGCTTTACCCGGCCTGGCTTCGCACGGTTAGCACTAAGTACTTATCTACGGCGCATCTACCTTTCCTAATTACCTATTTCTACCTAATTACCTACCCTACCATTCTTACCAGGGTAGGTAGGTACCTAACCTACCCTACATATCTACCTGCTTACCTACCATATATACCTATTTATACCTACTAATACTATGTTAGTAGCAAATAAATAACTTTGACTTTAGTTAATGCATGTTACTGGATAAAGTTAACTTAATATTTTTCTCTTAAAATATATGAAATATACTCCTACACCTATATTTTAACACAACAACATTTGTTCATTAAAATTAGACAATTTCTTTACAAATCTTTGTTTTTTTATAGCGCCTCTGTTGTTACCTTTACGAAAGTATTACAAAAATTCATAGTGTTAAATCTTGTACGACATGGTATGGAACCCTTCGTGTGCGAGTCGGACACTCGCACTTGACAGATTTTATTAAACTATGTTTTGAATTTCTTTTTCGTTTATGAATGAGTGATAAGTATGAGGCGTGCACTTTTGGATTTTCCAAACTATTTGTATCTTGTAAGGGTCTACAATGTCCTGCCAAGTTATTAACGAGCAATGGCATAATTTTCTACGACCACTCTGTATCACATCCGATTGTAAGACTTTGAAAAGCAAAATAAAACATATACCTTTATTTAGTATATTATTTTGCAACTATTCACGTGTAAAATTTCAGCTCATTACACTAAATAATTAAAGAGATCATTTGTTCTATTAGGGTTCCGCACCCGAAGGGTGCCGAATGGAACCCTATTACTGAACCTCCGCTGTCCGTCTGTCTGTCAGCGAGCCAGAAGTGTGTTAAATGTCGAGAGCGCTCTAGGCAAGCACCTCATCGACGCGCGACGCGACAATTTCTACGGCCCCCTAATTCATCATTTTTGAAGATAAAAACAAAAAATTATATTTTTGTTCTCTACTCGATGAGCTCTAGACAATGATACCCCAGGCAGCACATGCCAGGGTCAGATTTTTTTTTTTCAAAATCTAGTTTTATTGTATGGTGACCCCCCTTTAATTTTATTATTTGTTGTTCTTGCGGCAACAGAAATGCATACCTAATCTGCGAAATTTTTTACTGCCTACCTATTACGGTTCATGAGATAGAGCTCACAGACAGACGGACAGCGGAGGATTATAAATAGGGTTCCGTTTAAAAAAACAGTAGCAGAAATGGGGCAAAAAAAATTTCGATCGTAGAGCACTCTAATGCCGCGCATTATGAGTCGAGCAAAAGAGGCGCGAGTACTGAAAATTGCTTTTACAACAAACTACATACAAATTTTCACAAAAATTTCGAGTTAACTTTTGTAAATGATCGTTTTGGTAAGGGTATGCCACTGGGCACTTTCGACCTGAGAAAAATAAAAAGTCAAAAAGTTGTGAATAAATATTTAATTTATACATAATAATAATGATCTGTCGTAACAACAGCCGGGACACGAGCCCACACACATCTCAGCTCACACACAAACGGCTCAATGTCGGGACACGAGCCCACGCGCTCAACTCAGCTCACACACAAACGGCTCAATGTTCTACGTTTTATAAAAACACTCAACTGTTGTTATCTACAAGTATAACTTTATACACCGTTATTATACATTACAATAGAACCTTTACGAGTCATCGCGCATGTATTATACATTAATATTATACACTGCATTGTAAATTTCAAACAACAAATATATAACTTTGAATTTTCGTCGTTATTTACCTTCGCACTCAGAGACGTCAACTACAGTTCATTCTTTATCCCACATTTTTTTAAGATATACAGGATCCAATTAAATTAGTTAGCGAAACTTCACAGACTGGTGACAGGATGGACCCCAAAAAACAGTCATCAAATCATATCTTTTTTGTATTAACTTAAAGATACTCGTCACGTCTGTGGAGTTACTCTAACTAATTTTATTAGAGCCTATACATACCTATGTTCCCCCATAGCTTGTTGCAGCCCGGCCACATGGGTTAAGTCAGAACTGTGACCAACCGCGCGAGAGCCGAGCGAACGAAGCATCAGCATCTACATCCAACTTGGTGGCAGTTACTTGGTTGTTTAGTATTTTTAGGACTCCAAAATAGGAATTATTAGACGTTCACAAAAAAAGTGGCGCAAACATGTGTTCAATAATATTATTAAATACAATCATTAACATCAACACAACAGAAACACTGGCGCCTGATGGACCGTCTTCTTGAGCGCACTCCCACACTAACGATTTCAACACAGCTCGAAACAAACTTAACATAAATGGCAGTGCAGAGCTTGTACACAACATAAACAGCTGTCCACAACTTACGGGCAACTCCAGTTAAATGTACTCCGCTTGACCGTTACAGTGGACATCAGGTGGGCACCGTGGGCATAACAACTAAAACTCTATTGTCTCGTTAATGACAGCTGAATTAAATATTCCCAATCCATGTTTTTGTTTTGTCCCGTCATCTACGCATTCTGTACATCAAACCAAGTAATTTTCTGCTAAAATAATTGCTGGGAAACAACAACAAATTTTAGGTGTGCTAATTCGCTGTTCACGGCAATACGCAATGTAACACACGCACATCATTTAGTATTAAATTATCTGTGACTGTGCTTATGGGTGCATGCAGCGGTACAGGGATCGTAGGAAAATTAAAAAATGGTTGTAATGTTAAAAACGTCAATAAAATTTGAACTTAGACGTTCAATATCTCTGTAACCAGAAGTTTCCGGGTATGGTCCAGTACATTTGTATTTTTGTTTGTAATGAATAAACTCAAAACTAAGGGACCGATTTAAAAATTCTTTCATCAGAATAATGCTATATTATCACTGAGTATTACAGTTCGTGTCAAATAAGTTTGCCGCTCTGAAGTAGACTACAAATGACTGCGCAGTAGTCAATCTGCCTTATAAAACAGTAGCGCGCATGCAAGTACGCATGCGCAACCTAACTTCAGAGCGGCAAAGTTATTTGACGCGAACGGTAACAGGCTAGGCTATAATTTATAAAGATATCACGCGGGCGAAGCCGCTGGCGGAGCTAGTTAAGGATATTTTTACGGCCGTTAGTTCGTGTGGATACGAGACAAGAAGCCGTAGAAAGTTGTAAACAGCTGTAGTCACATTAAGCAAGTATTTTATTTATAAAATAAAACGTTTACAATACAGTAACAGAATGATGCAACAAACTTTATTCAACATAAACAATAGTCTTTTTGTAACCAATAATATAACTGTTCTATCGCACTGTTCATACAACTAGCAACACGCTCGCCTGTCACATAGTTGTTGTTGGGGGGATTTTATTTCCTTTTTTTTCTCTCAGAGAACCTAACAACATATTTAAATTAAAAAACATAAGTAATGTCGAACATAGAACCTCCTCCTTTTTGGGAGCCACAGTAGTCGCATATGTGTAACACCTGACATGCAACATTAAGGAGGCGGGGCCTCGTCCAGGTCGTTTCTGACGGCCAACTAAAGCACCGCGCGCGCTCATTGGTCAAATCAAATAGTGCGATGCCCCGGCTCCCTGTGACACACTTCCGTCCCTTTGATTACTTAGATATTTTTTTTTAGATTTAGATTGTTGGAAAGATGTTGCACATAAAAAATGGATGTTAGATGTTATTATTGACGGGGATAGTTTTAACAAATGTATTTTTTTTACTAGTTATATAAACAGTTATTATTTAACGTTCAAGTCTTAAAAACGGAATGAATTTTAGTCAAAATCTTGTGACTAATAGTCAAACAGTCGCACAGGCATTGTCATTATATATGTCAGTATATTATATTAGTATGTACAGTTAATTTCTAGTTATATATATTTATTTATTGTGTTTGAATGTATTGTGTTACCGTATCATCAGAGGTCTTGTATCAACTATGTTTCCAGTTCTTTCAATCTTAGATCCTCCCGGGTCGGGCTAAACGTTATCCAGTTAAGAAATTCTTAGCAGTTTGGATACTGCGGAGTAATTGCGTTACACACAGCAGCAATGGCTTTCATTTTGATAGTTCAACAACATTCATTGCGTTATTTACGTTGTTGAGCAAACGAATTTTTCGAACATATGAAGCAATGGTTTAGCAATATCCTTCAAAATGATTCAGTTTGTGATTTGATAGTGTGACAGACAATGATAACAGCAGGGCTTGACTTTACCCATTAGAGGTATGAGGAGCAGGGTGTAAAATTCACTCAACATCTACTGCAAAGGATTCTCCGACCAGAACGGTGTTGTGGCTTACGACATATGTAAGCCACAACACCGTTCTGGTCGGAGAAGTTCGAGCGGTAAACTCTAATTGCGCGACGCAGGATTTGTGTGACGTCATGTCTTTGATGCGTAGTTCGTATGTGGCGGTGTAACCGCTACAACGGTGTCAAAAAACACTCTGTAGTGTCACCAACTGACGTTCAATAATTAACGTTTCGGTGACGTCATTCACCGGTGAATTGCAGACGCTATATGGCGGCCACCGCTCTGCTAGTAACTCTAGTTTTACTGGCGAAATTTCGATGTGTTACACATCTCTGCCTTAGCCCAAAGTCAGAGGCCCATGGTAGGCATAAAAACTCTGACACCAGGTTAGTCATTAACCACACGAAAAAGAAGGAAAGACTAATATGAACCTTAAACCCTTAACAACAAAACATAACTTCGCGCCTGTAAACCTTGAGAGGTTAGTCAGAGGCACAGATAATATAATACTACGTACAGATCCCATACAAAGAAATGCGACTCCCTAATTCGGGCTATTGTCTGGCTACAGCATAAATGTGGTACAGTGATGTAAAACGCCATCTATTGCAAAGAGCCCTAAACAAAAAGGTTTTATCTTTTTTTGTTGGAAATACGAGATTTATGAGTTACAATAGATAAATCAGCATTAAACAAGGAAATTTTGATTTTTACTAATCTTACTTCAGTCAAAATCTTCCGTTTATCGCTTTTTAGTGACTGTTAATTTCATAATTGTTACCTATGCTGCCATCTATGATCTTTTTTCAAGACTAATTATAATTTGTTCGAATTGGTACCCCATGTCAGAGGTCTACATATACAATACGGGTCCCTTAACAATAAGGTTCATATTCGTATGATGATACGATACATACTTCCGATGCCTTGAGCAGCAATCTAGCAAGACTACAGCATACAGGCGTGCTTCATTATGCTTTCTTTTTGCTTCGTAATTTCGTTAAATGGGCACAAGTTTTCAACGGATAGAGAAGCCTCCAAGACCATCAATGAGAGTAACACAACACAAACTTTTTAACAAAACCACAGAGTAGTACAGAAGACGCACTCCGAATTTTAGGTATGAAGATACAAGTACGCGGCGGTCTCGTCATGTCGGGCCAATTCAGTGAGCGTAACGTAGTTAGAAGATATAAGAGGGTGCATCCTAAAAGTTGGCAACGTCGTAAATAGCTGTCAAATAGTTACCTGTTTTGATTAATTTGGAAATAATACTGTATGGAAATAAGAAATGTGGCTAACTAACTATCTAGAATATTAATAATGAATTGCAGATACAACATTGAATTTGATGTTGTACCCGTTTTAGGTGCAAAAAAGGCATTTGGAAAGTTTCCAAATACTTTTATTACATCTAAAACTAACTATTCGGTGTTCCGATATTAATTGTTGCATTTCTTAATCAATATTCTAGTTCGCTAGTTAGCCACATTTTTTATTTCCATACAGAAATATTATCAAATTAATCAAAACAGCGAAATATTTGACATCTATTTGCGACGTTGCCCACTTTCAGAATAAACCCTCATAAGAGTTACGCGATAGAAATAAGTGAATATTTGCACGGTGCGACCTGAATTGCACTTTATTGTGTCGTAGCAAGAGTCACTTTTTATTTAAATGATTTTGCGGAGTGTCCCATCTGTACTAAAACTGAAATACAATGCAACTTTTCATACAGTCTTACAATCTATATTTATACATTTTACCCAGTTTCAATCCGGTCAAATTGACCCTGCTGTCAAACCGCTTGCTAAACTTAACATAATCATTCTCTTGCCCTCATACCAATGTACTAGTGGTTGGTGCAGCATAGCCTCTCCCATACTTCTCTATTAGTCGTCACCTCGGTAGTCACCCCTAACTAGCCATATCATCCGTCACACAGTTCATCCATCGTTTCTTTGGTCTTCCCCTACTCTTACAGCCGAAATAACAATAATTTTATTTGATAAGCGATGTGACAGGCATTAAAACTGGGGACTTCTTATAATAAACAACATGTATCAGAAAGACGTCCACGGAAAAAGTTGTTCAGTTTTGATGGTATGTACCGCACCCTTAAATTATGAGCACACCTTTCTGATACGCTTTGTATTGACGATATATCTATATTATACACTTATTTTTATTATACAAGGGCTCTTTAAATTATTGAGCGAAACTTCACAGATGAGGGTTTCAGTACAACATATCTCCGAAAACCATAATTTTAAGTAAACAGCTGATCACGGGGTCACGCACGCCGTTATTGGTATTAAATATCGATACCCATCACATCAGTGGAGTTTCGCTAGCTAATCTAACTTGACCTTGTATACTGACACATTATAATCACGCCGATATTGTATAGGATTGAATTTGTGACTTGTACCGCAGCCGCTAATATTACAGCCACTGCGCTTATGTAGCAATCTCAACGTGTTTATAAAAATGTAGTCCAATGACTTCAAAACTAAAAATATTACTATATTTTACAAGGAAGCATAATTAAAAAGGGATGGTTTCAATTCTTAACATTTGACACACGATCTCACCAATTTATGTACCCCTGAGTTTGCTTCGCCATATCTTCTCAGCGGTAGTCAGAGTATTTTCGTATTTATCTGGTGGATACTACCTACGTATCCGGACACTTTGATACAGGCACTTAATCTTCCAAGCATACACTTCACTTTAAATTCCATCTCTTTCCAACTACACTTGCTAGAACGAGACAGCAATACTTCTAGTTCAGTGACGTCATTATCCCACAGCGTCGTCACCAATATATCAACATAATATTTATAATAACCTTATTCACTGACAGTGTAGTTATGTTCTATAATATACAGTATATATATATACTAAAATGATGAGATCATAGGACTGGATGGGAGGGGGGGAGGAGGGAGGGGATACTCTCTCTGTGAACTGGAACACATCAGAAATAAGTAGTGGCAGTATTGGCTTTTCTCTTCCCAATTATGTTAACGTCAGCTTCCAGTCTAACCGGATGCAGCTGAATGCCAGTATGTTCCATGGAACGACTGCCTATCTGACCTCCACAACACAGTTACTGGCTAAAACGATACCACGCGGTAAGACTGTCCGACTTTTGGGCTTCTGTCTGTCGACCCGTAACGACTGTCAAAGATCTACGGTCCAGAGGCGGGATTGGGTCTCGATATGCAATGCATGGTCATGGTCACCCATCCGCGAACCGACCAGTTGTGGAGGTCAGATAGGCAGTCGCACTTCCGGTTAAACTAAACTAAAGGCAGGCAGATTAATTAGTAAATAATTGTTGAGCTCATGGTGTTCGAGAGAGGGGACAAGGTAAGGACACCGCACACTCGCGTGAACGTGGAACATTAATTGTTAATTAATCAACGAATAGTCTTTATGAGCACTGCAGCGGCGACTGTCGCCAGCGACTGTGGCGCGACTGTTGCGAGTCGCTAGCAGTCGTAGCGCGAGTCGTGCCCCGACTGGAAGGGAAAAATATAATTATGATCTACACTAATATTATAAAGACTTAACTGTAGATGTTGAGGTAATCTTTAGAAGTACTTCCGATTTTGAAAATGTTTACACTAGCAGAAAGTTTCACTATTGTGAAGTGGAGTGCCATTGGGTATGTTTTATAGTATATATGACCACCAGAAGTGATTAATATTCGAGTGTTCCGTTATCGACCGACCAGGTCAGGCCTGCGAAACATCGCCACAACTTTTTTCACACAGCGATTTGAAATGAGCCGCCATAGTAGTTGTTGCTCTATATTAAAATACCTATCTTATGACATAATAATTATGTGTGGTTGTTATTGGTCGTGGGGACCATTTTGTCCGGTCCTCCTTTCATCGAAATTCATTATGCCCTTAGCATAACAAAAATAAACTCACTTTCGCATTTATAATATTAGTAAGGATTTACCTGCGGCCTGGCTGCGGCTCACGCGTACGTGTGCCTGCTACCGGCGCTGGAGCCCGAGTACGACGGCTCCAGTCTGGAACACAACGTGTAATAATATATTACAACTAGCTTTACCCGGCCCGGCTTCGCACGGGTGGCACTAAGTACTTATCTACGGCTCACCTACCCTACCCACCCTACCTACCTTGCAGCTTTTCCATATTTTCTCAACGTTTAAACCTTCCCTGGATTACGACAAACATTTTCAAAACCAAAATCAGCGAAATCGGTCCAGCCGTTCTCGAGTTTTAGCGAGACTAACGAACAGCAATTGATTTATATATATATTGATGAGATAAATATTCAAACGATGATGTAGATGATGCTAATGTTATCATCTACATCTTCTTTTCACGCTGCAAAATGCGGCCTTCTTCACATACAGAAAATACAAGTATTGCGTTCGCTCATCGCTTGTTATATTGTCAACTGTCACTAACGAGGCACAATAGAATTTTTATTGTGATTCCCTTCTAGACGCAAATCGACAGTTGAGCGGGTATAGCTTGCCGCAGTCTCATGGCTGCTCCGGTAGTTTAGCGGGGACAAAGGAAGCCGTCTCTCAGAGACAGCATGGCTCACAGCCTCACAGGGCAGGAACCTGGATACCAGGGCTCAGCTGGCTCACAGGACAAACTGAGCTAATGTGGCTTATGGTTACTTAGGTCAGCGCAGTAAAACGTTAACTTGGGGAAATTAATTGTTTAACACTACCAATTTAAATTATCGTACATTCAAACTACAACTAACACGGCAGATTGACGTAGGGTGTCAATTTGTTTAACAATAGGGATATTAACTGGGAAAAAGAGAACTATTTAGTCCGTCATTCAGAAATGTTTTTTTATGAAGTGAAAACTTTTTTTAGCGGCCTTGTGCACTTTTTTGGGATGGGTAAAAACGTTAAACTCGCGTCAGGACGTGACCGTAAGATCCGTTGCCTAGCAACTGACAAAGTTATTTACACGTGTGGCATTAATACAGTTTGTAGGCTAACAGAGTGAGTGTAGTTGAGCTGTTAGTCGTGTACCTGTAGTGCGGCTGGCCGAGCTGCTGGTGCCGGTACAGCAGGTCGTGCGGGTGCGGGCTGGCGGGGCTGGCGGGGCTCGGGCTGCGCGACGGGCCCGCGCCCGGCGCCGAGCCGCTGCCGAGGCGGCTCACTGGGACAGAAATCAATACTTCTCAGCTGATATGACCAGAATAACACAACTCGCGAGTTCTGGGACTGCATTATCGAATATATCAATTGTTTGGAAGACACTTTTCTTCTTACAAGTCAATCAAATCCTAGTTTCTTGACGTCAAACAAATAACAGCTTTATGTAAGTGTTTATTAAATTGATTTCAGAGTGACTATAAAACAAGTCATAGCAATGGGCGTAAACTGAATTTTAAGTGTATTTCCTAAAACATATCTATAGTACTGCAGCACATCCAGACTTCGATCGTCTGTTTCTTTCTGCGTAAGTATATTATAACTTTCACTGTTGAATCGAGGGCTAGCGCTAAAAATGTGATGATTTTCTTCTAATTTAGACTGATTTATTTACGACGGACAATGATACGAAACTGCCTGGTTGGTCTAAGTCGTCGCGCTGCTGCTGAGCATGAAGTCCTGGACTCGATTCCCGGGTCGGGCAAAGTGTTATTGTGTGTGGTGTTTCCATCCGGAATTTCTCAGTAGCAGTCCGGAGTCTGCGTTTGTGCCCAGTTGATGGCAATAGGCTCGTTCCCTATTACATGGGACTTAACCCTTTCGGGATTAGATGTTATGTAACTCACGCGCTAAATGCTGTGGGGTGGGAGTGTGCAGCTCAGTCAGTCGCTGCGGAGACGCGCTCGCTCGACTCCTACTGCCTGCGGACACAAGTTCATGACTCTATTAAATGCAGTTTATTTGTATTTCTGGTAGGAGGAAATGTCGTGAGGAAAGTTTTGAGTATGAATGGGGAAGAAAATGTCGTGAGGAAAGTTTTAAGTATGAATGGGGAATGTTTGTGTAACACATCCCTCGTGAATGCTGAGAGGGATGTGTGGTGTTACACGAATGGATAGAATAAGAAATGAATACATAAGAGGAAGTCTGAAAGTGGCACCGGTGACCGAAAAGTTGTGCGGAAATCGGTTGACATGGTATGGGCATGTGATGCGGAGGAGTGAGGAAAATGTCGTGAGGAAAGTTTTGAATATGAATGTCGATGGCTGTAAGAGTAAGGGAAGAAGAAACGATGGATGGAGTCCTGTGTGAGGGATGATATGGCTAGAAAGGTGGTGACTACCGAGATGACGACTAATAGAGAAGTATGGGAGAAAGGGACATGTTGCGCCGACCGCTAGTAAATTGGGGTGAGGGCAGGAGAATGATGAATGTTTCTGTGGTAGGACTAACGGCCGTGCCAGCGGCTAGGACTAACCTACTCAAGTTTGCCCCAATGTCACGAGCCGCACGTATTATTAATATTGTCACGGTATCGGAGGATATATTTGGGCAAAACCTGCCGAAATTCATACAAATGGCACAAATAATAATTGAAAGAGGTTTGATAATATAAAAGTTGTCATGTTTTTATTAATAACTAGCTTTTACCCGCGGCTTCGCCCGCGTGGATGTCGCAAAATATCCCACGGGAACGTTCTACCGGGAATACATACCTAATAGCCTAGGAAAAGATCATTGGCTAGGCTACAGCGCCCGCGTTGTCAACCATAATTATTTTGTTACGCGTAATTTTGAAACTGTGATATCTCTTAAACTATTCATTTAAATGATGTGATGTAAAGGCATATTTTAATCGAAATTGAATGCCCAATTTAAATAACCTATTTAATTGGATAAGGATTAATAAGATACCGGTCAAAATAGCTTCAGAAATAACAATGAAAATTTTATACAATTTTGAAAGATAAAAATGGTTATTGTGGGTCACCCTTAGAAGATAGACATATGCCATCGCGGAATTTTTTGTTGCAATTTTTAAGATATACAATACTCTAGAACATAAATTTGATTTATCTCTCACGGCTTACGCAGCGCACGCCAGTAAAGCTCCCAGTCGGCATGATTTTTTCCGACATGTTCAACAATAATCGTCATATTTCAGCCAATTTACACAAAACCTTAATGAATTATACACTAAAACCTTCCGCATGAATCGCTCCGTCCAATGGTGAAAACCGTTTGAAAATCCGTTCGGCAGTTTTTGAGTTTATCGCGTTCAGACAGACAGACAGACAGACAGACGCGGCGGGCGACATTGTTTTATAATATGTAAGGATTGTTATATTACTTAGTACTTATAGAATTCTTATTCTGCTTGCAGGGCATTCTATTAAATTTATTGTAATTTGGTGTAGACATTGTGACTTATAACATCATCTTGGATAAGACTGTAAAGGTGTTTTAATTGTGATTTAAATAAATAAATAATTATCGCTTGCTTCTAAAACGGTGAAGGAAAACATCGTGAAGAAGGCATAGAGCCGGCTTGAGAGATATTTCTCGACGGCATTTGAAGCCAAATCAGAGGCCCATGGGCGGCTTTAAAACTTTGACACCAGGTTAGTCACTAACCACACGAAAAAGAAAGAATGAAGTGAATAATTTGAAAAGTATTTTTATCCCAGATATAAATTGTGTGAGTTGCATAAAGTCAATCAAAATCGCCATCTCGGATTTTCATTTTGACTATTTGCATCAGCGCCCTCGAAAACGATGAAAACTATACCCATGACAAAAATCTTGCAAATAGCTCATTGTTGAGTGTTTTCATGGATCAAAATAGATGTAAACGGGTGACATAGTAGTATGAACTGGGCCTTTTTGGCGCAGCCGGGAGGCACACATTCCTGCCAAATCTTACAACGCACTTTACACTTTTTATTTGTTTTTTATTTTAATATATTTTACTTGTAGTACAATATGTTTTGTTGTGTGCCTTTGTCTGTGTCTGTGCAATTTTTTTTTTAAGCTATTGCATAGCTTCTATCGCGGGCCTTGAGCGTGGAGACCGAATCCAGAAATTTCGTAACGAAAATACGAGTACCTAAGAAAGAGTGTTTTGTATTGAAAATTATGTTTAACTGCTTGACAACAAAATTCAAATTTACTTAAACGAATGATACGAGAGTGTTGTATTGAAAATTATGTTTAACTGTTTGACAACAAAGTTCAAATTTACTTAGACGAATGATCCTTGACTATTAATAGTTAAATTAAAACCTTTTTATTAGTTTGATGTTCCCATTACGTTGTGTCAAGTTTTAAAAGCTATAAATGTGAATAACAGTTCCTGTCAATGTCATCATTGCTATTTCTTGTATTCGGGTTAATATTTTACAATTGCGTAAGTTGATAAAAAATGCTATGCAATAGCTTCGCCGCGGCAGTCCCCGAGTGCCACACGTCTTTTTTTTCTTTACACATTTCATATTTCCAATGAACCAAAAGAGATTGTGAGTTTACCAAATTCCATTAAATAGTAGATATCTTCTGATTTTATAAAATTTCATCTGTAGACGACCGGTAATTTGTTCAGACGCACAAGTAAATAAAACAGTTGATCAAAACTGATTAAAAATAAAGACGATTTTGATTTTATTTGACATTTATAAAATGAGGCGCAAATATTAGAGTCATATTTTTAGTATGTACATGAAAATGGAAATTATTAGAGGTTATATTGAGTAATACAGTTTAATGAGTAGTACTCACTGTTAGGCTGGTGCGTGGGCGCATGCTGGCTGTGGCCGCCCAGCGAGTGCTGCTGGCGCTCCGACCGCGCCGCGTGCGGCAGCGTGGCCGGTGCGCGCGGGGCCAGCGGGGCCGCGGGTGCCGGGCCCGCGGGGGCCAGCGGGGCCGACGGCGCCACGCGCGGGGCCGCGCCCGCCAGGCCCGCGCCCGCCGGTGGCCGGGACGACGAGTAGGCTGGAATTATAACAATACGATGTTCTTATTTGTCGGTTTCGGTTGAACACTGAAAATCAGCGCTGTGCTGTGGCTCCCCATAGCACAGCATCATGCTGACCGAGCCTTCTTGTCACAGTCACGTGCCGACTATATCTATTGCTGTGCGTGTTCTCTGCTAGTGCTGGGGCCCTATTATGAACTCTTATTTCCAGGCAGTTTACGGCGTAAACAGAACTGCCTTGCAATTTCGTATTATGAACGCGTCAAACAAGCCAGTCAGTGGTCACGTGACACCCTGGCCGACTTCTGCCCGAATATTGTCTGGAAATACCGTATTACGAGCGTCCGTTTGACATTTCTTGACGTATTAAAAGTAACCTCACAATCCATTCAATTTACGCTGCTTCAGAGGAACTTTTATTGAATTGTTTTGGAGTTATTTGGAGAAATTGTTCGAGTGACATATCATATTAGGTATATTGAATTATCATGTGTGACGAATATGAACTGTTTGAATTCCTGGAAAGTGACGTTTCAAATCAAAATGATGAATCAAGGAACAAAAGAAGACGTGTTCGTAACATTGAGGTATTATTGTACTAATACCTCAATGGTTCGTAATCAATCTATTAATGCGTTCGACATGGATGATGTGCAGTTCATTCAACGTTATCGACTTAGCAAAGACTTGGTAGGTACTGAATCTCTGTGAGGAGCTGAGACATTTAACTCAATGGCTGAGACCTAGGTTATTTCTAAAGCAAAGTCTTGCTTAGACGATGGTTTATTAAAGACTAAAGTTTTAAAATACAATATTCTTATTCGTAATAGTGTACTTATCGCTATGGTGAAATTTAACTTATGGCCTAAGAATCTGTGGACTTAATATAAATAAATCAATGTCAAATGTTAGTTAGTATTTATCGCGTGAGAGCGACCATCCGCAGCGCACCTAATACATATAAACAAAATATAAGTACCTAATAGCTAAGAAATGTACATGCTATGCTAACTATAACTATGTAATAAACAAACAATACGATATTGTTTTTAGTTTTGTCAGACAATAGGTACTTCTGTGAAAGTGTCGAATTTCCCACTGAACTAGGGTTGCCAACATTTCTGCGGCGAAATATAGTATGTTTCAAAATAAGGTTAAAAAAAATATAGTACCTACACTTAAAAAAAAATATAGTACCTATTTTATGGAAAATACAAAACATTTACAAAGATATATTTTTTACTTATTTTTATATAAAAACTACATCTTTAGGCACCACTGCATTAAAAAAAATACGGCGTTAGTAGCGAGTTAGCAGGTAAAGAACTTGACGCATTTTCGTTATCGTTGCCAGTTTCCATATCTAATTTATTTAGGACTTCAACTTCTCAAAAGAAAGAACAACATCAAATTGATAATAATTGGTATAATTACCAATATCCCATAGCAAAATTCTATCAGAACAAATATGTTTGATGTTGTCAATTTGACATTATTGACAAGTTCGGAACGCAATGACAGATGAGTTCGGTTATACATAATTCAAAAGTTAACGTAAAGGCGCGTTCATAATTTTTTTAAATGAAAGATTTGTTTGCTAGATTTCGGTGTTGAAAATATAGTATTTTTGCGTACTATAAATATATCTTCAACAGATAAAGTACGCAGACCCGAAATATAGTATAATGCTATATATTATAGTACGGTTGGCAACCCTACACTGAACTCCAAGGTCTCCAAGAGCGGTACGTTCGGAAACGTTGTTGTTAAACGAATGTCTTGTTACATATTAACAAACACTGAAAATTAAAATATGATTAAATAAATAGTACTTACAATATACATTGCGTTCATATTTTCACCTACTTTTAGTAACTAGAAATATATTATTTATTATTTTATCATAAAATACGTGATTGAAATAAACCGTAACTTACCGATAATGTGTTTTTGAACGTTACGGCAGTGAATTACAAGCCAGCCATAGACAAACTAGCCAGCGGGAAGTCGGTCAGAATTACGAATGTCATAATACGAAATTTAACCAGCCAGGGAAATGAACTGCCTGGAACATGCCTGGTTTTTTTAAAGTTCGTAATAGGCCCCCTGTGCACTTCTGTTAGTGACGTACTCACAATAACTAAAACTGTATGTGATTTTTGTTTATGTATGTTTTAGTAAGTCGTTGAAGTGCTGTATAAATAAATAAAAAATATATATACACAGTATACATATACCTAGGTCATGGGAAACGTTCGGGGACGATGACGCGGGTTTCATGATTTTTCAGAGTTCGAACCTACGACCTACAACTCGGTAAGTAGCGACCGTTACAACTGAGCCCGCAAAAAAGGTCCCGTGCTGTACAAAACTTGTGAAAAAACGTCTTTCGAAACGTCAAAGGTAAATGTAAAATAGTCACCTCTTATAACAGACAGCTCGATGGCCGCTCGCAGCTCGTCCTCGTCCGCGCGGCTGCGCAGGCATGACATGGCCTGCAACACCAATATATACGCGCCATTAGCTTTACGTTCACCAAACACGGTGTAATAATAGTCCCCAGACCGGATTTCGGCCATGGCGAACAATTCATGGAAATTATGTTTAATCGATGTAATAGGGCGCTAGCGTCAAGCTGGTTTAGCCTCGAACTGGTCTAGCCTCGTGCTGATCTAGCGTCGTTCTGGCCTAGCGTCGAGCTGGCCTAGCCTCGCACTAGCCTAGCCTCGAGCTGGCCTAGCGTCGCGCTAGCCTAGCCTCGAGCTGGCCTAGCGTCACGCTAGCCTAGCCTCGAGCTGACATAGCGTCGCGCTAGCCTAGCCTCGAGCTGGCCTAGCGTCGCGCTACCGCTACCTTAGCCTCGAGCTGGCCTAGCGTCGCGCTAGCCTAGCCTCGAGCTGGCCTAGCGTCACGCTAGCCTAGCCTCGAGCTGACATAGCGTCGCGCTAGCCTAGCCTCGAGCTGGCGGCCTAGCGTCGCGCTACCGCTACCTTAGCCTCGAGCTGGCCTAGCGTCGCGCTAGCCTAGCCTCGAGCTGACATAGCGTCGCGCTAGCCTAGCCTCGAGCTGGCCTAGCGTCGCACAGTATGATAAATGCCTCAAAAATCGGACATCACTTTTTAGGGTTCCGTACCCGAAGGGTGACAAACGGAACCCTATTCATAAGCCTCCGCTGTCCGTCTGTCTGTCAGCGAGCTCTATCTCATGAACCGTAATAGGTAGGCAGTTGAAAATTTCACAGATTGAGCATTTCTATTGCCGTAAGAGCAACAAATAATAAAATTAAAAAATAAAGGGGGGTCGCCATACAATAAAATTAAATTTTGAAAAAAAAAATATCTGACCCTGGCATGTGGGGTATCATTTTCTAGAGCTCATCGAGTAGAGAATAAATATAATTTTTATTTGTTTTTATCTTCAAAAATGATGAATTAGGGGGCCGTAGAAGTTGTCTGTTTTAGACCATTTTTGTACGAGCTCTATCTCAACAACTAAACAAATTAGGAATTTGAAACTTGTGTGTATCATGTAACATATACTGTTTATAATCAACAAATACTAAAAACGCCGATTCATAACGTATTTTATATAATATGAGCGATTTTTTGCAACTTAAAGTAATCATTTTGTATTTCATGCTAATATTATGCGATATAAATTCCACAGATAACTATTTAATAGTCGGAGTAATGACATGGAATTAGTAAGTACCTACTATCATGGCAGCATATACTATTTCGATCATTTAAATTTCGATCATCCAAAAAGGTCTACAAAATAAACTTTCTTCACAAGATTTTAAAACCGGCCAGTATTTTTTGAGTTTAAGAACTTTATCGACTTTTTTCAAAGTATCCCTAGACGGTGTTGATGTACCTCGTGTTAAAACTACACTCCAATAGACAATATATTCAGTAACATTGAAATGAATGCTGGCACTTACAGTGTACTATTCTACTACCTAGCTTAAACCGTTGTGGATACAGTTTCATATTGAGAAAAATTATTGGTGTAAAAATATTCGGTCATGGCGGCCAATCTCAACGGAGACTGGCCTTCGGCGCGGGAGATATTATAATGCACAAGTGTGTGCGCAGACACGAGTGCACTCTCTCTTCCCTCACTCTCATAGTCCGATGGGATGTGTAAAAATAATAAGTAAGAAATAATAGATTTCTGTATGACTATCAAAAATAACGTAAATAAATACCTGTATTGACCCGTGCGTTTGCACTGGCGAAACATCACGACAAAACATGTTGAAATCTCTAGTTTTATTTATTTATTTATTAAAACTTTATGCACAAGTACAAAAAAAAATTAAATACCGTACAAAGGCGGACTTAATGCCTGAGGCATTTTCTACCAGTCAACCTTAGGGTGATGCAGAGATAAAACATGGCAGGTGCAACATAAAGGGATTAATAACACGAAAATAACTATAAAATACAAGAATAAATACATAAATATATACATACACACATACATACATACATAATAAACATAATAAACTTTGTCAAGAGAAATAACGATCGGTAGAGGAGAAATAACGATCAGTAGAGGAGAAAACGAATCCAGCAAATCATCCCTGGGATGTTTCAGCCAACTTCTTACGTATATGCTCACGTGCCTTCACTTTAAAAGACAACCGACTGGTTGCCGTCCTGATGTTCAGAGGTAGCGCATTCCACAGAAAGACCGCCTGGACAAAGAAAGAAGAGCGAATGAAACCAGAGCGGTGAGAAGGACATCGCAGTAGACGATTGTTGGTGGAACGAAGATTTTTACTATGGGCAGAGCATAAGTATTGAATATGAGAAGTCAGGTAAGAAGGAGAAGTGGGCTTGTCGAGAATAGAGAACAACATAGATAGAGCCCTCACCTCTCTGCGCTGACGAATGGGTAACCACTTTAAAAGCAATCGGTGCGCGGATACATGGTCATACTTACGAAGATTGAAACCGAATCGAATGCAATTATTGAGAAGGCGGTCAAGTTTATTGAGGAGATCTGCATTCAGGTCATAGTAACACACATCACCATAGTCAATTATGGGAAAGATTAGGGACTGTACAAGCATTGCCTTTATGTGTGATGGGAGAATATTTTTCAACCGATAGAGCGACCGCAACGTTCCGGTAACTTTTTTACTGACAGTTCCTGTCAAACATTGTATGAAAAATTGACAGAAAGTAGAGATTCCAACATTTTTTGTTGTGAATGTTTCGCCAGTGCAAACGCACAGTTATAATTAAAATTTGGCGTACTACTTACATTCTATTTTGTACAATATAGTCTGATGTAGCAAGAGAAATCCTTTTATTTATAAGTAACTAGCTTTACCCGGCCTGGCTTCGCACGGTTAGCACTAAGTACTTATCTACGGCGCATCTACCTTTCCTAATTACCTATTTCTACCTAATTACCTACCCTACCTACCTACCCTACCCTTCTTACCAGGGTAGGTAGGTACCTAACCTACCCTACCTACCCTACATATCTACCTGTTTACCTACCATATATACCTATTTATACCTACTAATACTATGTTAGTAGCAAATAAATAACTTTGACTTTAGTTAATGCATGTTACTGGATAAAGTTAACTTAATATTTTTCTCTTAAAATAAATGAAATATACCTACTCCTACACCTATATTTTAACACAACAACATTTTCTCATTAAAACTAGACAATTTCTTTACAAATTTTTGTTTTTTTATAGCGCCTCTGTTGTTACCTTTACGAAAGTATTACAAAAATTCATAGTGTTCAATCTTGTACGACATGGTATGGAACCCTTCGTGTGCGAGTCCGACTCGCACTTGACAGATTTTATTTATTATTCTAATCGATAGTATGCACTGTTTTGAATGCGAGAGTAGAACTCCCATATTCGAATTCAACTTAGAACCAGAGCTATAATTTATTTAATATTTTAGGGTCGGGGCACACTTGCCGAACGTTCCGCGGCGCAACGTTCGGTTGATACGCTCCTAATGTTTTTCAAGTTACCTATGACACATCAGCCGAACGTTACGTCGGTTCATGAGCAAGCGTCACAAGACGCGACGGAACGCGACCGAAAGTTCGGCGACGGAAAGTTCCGCGGGCGTAGTGGAACGTTCGGTCGGTGGATCTCGGCCAGTGTTTCCACTATAAAGGAATTTTGACCCATTTTTTGAAAAAAATTGCAAACTATAAATATGGTTTAGGGATATTTTATTTTGACAGGGATTTTGGGAATTTTGGGGAAAAATTGAACTTGAGTTGATAGCCCTTTGTTTATAGTAGCAACCAATATACCTACTACTTAACTCTATGGCTTCACCGATTGATTAAAGGGGATTCCCTCAAACTCGTAATGAATATAATTCGTCTAATTTTAGTTTACCATGTCATCGTTAGTTGTACTTTTACCGTGGCTAAAAACGACATCGGAAATTAATGAATATTTTGTAATCTCGTCAATTAATGGAAGTTTTGTAGGTGTTTATGTGCTATAAAATTGAAAAAAATCCTTAAACCATTTTTTTTGGGAATTTGAGGGATCATTCATTAAGAAACTGGGGAAAAATTAAAAACTTAAGTGGAGACACTGATCTCGGCGGCGGCGCGGCGCAGCGTGGCAAGAGAATAGCGGCAACATCGCGTTCCTGCCTACCTGCCTGCCCGGCGCCGCCGGCCCTACGCCCTGGCGTGGCCCTGCGCGCTAACGCAATTAAAAAGGAGTGGAATAAAGTTGGCATGAACTGAAATTCACACACTTCAGCTGCAAAAACAGTACTTTTTTTATTTTGCTTATATCTCGAAAACGGCCTCTACACATAAGTAATATTTTTTTATATTTTCCGTACAAAAAGTTAAAAATTCCATACAATTGCTTATATCTCGAAAACGGTGCGTCCTAGCGCAAAAATAATGGAAATTTCGACCCCCTTTGCAACATGTAAACCCAAGTACCTCTACACATAGGTAATATTTTTTTATATTTTCCGTACAAAAAGTTAAAAATTCCATACAAAACACGTCAAGGCTGCCCCCCAGCGCGCCTCTGGCTCTATAAAAATTCACGGAGTAGAGCAAACAAGTACCATGTGGTGTCGCGACGCGATTGTCAAATTCGATTTTAGATGTGTCAATTTTTATTTTTTATTTAGAGATATTTTTCCGCAGAATAGCTTTTAGATTCTCATAGACAATAGTAAGGAATTTTAGTGATAGTTTAGTTAGTTTAGTTCGGTGTACAAGAGAATCGGCACCACTGACCTGCAAATTGAATTTCGCGGGCTACCTTGGCGCATCCCCGTTGTGTTACTTTAGTCTATTTCAGAATGGGAAATCCTCGTTTGACAGGACTAAACTAAATTTTGGTTATTTTTTGTCGAGTTTAGCGGCATTTTTGACAAGAGAATCGGCACCAAATGTAAACTAAAATTAGACGAATTACATTCATTACGACTTTACGAGTTTTAGGGAATCCCTTTTAATCAATCGGTGGTGCCATACGCTTGAGTAGTACATTGGGTGCTACCTACTATAAACAAAGGGCTACCAACTCAAGTTCAATTTTTTAAAATAAAATATCCCTAAACCATGCTTATTATTGGCATTTTTCCCTAAAAAAGGGAGAAATCCCAAAAAGTGGAAACACTGTGACGACGACGGAACGTAATTTTCCGTCGCGTAACGCGCCGAACTAAACGCCGCCGACCGTTCGGCGCGTATAGTGTGTCATGCCAACCGAATCTACGACCGATAGTTCCGTCGCCGAACCTTCCGCGACGGAACGTTCGGCAGGTGTGGCGCCACCCTTATTCTGGTTATCCATAGAAATCAAAAGAATTGTTATTATTTATTATTTATGCAACATTTTTGTATTTTAATTAAAGTAAGCGATAAAGCCAAATGTCTGCTATTTTTAGAAACGCAAAAATAATTTTTAGGTGTAATTTAAAGCAAGTTACGTGTTTTTTTCTGAATTTTTGAATTTATTTTTTTGCGCAGCTTCTAGAAGGTAGTAGCATTTTATTTTCACACACATTATTGTTTAGTGTTACTTCAACCTGCCTGTAAAATTTCAGATACATAACACGAAGGAATTCGGATTTTTCGAGTTCAGTATTTTTTGTGTTAGGGTTATCAAAAATCTCCAAAATTTTTTAAGTCCTAAATTGAAGTAGTTTTTACTCATTAATTATAAACAGTAGCTATAGAGGTACCCATAGGTAATTAAACAGGATAAAAAAATATTGGCAAAATATATTTTGTTAAATTCAAAAATTCACTGTTTGTAAGTATACTTTGTTATTTCGTTTCACGCGTACGGTTGTTTGTTTATTGTATTATGATATAAAACTGTTTAAAATAATAATAATTTTTATACTTAAATATTTTTCTGATGAAGGGGTAAATGTGGTACTTATAGGAAAGGGCCCTCGTCAGATTGAATAAAACTAAAACCCTATATCGAAACATATTAATCTGGAGGAAAGGGTCTGGGGCTCCATGGAGCCGTGAAAGACCGTTGCACTTTGCCTCAGCATGACCTGACTCAATGGTGCCGATTCTCTTGTCACAAATGCCTCTAAACTAGACTAAAAATCACTAAAATTTTGTTTAGTCCTCTCAAACCAGGATTTCCCATTATGAAATAGACTAAATTGTCACAACTTAACTATGTTTTAGTTTGACAGCACTAAGATTGCACTGAGTTATTAGTTTAGTGAAAATGGCAATTATGCTATTCTGAATTTGACGTTTTTCACCCAAAAATTTGGTGATCTAACTAAATCTGACTATTTTTAAACGCGATTAAAAAGGAGTGGAATACAATTAGTTGTCATGAACTAAAATTCACACCAACACTTCGACTTCAGGTGCAAAAACAGTACTGTATTTTTTTTTCTTCTTTTGCTTATATCTCGAAAATGGTGCGTCCTATCGCAAAAATAATGAAAATTTCGACCCCCTTTATGAAACCCTTAAACCCCTATAACTGAACATGTTGGTAATAATTTTCCATACAAAAAGTGAAAAATTCCATATAAAACACGTCGAGGCTGCCCACCTGCGCGCCTAGGGCTCTAAAAAATTCACGGGGTAGAGTAAACAAGCACCACGTGGAATCGCGACGCGATTGTCTAATTCGATTTTAGATGTGTCAAAATATTTTTTTTATATTAGAGATTTATTTTTCAGAATAGCTTTAAGATTTTCATAGCCAAGTAGTAAGGAATTTTAGTGATAGTTTTGTTCGGTGTACAAGAGAATCGGCACCAGTATGCTGAGGGATGTCTGTCCGGGCTCCTCTGACCGACTGATGTTAGGAGGGCAAGAGGGCGACAACCGTCTTGATAGTCCACGAGTGGCGATTGAGGAAGCTGTCGATAGCGCCATAGCCGGTGCTCTTCAACCGCCAAAAGTATCCGCAAGTACAAAAGGCGAACTACTAAATATCAGGTCTTGTGTGTGGTTATTAGATGATTTACAGATTATATTAGTAGTTTTATCCTGTGGATTGCCAGTAGATGCTGAAAAATTTGGTAATTTCGCCAAATCTGTTGCCAGTAAATATGTTACGGAATATGAATGGTACCCAATGACAGTAACATAATACAAAATATTGGTCCACGGCAAGATAATAATCACGCAATCAGCGTTACCTATAGGTGTCCTATCGGAGTGAATCACGCAATAAATTTTGGAGATACGACCGAGAACATCACAGTAGGAAATCTGACCGCGAAAAGAAAAAGACCATGTTAGATTTATTTCATAGAGCACTAGAGCAGCGTTTCTCATTTGCCGGGTCGCGACCCGGTACCTGGCCATCAAAATAAAATACCGGGGTCGCAACATTCTCGCCTTGTTTTGCCGACTTGAAGTAGAACCAGACATTAGGATAAAACTTTCGTCATTTTCCGCGAACTTGGATTCATTAGTGAAAAATAAGCAGCAGCTCCATACTTCGCACTAAAATTTAGTGAGTAAATAGGCGATACCAAAATATATAGTATTCATAAAACATTTTTACTATTAATAATTATGTATTATTTTACCTAATGGAACCAGCTTGGGTTTAAAAGTATTTAATGGGTCAGGAAGGGGCAGTGGTGCCGATTCTCTTGTCACAAATGCCTCTAAACTAGACTAAAAATAACCAAAATTTAGTTTAGTCCCGTCAAACGAGGATTTCCCATTCTGAAATAGACTAAAGTGACACAACTTAACTATATTTTAGTTTGACAGCACTAAGGCAGGCAATTTTACTATTCTGAATTTGACGTTTTTCACCTAAAAATTTGGTGTATCCAACTATCCAACTAAATCTGACTATTTATAACCGCGATTAAAAACGTATGGAATAAAATTAGTTGGGATGAATAAAATTCACACCAACACTTCGACTTGCGTGCAAAAACAGTAAGTACTGTATTTTTTTTTTTTGCTTGTGTCTCGAAAATGGTGCATCCTATCGCAAAAATAATGAAATTTTCGACCCCCTTTAAGAAACCCTTAAACCCCTATATCCCAACATGTTAGTAATTTTTTTTTTCCATACTTAAAGTGAAAAATTCCATATAAAACACGTCGAGGCTGCACCCCTTGCACGCCTCAGGCTCTAAAAAAATTCACGGGGTAGAGCAAACAATAGTACCACGTGGAGTCGTCACTCGATTGTCAAATTTGATTTTAGATGTTTCAAAATAATTTTTTAATTTAGAGATTTTTTTTGTCAGAATAGCTTTAAGATTCTCATAGCCAAAAGTAAGGAATTTTAGTGAAAGTTTAGTTAGTTTAGTTCGATGTACAAAAGAATCGGCACCAGTGTGAAAATTGCCGGGGCATGGCAGAACAATGTTTCGGGAAACACTGCACTAGAGTCTTTAGACCCACACATCTCCGATATAAGGCTTTAACAGAGATTAAAGAAGTTTAAACGCCAACGTCTGTCAATCGCAGTTTTGAATTTGTTAAAACCCATTAATGTCCATAGTAATAGAGAAGAAACCCAAGCAGGGGAATTTAGTTCCACTTCCAGCCAAGTCACAAGCCTCGTAGAGTTTGAACATATTGACACACAAACTCTTGTAACAGAAAACGAGGACTTTCTTCTTTAATTAATTATTAGATTCTGCCCGCAAGCTTGTCCACGTGAAAGTCACATACTTTTATTACCATAAAACATCCTATAGCACTTGGCAATAGTGTAGCTCCCTATTTGTGAAAGAATTTTTGAAATTGGTGAGAAGTTTCGGAGATAACCCCATAATATACAAATTCACAATTTTTATCTCTTTATAACTAGTACAGACATCAATAAGTACTGCACCCGGGCACCCGGACCCGCGTTAAGATATAAAATAAAATTGTCTCAATAGAAATTATTAATTTCTAAAAATTGTATTCTGAGAGTGTTAACCCTATTATCAGAGAAAATTTTGAAAACCATAGAATCATCATATCTCCGATTTCCTGATAGATTTGCATCTGATTTTTTTTACAGTTAATAATACTGTTCTGAAGAATATTTTAACGTAAATATTAGGTGCTACTTACAAAAGATGTCCGAGAAAAAAAATAAAAAGGAAAAAAAATAAAATCAGGCATATTTGTTTTTCTATTATAGAAAAATCTTTTCTGTTTCGCCCATAGAATACCTTGTACATATTATCAATAAACTACAAAAACAAATGTTCAAATATGTTTACCACATCGTTTATTTCAGTTTTTCTGAAAATCCAGAAAAACCGAATAAAAATTCTAAGTCTGTTTTAAAGTATATTTAAGATCTGGGAGTTCTACTCTCGCATTCAAAACAGTGCGTACTATCGATAAGAGGAATAAAAAAGCCATGTCCGATTTTTGAGGCATTTATCATATTGTGCGTCGCGCTACCGCTACCTTAGCCTCGAGCTGGCCTAGCGTCGCGCTAGCCTAGCCTCGAGCTGACATAGCGTCGCGCTAGCCTAGCCTCGAGCTGGCCTAGCGTCGCGCTACCGCTACCTTAGCCTCGAGCTGGCCTAGCGTCGCGCTAGCCTAGCCTCGAGCTGACATAGCGTCGCGCTAGCCTAGCCTCGAGCTGGCCTAGCGTCGCGCTACCGCTACCTTAGCCTCGAGCTGGCCTAGCGTCGCGCTAGCCTAGCCTCGAGCTGACATAGCGTCGCGCTAGCCTAGCCTCGAGCTGGCCTAGCGTCGCGCTACCGCTACCTTAGCCTCGAGCTGGTCTAGCGTCGCGCTAGCCTAGCCTCGAGCTGACATAGCGTCGCGCTAGCCTAGCCTCGAGCTGGCCTAGCGTCGCGCTACCGCTACCTTAGCGTCGAGCTGGCCTAGCGTCGCGCTAGCCTAGCCTCGAGCTGACATAGCGTCGCGCTAGCCTAGCCTCGAGCTGGCCTAGCGTCGCGCTACCGCTACCTTAGCCTCGAGCTGGCCTAGCGTCGCGCTAGCCTAGCCTCGAGCTGACATAGCGTCGCGCTAGCCTAGCCTCGAGCTGGCCTAGCGTCGCGCTACCGCTACCTTAGCCTCGAGCTGGCCTTGCGTCGCACTATCCTAGCCTCGAGCTAGCCTAGCCTCGAACTAGTGCCGCGTGCGCAAGACACGCGGATATCACAGCGCCATTAATATGTTAATAAGTAACTCACTGGCGTGTGCTCCCTGTGGTGTCGACTGCTCTGAGCTCCGCCCGCCCGCTGTGCGCGCGACCCTGGAACATAACCATGCTATTTTAACCAACTATAAGCAGTTATAGGTGTTCAATGCCAGTGCTCCAAGTATGGGGCACCTTTCCGTTCTATAGAAGGGTTTACAAGTTGTTTTCAGAATGTATACAAAGGACCGGCTGACAACAAGACATTTTAAAGGATAGGTTATAAGATTACGGACAGCTGTGCTGCTGGGGAGTATGTTGAGCCACTCTTTGTTCCCAGCTAAAGCACTAGGACGTGGTGAAGGGCGTGTCGGGGGACTTTCCTATGTAACTTTGACATTCAAAAAGTACTAATTCGCAGTCTAGTTTGAATAAAAGATTTTTATTCGTTTTTACCTATCTTTGAGAAGGTTCCCACTAAGCGCAGGCGTTATTTGACTGTTAGACATAATTCGGGATTCGATACTAATTTCATCGGCATCTACATCGCCACATGCGGCGATGTAGATGCCGCCACAGAAATTAGTTAACTACGCATCAAAGACATGACGTCACACAAATCCTGCATCGCGCAATAAGAGTTTACCGCGCGATCAGCCTAAATATAACTTCCCCGCCATCAATCACTGGGTAGTTGCCCGCTAGACACAACACCCGTCTAGTCGGAGGATCCTCCCTTTTCTCTTTAAAAAAGGGATAAGTGAAATTTACACCTGTCCTCTTGCCTCTAAAAATCGTTCACGATATGAAGATTTCCTTTTTTTTTAAACGAAGCAGTCTGGAACTGCCGATCGAAGTGAATGTAATGATATAATGAGTCATTACTTTTTAGTGAAGATAATAATATGCTACTGACCCGGTCGCGGTGTGTGCGTGGCGCCGTCACCCAGGTCTAGCTGCAACACACCTCCGCCGCTGTACTCTGGAACATACAACTAAACATTAACTTTCGTCAGACACCATAGCCACATATAGTGTAAGAGAAACGCAGGTGTTTAGGAATCGCACTATAATCACACAGATCACACAAATTACAGTCAAACAGAACCTGGAAGCACTACCGTGCCCATTTGGACACGGCAGGAACACGCGGCGTTAATCTCTATTCCTGCTAAGAAATAAGGGCTAATATGGTCTGTGGCCAGTTTTACTCTATGGCCTGACGGAACGCTCGTTGGTGGGTGGTAGCTTACTTAACTAACACCACAATGAAAATTTGGCAGCGTTCCAAGTTACGCTGTAATCGATTGGAGCGTGCTAACACCTGTTCCGAATTAGGGTGAGCGCGATAACGTTGTCCTGTGAATCGTCATAGATGACGTCATGACATGCACCATCTTGCGATAACGCTGTATATGCCCTAAATTATTATAACCGTGGGCGCTGTCAAAAATGACAGTTGTGCTGTTTGGTTTTGAGTCGCATCATAACTATACATTAACGTGACATTTTCGAAATTGCGCTTCTGACTACCGTTTGCCACCTAACCAAAGAAGTTTGTCGTATATACAAAAAGAAATATTATATTGTTATAAGTTTTGACGTTGAGCGAGCACTGTGAGCGCGTTCACGAGCGTTTCGAATTGTTGACAGTCCTCAGCTGTCATAATCGTGATACCTAAATCGGAACGCAAATAATTAATTGATGTCAGCGCTGTGAGCGATTAAGGCTTGATTCAGAAAGCGGCCTTACTGGAGCTTGCATGGGTGCCCTCTGACGGGCGGTCGTGTAACCACTCAGATCTGCCATCATAGCATTTAAGGTCATCGCTCATTATAGCAGCACGGCTCCGACACGGCAAATAACTTGTCAATCAAGTTAGGATTTTAAATCAAATGCATTAAAGTCTATTTTACGATAGCTATACAAAACAGTGGACGGCTCGCCGGCAGTGACCGGCCCGCGAGCCGTCACACGGCGCGCCGACAGCACGCTTCAAGCGAGGAGCCCGCTCGCCGGCGCCTCACCGTTCGCGCGGTGACGCCTAGCAGTCCGCGCGGTGACACCTCGCTTGTGAATGAACAACAAGCTTTCACCTCACCGATGGCGTGCCGTCAGCAAGCGGTCGGATTGCTGACGGCGCGTTGGCGACTAGCGGTCGCCTTGCTTACGGCGCGTTGACGACTAGACATTTTGAGGCGGTGTCGGGGCGTTACAGTGCTGGAGCGCTGCTGTTATAATGGGCGATGACCTTTACATTACCGCATAATATAAAGCATCTCCCATCAAAATGATTGCTGTCCTGCACGCTTAGCATGACCACGACAGAAACGGAAGAATAGACAAAACAAAATGACAGATAAACAATCACCATCTGTCATTTTGTCTTATTCTGCCGTCGACAAAACCCGTAGAGAACCCGTTTCTATTGTCGTCACGTGCAGTATGGATGACGGTCTATTTTCCACATAGTTAGGTGAAGGAAAACACCTGGCTTGTCCAAGAACCAAAAAATTCGAAGACATGTAAGTTTCATCAAACCCGCACTGTGTTCGTGTCGTGGAGTATAGTCTGTTCCATCTCACAAAGAGGCCACAGTCCCAGCAGTGGGAACGTTATAACGTTCACGTTCAGTGCCGGGAGCCCTCCTGGAGGGTTCACCTAGTCGCATACGGGATGCCGGGAGCCCTCGCGGAGGGCTCATTTTAAATGTAGGTTTTTCTTACCGTATTCAGCATTATAAACCGTGAAAATAAAATCAGATGTATATTTTAACAGGATTTATTAGCATATGCGTCGGTTTTCAAATCAAAGACTTAGATTTTTTTTGAATTTTTTGTTCACGGTTACAAATATTCACAAAAAATTTAAAAGGAAACTACGTATAGCGACAATACCCCCAGAAAACATTACTTCACTTCGTTTTACAGTGTTTTATAACACCTAATGCCGTTGACCATCCGCGATGGTTAACTTTAGCGCAAACATAATGCCGGGAAACCTCCCGGAGGGTCCGCATGGCGTATGAGCTCGACGAAAATGTGTGGAGCCGAAAGTGTTAAGCTAAGCAGTTTATTTATTTATTTATACTTCAAGCACAAAGATGTACAGAGGCGGACTTAATGCCATAGGCATTTTCTACCAGTCAACCTTTGGGTGGTTCAGAGACAAACAGTGGTAGGTGCAATTACGAAAAAAAAAAAAATGAGGACTAAACATTTTTTAAATATAATGATAAACAGATACCTATTGCAAACTATACATATTATATAAATATAACTAATTATATAGTATAAATATAAGAACAAATAAATATACATAAATACAAAATTATACTAAAACAAACAATGGGAAAACATTACCGTTGTGATGATACTGCCAGCTTCTTACGAATGTGCTCGCGAACTTTAACTTTAAAGGATAATCGGTTGGTTGCCATCCTGATTTCCAGGGGGAGCGCATTCCACAGAGAGATAGACTGGACGAAGAAGGAAGAGTGAATGAAGTCTGTGCGATGAGTAGGACATTGAAGCATGCGATTATTTGATGAGCGTAGATTTTTACTGTGGATTTCACAAATGTATTGAAAGTGGGGGGCTAGATAACTAGGGGAAGTGGGAGAATTGCAGTGGCAGTTGTAGTTACCTCTGTGTGGAGCATGGCGGAAGTAGTCCCGGGCAGTGAGCAGGTGCGTGTTGGCGTTGGGGGCCATGGCCACGTCGGGCACCGCCGCCGACAGCCGCGCCGCGCCCGCGCCCGCGCCCGCCGCGCGGCTGGGGCACGACGACAGGGACTGTCTGTGGGAGGGAACGAACTATATTTAAAAAGAATCGTCGCAATCGGACTACTCTTTCAAAAGTTATGAGAGTTCATATTTAGGCTGCGTATCCACCAGAGATGAGTGAGGATGCGTAGCAAGGGATGTGTGTGTAGCTATAGTGCGCGCGGAACTAGTTGGCCGCGCCTTAGATGAGCGAGGATGCGTAGCAAGGGATGTGTGTGTGGCTATAGTGCGCGCGGAACTAGTTGGCCGCGCCTTAGATGAGCGAGGATGCGTAGCAAGGGATGTGTGTGTGGCTATAGTGCGCGCGGAACTAGTTGGCCGCGCCTTAGATGAGCGAGGATGCGTAGCAAGGGATGTGTGTGTAGCTATAGTGCGCGCGGAACTAGTTGGCCGCGCCTTAGATGAGCGAGGATGCGTAGCAAGGGATGTGTGTGTGGCTATAGTGCGCGCGGAACTAGTTGGCCGCGCCTTAGATGAGCGAGGATGCGTAGCAAGGGATGTGTGTGTAGCTATAGTGCGCGCGGAACTAGTTGGCCGCGCCTTAGATGAGCGAGGATGCGTAGCAAGGGATGTGTGTGTGGCTATAGTGCGCGCGGAACTAGTTGGCCGCGCCTTAGATGAGCGAGGATGCGTAGCAAGGGATGTGTGTGTAGCTATAGTGCGCGCGGAACTAGTTGGCCGCGCCTTAGGTAATAAAAAAAGTTTAAAAAGGTAAAACACTAAATACAAATTTGCTTGAATCTACGAAAAATTCAGTTGTGTTATGTGCCTGAACTAGGTCATCCTGTGTTATCTATATATATAAAAATGAATCCCTATTTCCTTGGTCACGGCATCACACGTGAACGGCTGGACCAATTTCGCTAATTCTTATTTTGTTGTGTTTGTTATTGTGAGGAGATGGTTCTTATGAAAGAAAAAACTAAGAAAGTCGCGCGGAACATTGGAAAATTAAAGAAAATTTAACGTCCATATTAACTTTTCTAACCATATATCCTCCTTTTGTAATCCTAAGGCGTTCGACATAACTGCCAGTTGTGTGACAGTTGGCGCAATTGACAAATATCGTTTAAAAGAGATGCCTCGGTCGGAATTACATTGATAGAATAATTATCATTTCTTAGTGCACATTTCACAGACGATTCAATTGTACAGTGAGCTTTTTGAGAAGTGTTTGTTCATTAAGGTTAGTTCAGCGCAATCACGCCTAATATTAAAAGTTCTATTTTGTATGGAGTTTTGGTAAGTTTTGATAGACTGTTGAGATAGACTAACACAATGGTATACATGGTTATAAAGAAGAATACAATAGAATATTTTATATATTTTCTGTTGAAGTTTTCTTTTAAAATATGCCAGCAATTAGACGTCCAAACTTAAATCGCAGAACTCGCAATGCTGCTAGTCAAAATATACAAGAGCAAACCAAACTGATGAGCAACGCGAAACGCGGAATGAAGTTGAACGGAAATTCAATATTCATAGTTAAGACAGGACAACGTCTGTCGGGTCAGCTAGTAAATTATAATTATAGAAATAGATTGAGTGCCTTATATTACTTAATCTACAACAAATCGGCAACAGGCGTTGAAAGTTCCGGCTAGTTTAGACAAAACGCACATGAGATTGCAATAGCGAGATGAGTCGCCACCGAAGGCGCGGCTAGTTCCGCGCGCACTATAACATTGCTTCACTATCTACACACGAGCTTAGCTCAAACTATGACAGCTAAGCAAGCGTTGTTATTGGTTAGTCTTACTCGCTACGCATCCTCACTCATCTCTGGTAGATACGCAGCCTTAATGACCATCCAACTGAAAAGCTTTCTCCATGGACCAACATCGTAATCACGAAAAAAATATCACTAATAATCATGCTATATACATAAGCGTCCACTTTAAAAACTCCAACTTTTTTTTCGTCTATTAAAACAGATGCCCGAATCAATTGAAAAATAAGATTCGACAAAAACTGTAGAATTTTGAAGTCTTGATAAGCGAAATGACTTTCAACTGAGGATAGACCGAGACGGGTTTTACATTCTCGGCACAGACCGAGAATAAAAAACTGGTATTCCACTGGATTTAGTTTAAATGGATCATAGTTGAGCAAAATTGAATTGTATAATGACCTGTGTTGCGCCGCGTCAGCTGACCGCGAGCCCTCCCTTCTACACGTGCCCGGACGAGAGTTGTCTGAAACAATACATTTAACTTGTTTATATTTAACATTACAATATTAATACATAGACTCACGCCTTCTTTCTATAACAGTAGTAACGAAAGTTCCTTAATTTTTTTAGAACTCTAAAGGACCGAGGAGCTACGTATTTGATTTTAATTTTAACTTGATACCTCCACGCGTTCCTGAGAACAAGGGTTTTGATCAACAGGCAGACAAGGAAGTGATCCTACAAGGGTTCCGTTTTCTTTTGATGTACAGAACCCAAAAAAAAACTAAGTGTTCAACGAATGTCGTTGCTATAAGTACCATTGTTAACTCCCACCCATTTAGTGAGTGTTTTTTTTTTTTTTTTTGGGTGGGAAATCATCAAATGACTTCTCCCGCTCTGGGCGGAGCGGAAGGGCGTGTCAGACTTTTACTGACTAAAACCCACCCGTGTTCCTTCCCTTGCCTAGACCGGGGCCACGGTTTCCCCTAAGGACTTATCCGCAACCCCAATGGTATTTAGTGAGTGTAGGGATCACAGATTTAGAGTAGACTGGATACTTCAAGTCGTTCGACCAAGCGGGCCGTCTCTCGCGCTTCTGCCGTCAGTTTGTGTTCGATCGCGCCAGTGGCGAGTTGTGTCGTCGAGGATATAAAAATGCCAAATAAACTGTAATTACGATTAGCGATAGAAACGATTCTGTTCACGTTGAGAACATCACTAAATGTATGGGGTGACGTCATCGTAAGTATAAAAAAGATGACACGCTCGGTTTTCATACTATCGAATGAACGTGCGGTATCTAGCCTACTCTAAAGGGCTATCCACACAGTTCCGAGTTGTTCGTTTCAGTGTTCCCGTCAGGGACGTGCCATCCGTCACCCGTGTTCACACATATCAGGGAAATCGGTATCAGTGTAATCTGTTTATTTCTTAGAATTCAAATAATGTGGATTAGAAAGATCGTAAAGTATATTGTTCTGTCGTACAAGTTCTATCAACCTTTCTGTGTTCATGTTGTCGTCAACCAAAGAGAATTTAAGATAATCTTAATTCTCTTTGTCGTCAACGTACCTAGATAAAAGTCGGATAGCACTGTCAGAGCGTCCGTGCGTCCGGCGTGCTCCTGGACACTGACGATCCGGATGTGCCTGACACGGAGCTATGTGAACAAGTTCCTACAAATTGTACGTAACCGATCTTTTCGTGAGCATCAAGATGACGGGACCAAGCCCCCAATTTAAAATGCATCACATTCAAGAGTTAGTACTACATATGTACTAATTGTACCCTAAACCAGACATTTGTACCTCTAAAGATAAAGGAATTATGACAAGATTTCCCTGGTCCCGCCACTTTGATATCAAAGTGGCGGGACCTTTTGGATGCGCTATTCAGAGGCAGGTAATACACACCCGAAGACTTAGTACTACATTTGTACTGGTATATACTCAGTTTTCAATACAATTGTAAGTGCCAAATTAAAGTTATGTGATTAAAACATTGGTCCCGCCATTTTGATGATTCATGTTATCGCTGAATTCATATGAAAAACGTTAAAACTCGTGCAAAATCAAATGTGGAAACTTAGTACGTCATACGTACTTCATCGTGTGTAATTTTCATATTCGTAACCTAAGTACATCAAAAATTATCTATCATTCGTAGTTTTCTTTGAAATGGTCACATCTATGCAGAAATGAAACAACCCAAAATTGTTTTGTAAAATGTATATTATTATATATTGATCCAATTTAACTACTTATACAGGGTGGATTTTTGAGACGGGGCAGCAACAGTGTTGGGCAATGGGACAATTCAATTAATTTTTTAATTGTAGAAGCAAACAATTATAATTTTTATTGCAATTGATTTAATTCAATTGTATTTTAATTGTGAGATACAATTGAAATCAATTGCAATTAAATCCATTAATTGTGGTTCACAATTAATTTAATTGCAATTAAAAAGTTAATTGTTATTAATTTTAATTGATTTAATTATTTAATTTATTAATTAATATTAATTTTTTGACACATTTTGTCATAACAATGACCTGAACTTGGCGATGTGCTTAAGAGGCCGACGTACTACGGCACGAAATGCAAACTCGAGACGTGAGCAAAATGCGTTTGGAATATTGCTATCTCTGTTCGACAAAAGAAGGCGGGGCTACAGATTACGGGCGCGCTTCGCAGTGTGTGTGAGCGGATAATACTAGATGTAGGTACTGTATGCCATTCATTCATAGCGAGTCGACAGCATAAAAGTTTATTATGAGTAATAATTAGGTATGTTCATTATTTGCTTTATTTTTGTTGACTAATTTGGGGAATCGCTAGTGAATGTACAGACTAGTGATGCGTTTTTTGGAAATTTCTTTACCATGCCGATGTCTCAATATTTTAGGATATCTCGACTATTCTCAAGATAGAAGGCCTTGTAGAGAAAACCTAGCTAGTAGATACGTCATACAAATAAGGTAGGTACCAACAGTTCGCGTCAAATAACTTTGCCGCTCTGAAGTAGACTCTATATGACTGCGGAGTAGTCAATCTGTCTTATAAAACAGTAGCGCGCATGCCAGTAGGTACGCATGCGCAACCTAACTTCAGAGCGGCAAAGTTATTTGACGCGAAGTATATATATAGTAAATCGGCGGACTGACGGACGACGCTAGAGTAGTCATACGCACGTCGCATAAATATAAATTATTGGGATATCTATTATTATTGTCATTATTTATTTTAAGTCTGTTTGTGTTTATTTATTTCCTTTAGAGTGGTCTCCACTTCATATTGGTGGTCTCGCACTGGATTTTAAACTCTCGGTGTTGAGCCGAGCGTTGAGAATCCAACGCGCTGGGACACTCTAGTCCTAGCGCGTTGAAAAAACACGCGTTGAAAATCCAGTGTGCGAAAAAAAAATCCCGCGGAAAATAACAGCCCGTGCGGTGCGAACCTGGGCAAACTCGACATTATTTTGCGACGGCACAAGCAGCTCTGCATAATTTTTTACCGACATGTGCGTAAGTGCAAGCGACACGTGGTGGCGGTATATTTTCATCATCCGAACATACTGATGTCGCACCGCTGCTGCACCGACAAATAAAAATCTGCGTTCGCAGTTCATTTGCCAAACATCTAAACAAACACGAGTTTTTGGAAAAATAACACATAAGGTTCAGTTTGCGCTACAACTTCATATTTTTTTATGACTTTTTCAACATTACTAGTCAGTCTAAAATCAACTTTATTTACACTGGCATAAAGTTCATATTTGTCTAAGTGGAAAACTCGTGTTTGTTTACATGTTTGGCAAATACATTGCGAACTCAATTTAGAGCGAGCAGTGTTCTCAATAGTGTCCTTGAGACAATAATTACGCCCGCTCGGTCACATAAGTAAAGAAAAGGAACAGTGACATGACAAAACTTCGTTCAAACGCGTTATGATAGGTAGGTACAATACTACAACTTGGTGGTGGCTATGGCTTCGTCGCGTACGGAGAGCAACTAGCTTATACCGTCTCGGCCAATACTCACCACGCTACGGCTCATATTACATTGGCGCAGAACGGAACGGAAGCGAGTTTTTAGCACGAAATTAGGTCAAAGCATAATGAACTTTATGTCAATTGTGTAACTTACAAACTACAAAATACTCGCTGAGGCCATAGCTGAGGCTCTTTAGACACATAAGTAGGTACCTATCGAATAATATTAGTAACTAGCTGCCCGCCCTGGCTTCGCACGGGTATGCACTCATCTACGGTTCGCCTACCTACCCTAACTACACCTACCTACATACATACATACATACATACATACCTAGGTAGGTATGTATGTAAGGTAGGTAGGATAGGTAGGTAGGTAGGTACCTACCTACCTATCCTACCTACCTTCCTACTTACCTACCTACCTACCTACTTACCTACATACATACATACCTACCTACCTTACCTACATAACCACTTTACCAAGATACATACCTACCTACTTGCATACCTACCTACCTACCTACCCTACCTTCACCAACCTATCCTAAGAACCATCTCCTTACTATAACAAACACAACAAAAAAAGAATTAGCGAAATTGGTCCAGCCGTTCACGCGTGATACTGAGACCAAAGAAATAGGGATTCATTTTTATTTATATATACATATATGTATAAGATAGACTAGCTGCCCGCCCCGGCTTCGCACGGGTAGCACTCTCTATGGCGCACCTACCTACCCTAACTACCTACCTACACCTACCTACATACCTACCTACTTACCTACCTACCCTACCTACTTACCTACATACATACATACCTACTTACCCTACCTACATACCCACTTTACCAACATACATACATACCTACCTACCTACCCTACCTTTACCTACCTACTAAGAACCATCTCCTTACTATAGCAAACACAACAAAAAAAGAATTAGGGAAATTGGTCCAGCCGTTCACGCGTGATGCCGTGACCAAAGAAATAGGGATTCATTTTTATATATACAGGGTGGCAGGGACATCGACGCGAAGCCGGTTACCATGGATTCAGTACGTCATGATTCTGAACCCCGCAGCGTAGAAATTTTTCGTCGGTTATGTAAAAAAAAAAACAACTGTTTCATAAAAAGTGCAATACCTACGCGGTCAAAATGTATGGAACAGCAGATATTTTTTTTCGTTCGACCTACCTATCCTAAGAACCTTCTCCTTACTATAACAAACACAACAAAACGAATTAGCGAAATGGTCCAGCCGTTCACGCGTGATGCCGTGATCAAGGAAATAGGGATTCTTTTTTATATAATATATATAGATCAAACAAAGACTTTTTCGTTTTTGGGTGGTAGGCTCGTTGGAAACAGAAAAAATTAAAAAAAAAAACTTTTTCCCCTAGAGGATGATATGCTATTTTATCTCCGCTCTGGTACCCTACAATGACGGATTTTTTGAGCAAGAAGAGTGAAAAAGTTTTTATTTCTTTCTTTTTAGTGGGTCGGTTTGTAATTTATCTAAGTTACAATAGCCTAATGTCAACTGCTCATCACCTTTTACAAAATATTGCTTTTCCCGATGCAGGGACGTTCATTGTTGAGGAGTTCTCCTGGTACTTCACCATTAGCTCCACTTCACCCTATGTATTGTGACGGGCATAAATTGCTTGGCAACCATATTAAAGTAATCTTCTCTAATCGCAACCCGTGAAATATGTATTATTGATAAGTTCCGGTGGCCATCTGTGGTCTTCATCATCACTTCCACTTCACTAAATGGTGCTTTCCGAGGTCAAATTCAAGAGTAACTATAAAAAATACCTAAATCGCTATAGGTGCGCCTGTAATATTTCAAGAGTTCCCTCGACTTCTCCAGGATTCCATCATTCAATCCTGACTTGATGACAATGGGACCACCTGTGAAGTATACCCTTTCTGACAAAAAAATAATTTTCTAAATCGGTCCAGCCGTCTTCGAGTATTCCGGGAACAAACATAAAAAAAAAAATCGGACGAACTGAGAACCTCCTCCTTTTTTTGAAGTCGGTTAAAAATAGGTCAAGTTAAGAGGAGTGTCAGAAATATTACATACAATACAATTTAGCAAACAAATAAGTACGCGCGTACAGGTACAGCACACTGTAAAGTACCTAATCGTCTAAGTTGACAAAAAATACAATGAACGAACTCCAACCAAGCACGTTGCGTTAGTGTGCCTTGTGCCTGTCGGAGCGATAAACACCTACAGGGAGCACACACACATTGACAATTATTGCTTGACGCGATAGCACTACTAGCTATCTGAAATTATGAGAAATTTGGATGTGTTCCGTAATACCAAAAATGATGAATGAAAACTTAATGTTTTTCCAATTTTTTTTCTATAATTTGTAACTTGATAATATAAGCTATGCTTGTGATGCAACAATATTACAAATATTGTTGTTTATAATAAAGAAAAAACAATATGAAAACAAGTCATTTACGCTGTAAAAATGTACGAAATGCAATTCGCTTAAACTTCATGTAGAGGTAGGTTTTTGAAAAAAAAAAGAATTGGAAGCCTAGATAATTATTGTCTCGATCCGAATATCAAATTTATTTGGTGGAAATATGCTCGAATTGGAAATGATTTAGGTATTACGTTTGTATGGACAATTCAATCGTCGCCGCGTTCTTAAGTGGCCAGTTACTGGTGAGTTTACCCTATATTGGCTCTTTCAGGCTTCAAAAATATATGAACGTCAAAAAACTTCATAATACTGTAACACCTATAATATTAATTTTTTGACACATTTTGTCATAACAATGACTTGAACTTGGCGATGTGCTTAAGTGGCCAGTTACTGGTGAGTTTACCCTATATTGGCCCTTTCAGGCTTCAAAAATATATGAACGTCAAAAAACTTCCTACATTGTTCAGATAATATGATCATAAAGTGATTCATGTAATAATGTGCCTTTGGCTGTATATGTATACAGCCAAAGGCACATTATTACATGAAGGCTTTTTTCAGTAACATATGTTACTGAAATAAAGCAGTCACATATTAATGAATCTAAATCTTGACCACAATTATTAATTATGCTTATAGTTGTTACAATATTAAGAAGTTTTTTGACGTTCATATATTTTTGAAACCTGAAAGGGCAAATATATTAATGAACGCGACTGTACATAGCACGAATTAACTCTACATACTTCCCTGGCAAACCTTTCTCTTTCAAGGCCCATCACAACACATCCCGAGGTATTATCATACGCTTTCTCCAGATCAATGAACACATGTGCCAGTTTTTGTGTGCACGTCTGTACTTCTCGCACAATTGGCGCAGTGCAAAGGTGGCGTCCATTGTTCCTCGACCTGGCATAAACCCAAACTGTTTTGGGGTAATATCACTCTCCTCTCTCAGTCTTTTCTCTATTTCTTTCTCCCATAACTTCATTCTATGTGACATGAGCTTTATCCCTCGATAGTTGTTGCTGTCCCGTACATCACTTTTATTCTTGAAGATGGATCAGTCAACACTTTATGCCTTATTTAACAGATGAATACAATCATCTGCTAATTAAGACATTGTCTTTGCCAATTAATTAACTTGTATTTTACTAAATAAATGAACCCAGCACATACAGCACTTTCTCTGCATGAGATACAGTCATACAGAGTTATGACCATACAAAAAAAAATACACTCATTGAGATCTTTCATACGATATAGGTAGAAAAGTGTTACAACACTTGTGACGGAGCCGCCCATTCTTCTTTGTAGTCATTATTTAATAGTAATGATTAATTTGTAGAATTTGTATTTGTGTTTGTTGTTTTTTGTTTGTTTGTAACGGTAATTGTTTTGTTTTTGTTTGTTTGTGTGTTGTGTATTTGTAGATGGATTTGTGTTGTTTGTTTTGGTGTTTGTGTTTGTTGTGTGTTTGTGTGTGTTTTGTTTGTTTGTTTGTTTGTTTGTTTGGGTATTAGTATTAATTCGCACTTTCCCTCGAGGTGAGGTTCAAAAATTCCTCCCTGTACATCAGAATCATAAAGCTCGTTTGGTTCATTTCTGCATACATCTTTCCAATTCTATAAAAATAAAATTTTCGATAGTAAAATATGATACTTGATGAACTTTTATCATTAAAACACTAAAGGCAAGATTTATATTGGATCAATATACATATATATCATTATCAAAACCATATTTTCATTTCTGCATAGATGTGACCATTTCAAAGAAAACTACGAATGATAGATAATTTTTGATGTACTTAGGTTACGAATATGAAAATTACACACGATGAAGTACGTATGGCGTACTAAGTTTCCACATTTGATTTTGCACGAGTTTTAACGTTTTTCATATGAATTCAGCGATAACATGAATCATCAAAATGGCGGGACCAATGTTTTAATCACATAACTTTAATTTGGCACTTACAATTGTATTGAAAACTGAGTATATACCAGTACAAATGTAGTACTAAGTCTTCGGGTGTGTATTACCTGCCTCTGAATAGCGCATCCAAAAGGTCCCGCCACTTTGATATCAAAGTGGCGGGACCAGGGAAATCTTGACATAATTCTTTTACCTTTAGAGGTACAAATGTCTTGTTTAGGGTACAATTAGTACATATGTAGTACTAACTCTTGAATGTGATGCATTTTAAATTGGGGGCTTGGTCCCGTCATCTTGATGCTCACATCTTTTCCCCGTCCCTGACGGAACACGGCACCCGGAAATGTGTGGATAGCGCTTTTAAATCTGTGGTAGGAAAGCCTACAGCCATAATTTCTGCCATAAGGTGCGGTATTAAACAATTATATTAAATGTTACGCTAACAGAAAATAAAGCAATGAGTAACTCACCCATAGGTAAGTGCAGCGCGGGCTGCGCGCGCAGACTGCCGGTCGACGCGCAACGTAGCGACCCACTGCCGCTCAACGTCCTGGCAAACAACACACAAAAACAATTAAAGAGTGAAATATTTCTTAACTTTAACTCATGTTTGCAATTTCTCGAGTTATCTTCCCGCAGTTCCTCACTCACTGGAACCTTTAACTGGGTCGGAAACCATAATAAAAGATGTATGGACGACCCATCATGCTATCGACCTCCAGTCTCGAAGAATGATGTAGCGACAACTACAGGGTGTCAGGGACATCGACGATAAATCAGCTGTTCCATACATACATTTTGACCCGTAGGACCCACTTTTCTATGAAACAGCAGATTTTTTAACCAACGAAAAATTTCAACGCAGGAGGGTTCAGAATTATGAACTGAATCCATGGTAACAGGCTTCGCGTCGATGTCCCTGCCACCCTGTATACGTCGACGTACGAACTACGTAACAAGCCAGCTGACTACAAAGTTACGGATAACGACAACCCTTGACGTCACAGAATCCTGCGCCACGATTCAAAGGTTTACTGCAGGATCTATATACGTTAATCAACTCAGCCCATCATAGTCCACTGCTGGACATAGGCTTCCCCAGGCTGCTTCTTAAGAACGCTTATACTTAAAGTGGGCAACGTCGCAAATAGCTGTCAAATATGTCGCTGTTTTGATTAATTCGGTTATACAGGGTGGATTTTTGAGATGGGGCTGCAAGGACAGCTATCTTAACCGTTGTAGCTACAGGAAAACGGTCTTAGGAGACTGTTCTTAACTTTTTGAAATCTTTTGATCTGCATTCACAGATTTTGAAAAAAAAATTACAGTCAGCAAGAAAATGGACAGTTTTCACAAAAACTTTTTTGTTGCTATTCGATCCTGTTTCATATAAGGATCAAAAATTTATATTGGACCAACAGAGGTTTGCGTACTAGAAAGGTCAGAAATCACAAAAAGCTTTTCCCATACATTTCGTAGGCAATGAAACTCCAACTAAGTTTTTTACACCATCTCAAAAATCCACCCTGAATATATGACATGGAAATAAGAAACATGGCTAACTAGCGAACTAGAATATTAATAATGAACTGCAATTATAACATTGAATTTGATATTGTAACCGTTTTAGGTGAAAAAAGGTATACTTTCCAAAGTTTCCATTTTTTTTTACATCTAAAACGAAATATTCGGTTACGAAATTAATTATCGAAGTGTATAGAGTGCCGCGAGTTTCTTGTGGCACTCTAGTGTCACTGCCTCGGCCCGGCTAGGGTGCCGTGAGCGTTGCAATGTCACTGTCACTTGTTATTTAGGTTAGGTTAGGTTAGAACTGTGACCACACAACGCACGAGCCGAGCGAGCGTAGCGAGCGGTGCCGCGGTAGCGGCCGGCGAAGTGCCTGGGTCCGTTTAGGCACAAGAGAATGTAATGTTTTGGGAATGTGGTGTTTTACAGCGATCTAACCACGACAATCAAACAAAATACCAAGTGACGTGACTTAGTGACAGTGACAATGACAATCCAATGCTTGCGGCACTTGAGCCGGGCCGAGGCGGTGTTACTAGGGTGCCTGTAGTGGCACTTTATCCGATAGGGATAGAGTGCCAATGGTGGCACTCTATACACTGCCATTAATTATTGCATTTCATAATCAATATTTTAATTCACTAGATAGCCACATTTCTTATTTCCATACAGTAATATTGCCAAATTAGTCATAACAGCGTAATATTTGACAGCTATTTGCGACGTTGCCAACTTTCAGTATAAACACTCTTAAGTTCGTCGGCCCATCGTCGCTAGGCCGCCTCCCACACTACGCGGTCTCCACTCTAGGACTCGTCTGCTCCACCGGCCATCAGTCCTTCGACAAACACGGCCAGCCCACTGCCACTTCAGCTTGCTTACTCTACAAGCTATGTCAGAACTCCAGTTCTTTTCCAGATCTTTACACATAAAAACCCCACTGCATCCGTTGGTCAGTAGACCATCAGATAACACCCGTCTAGTCAGAGAATCCTCCATTTCCAACTGCAAATGTTAAAACTGTCTCCGAAACATACCTGCAACACTCATGCGCCGGCTGTTCGTCCACACACCACACGCGCACGTTGTCTGCCTGTCTGTCTGTCGCACAGTCCCAGTGTTCCGCGTCTCGCTCTCTGTGGACACAAACAAAAAAATATCATAAAACATTTGACAGTAAGTAAAGTTCCAAAGGATTTTGAACTTTATGCAGTTCGACTATTAGTGTCAACTTGTTCTGCGCTTAAATAGATGAGGGGAGTATGTTAGAACCATACAGGTGGCGTTAGTTTTTGCTTACTCCTATATAAATAGGGGTGAGTGTATGTATTATGGCGCTTTACTTGAGAACGAGTGAATCGATTTGACAATTTTGTTTTTGTTTCAAATGTTCGTAATAATCCGAATCAAGTTCTTACGGAAAGAAAAATTGGATAAGTTTCCCGGAAAATCTTCAAAATCCGGTAAAACTGAACCTCCTTTTTTGTATGAATTATTGAAATTTGGACAGGACAAAGTCTATCGAGGGTCAGCAAATATAAAACGTGTTATCAACTCACCTGTCGTTATCCAGCTCGGCGATCAGTAACTCTGCGCACGCATCCGGTAGCGACATCTCGCGGACTGCTCGCAACGCGATCTGTAAACAACATCATTTCTTATTGTAACACTTGTGAATGGTGAGATACGTTTTTATTTGATTGAATAGTTTCGGACTACTTCTTCATACGCTTTTGGGCTTCAGCGTCAGATAAAGACAAACTCATTCAAAGAGAGAGAGGGAGAGAGAGAGAGAGAGGGAGAGAAAGAGGGAGAGCGTCAGAGAGAGGGAGTGAGAGAGAGAGATTTTCAGTTTACAAAATTATTGCTTATTTCAATCGGACTTATTTTGCGTGTACTGCAACTTTGTATAGCGTTCAACCACAAAATCTCCACGACGAGAGAATTGCGATAGTTCGCGGAGTAGTTAGTACGTAGACGTATAGTGCAGTAGTAGGGTGTGACGTGGAGCTCTGACGCAAACTCTATGGGTCATCTTTTACTCTGCTCTCTGTGTCCCAAAAAATGAAGCCATAGCAGCCTCTGCGTTGCCATCGACGATGTCGTGGAAGTGGCTAACTTTCGGGTCAATAATATGTAATACATTGTCTTGCCATCAACACAAAGAGGAAGAGCGGTATAGTTAGCTACACACACACGTGTGGCGGCATTTATATCGCCACATGCGAACTACGCATCAAAGACCAGACAGTCTGTGGCATTCTGCTGTGCAGAACCACAATTTTTAGTCTACTTATATGTTTTTAAGCTACTATATTAAACAATTCACCTATTGATACCGTACCTATTAAAATCTTTGATTGTTTTAGCATCTAAACCCCATTTTATACTATTTATTAAGTTCCTTTTTGTAAAAAATGTTAGAATATTTTATTTTTCTAACATTTGAATTGAAAGCTGTCATCTGTCTCATTTACTTTTCATAACCATAGATATAATGTGCTATGGACACTTTGTTCTTCTAAACCTATTATAAAGCAGGTGAATACACTGTAATGTTCGCAATAAGGGCAGTTATAGCATATCACTCTGTAAACCGTTTTTATCCGTTCTGGCCATCATTCAATTAAGAATTAACTTGATAGATGTTTGAAATGTTTTAAAATATGACACAGAACGATAAAAACGGGTACTTTTCTTAAAGAGTTGAAGTTTGGCTCTAGCCGTGAGACGTGTTATTAAGCTATTGCATAGCTTCTATCGCGGGCCTTGAGCGTGGAGACCTAATCCAGAAATTTCGTTGCGAAAATACTACCTAAGAAAAGAGTATTTTGTATTGAAAATTATGTTTAACTGCTTGACAACAAAGTTCAAATTTACTTAAACGAATGATACGAGAGTGTTGTATTGAAAATTATGTTTAACTGTTTGACAACAAAGTTCAAATTTACTTAGACGAATGATACGAGAGTGTTGTATAGAAAATTATGTTTAACTGTTTGACAATAAAGTTCAAATTTACTTAGACGAATGATCCTTGACTATTAATAGTTAAATTAAAACCTTTTTATTAGTTTGATGTTCCCGGCCATTACGTTGTGTCAAGTTTTAAAAACTATAAATGTGAATAACAGTTTCTGTCAATGTCATCATTGCTATTTCTTGTATTCGGGTTAATATTTTACAATTAATAAGTAAGTTGATAAAAAATGCTATGCAATAGCTTCGCCGGGGCAGTCCCCGAGTGCCACACGTCTTTTTTTTACCTTGAATCTAATTTTCTACTTGAATCTTAGCCTGATTAGTTCAGTGTAACTAGCATAATACTGTGTGTAATCTAAACTATTGTGTAACCGTGTTTACAATCAATAAACTTTTGGTGTATCAGTGACTACCCGGCTTATCATTTTACCGACTCTCTCGCCTAGCCCCATAGAGGGCCCTACACTAGCCATCTGGCCGCGTGGCGCAAGACGCCACGCCTCAAACGTCACACTAGCTGAGTAAGAGAGCTCGATACGACGTCAAGTGACGCGACGCCAGGCGCAATTGCCCTCCGAGAGTCACCTCCGAGAGTCACCTCCAACCTCACAACACGATGTCACGAGTGACGCCGACGCGTCCCTTCCGTTAGCGTGAGGCTCTACGAAGTGCCTCCGCTATCTCCCCTCGTACCTCTCACCTCTCACGTCTCCATTCAACAGAGTAGAGGAACCTCCTGCTCGGCGTGCGACGCGGTAGCCCGGCTCTTCTGCACTCTCTGCCTACCTGTCTGCCTACCAACACCTCAGCCTGGACTTGACCCCCCGCCTATCCTGAGCATCGTGTGAAGCCGGCCTCTTAACCTCTTTACCTTTTACACCCTAACTATATTCTTAGACCTTAACCTTAACCCCTTTATTTTAATTGTATTTAACGCTTAGCTCCGAGGAGCTAAGCGTTACGTTACACGTCATACAAAATCCTTACGTCACACAAATACTGCATCGCGCAATTACAGTTTACCGCGCGAACGACATTATATAAGACTAGACTAGTTGCCCGCCAGACACAACACCCGTTTGGTCGGAGGATCCATTTTATAATGAGGATGATTGAAGTTAACATCCTGTTCCACATATCTCTAAACACGTACCTGCTTGTACACGGTGACCGTGTCGCTGTCGTGCAGCGCGGCGGCGCGGCGCGCGGGCGGCGCCTGGCGCAGGTGGCGCGCGCGCGCGCGCAGCCCCGCCAGCACGCGCGGCGACACGCACGCGCGCGCCGCGCCCGCCAGCGAGCACGTGGGCGACACCGAGCGCGGCGAGCGCGCGCCCGCGCGGGCCGCGGCCACCTGGGGGGAGACATCACGAGTAAGCTAACCGCACATTACAGCCGGGTGCAAAACCGCGCCCAAGCCAGTAGAAGCCGCACAGCAACGCCGTAATTGATTCAGAGAACTTCAAATTTCGAATTTGAACTGTTTCCACTCTAGTACAAGCCTCGTTCACATACGGGCGGGCCCGCGCCGTAACGCATCACATTGCAAAATTTCTCCTAAATCTTTAGTACGTTTTTTAACGGACGAATTTGCAAACGGTTTTCACTTATGGACGGAGTGATCAGAAGGTTTTATTGTATAATTCATTACAGGTTTTGTGTAAATTGGCTGGAATATGACGATTATTGTTAAAGATGTCGGAAAAAATCATGCCGACTGGGAGCTTTATTGGCGTGCACTGCATAAACCTTAAAAGATACATAAAAACTATGTTCTAAAAAATGGTTCATCTTAAAAAGTTCAACAATAAAGTCCGCTATGGCATATGTCTATCTTCTAAGGATGACCCACAGTAACCATTTTTATCTTTCAGAGTTTGATAAAAATTTCATTGTTATTTCCGAATCTATTTTGACCGGTATTATATTTATCCTTATCCAATAATATAAGTTATTTAAATTGGGCATTTAATTTAGATTAAAATATGCCTAGACATAATATCATTGAAATGCATCGCAGATTCAAAAATACGCGTAACAAAATTAATATCGTTGACGGCAACGCGGGCGCAGCGGTAGGAGTCAGTGACCTTTTCCTCGGCTATTAGGTATGTAATCACGGTAGTACCTTCCCGCGGGATATTTTGCGACAGCCACAAGCTAGTAATAAATAAACAATGTTTTTATCAATTTATGAAAGACGTGCGAAGCAGAGGCGGGTCAGTACTTCAATATAAGCGTTACTCACCATGTACAGTGTATCAGGTATTCTGTGCAGATATCTCTCTCGCCTCGCGCGCGCCAGCTCCGCTTCGGGCACCGACTGGTCTTCTAGCAGTGCCTGCAAACAACACCATTTGTTATTGTCATTCTCATATTTCGTGCGGTCGACTTACGAAATTTTAACCATACCACAGACGGACACTCCACAGTTTAAATAAATGAATCTACGAGTACGCGCGAGAGAGTTCTTGGGGCAATTCAGTGAGTGTAACGTAGTAAGAAGATCTAAGAGTCACGTGATAGAAAGAGAGACAACCAAGGTGAATATACCTCGCCTACAGTAACACATACCTTGATCTCGTCGAGGTAGGGCAGGAAGCAGCGCGGCGGGCGGTACGAGCCGCGCCCCAGCCACGCGTGCGCCGCGCCCGCGCCCTCGCCGCCCGGGCCCGGCACGATGCCGCGCCGGACCACCTGCACAAGGACCACACATTACATCACGCTTGTGATCTCCGAACGTGGGCGAAATTATAAGCCCCCGCCTTCTCAAACCTTATGGTGCCTTTCCTTACTTACCAAGGCTCGGCAAGCGTCCACAAGTACAAGCGTGTAAAGAGAGCGTTTGGCTTGGCTTGCGTGAGCTTGTTGACGCTTGTCTCCGATCCGATCTAGTGTCGGTTTTTGGACACAAATCAAAGGGCGCTTGCGGCAAGCGCTTGCAACCCATTTACACGTTGGTGCCCGTTTAGTAGCTGGCTGGTCGAACAAAGAGAGTTTATCGTTTCTGGAATATTACCAGAGCGAATCATCTATCTGGAACCCCAAAGACGTTAATCAACGACACGTACGTAGCACACTGACGCATTCACAAGCATGAAAACTACTACCAAATGCCAAGCGAGATTTTCGGACGCTTGGGGCTTGAAGACGTTTGCCAAGGCTTGGAGAGCATGTAAAGCCGACATTAAAACCTATGCCCATCGCCGCAACTCACCTGCGTCAGCAGATCGTGGTCGGGCGGCAGATGCTCCAGCCGCAGGAGCGGCGCGAGAGGCGCGAGCGCGTCGCGCAGCGCGGCGTCGCCCGCGTCGCGGCGCCGACAGCCGCGCCGCCCGACGGACTGGGCGCGCGACCACACGATGTTGGATTCTGGAAGGAGGAGAGAAAAATAATGGTATTACACTGTCGTTATTGGTATATTAGACCTAATTGTCAGTGTCAGTTTCATTTGACAAGATGAATCTATACTAGAGATAGGCCGACTATGACTTTGATCGACTAGCCGACTGGAAAATGGCCAGCCAAGCCAAGCCGAACATTGCTTTCGTTTGAGTTCGGGTGAGATCGGCAATGTTCGTGATTACGCTTTCGGCTCGTAAGTTGGACGCGCGGCGTCCAGACTTGTCGCGACATGTTTTTGTTTAATAGTAGATTGTTATACAAGGAGCTAAAATGACCCATTATAACGAGGTAGTTTTACTCCCGAGCTTTAGCGAGGGAGTAAACAGAAACTGAGGTATAATGGGTTTTTAGCGCCGTGTGTTACACTCTACTTTTCACTACGATTGCGAGAAAATAAAATAGTAAATAAAATAATAATTATTTATTAAAAATTATTTATTTTCCTTTCTCTTCCATCTGCAAATTAGGGTCTCCATACTCTCCATTCTCACTAGATGATGACATTTTCACTGTTGTAAATTATATTAAGGTCACCAATGCAATTTATAATAATTGGAGAAAAATCATAAATATATCTATCTTACCTATCTTACCTGTCTTACCTATCTCACCTATCTCACCTATCTTATCTATCTCACCTATCTCACCTGTCCTACCTATCCTACCTATCCTACATATCCTACCTATCCTACCTATCCTACCTATCCTACCTATCCTACCTATCCTACCTATCCTACCTATCCTACCTATCCTACCTATCCTACCTATCCTACCAATCCTACCTAAGAACAAAGACTTTTTCGTCTTTGGGTGGTAGGCTCGTTGGAAACAGACAAAAAAAAAAAAAAAAATACTTTAGCCCCTAGAGGATGAAATGCTATTTTATCTTCGCTCTGGTACGCTACAATGACCGATTTTTTGAGCAAGAGAAGTGAAATCTGTATTTTTTCTATCATTGTTTACGTGCGAGACGGAGTTTCTTGGTGTGCTAGCTTGCAGGGAGGTGAACTGTATGCCACTGTATATAGAGCATAGTTTACCGCGCTGCGGCTCGCTAGCTTGCAGGAAGGTGAACTGTATGCCACTGTATATAGAGTATAGTTTACCGCGCTGCGGCTGGTCGGCGCGCGCGGCCGCGGCCCAGCGCAGCAGTGCGCGCAGGGCCTGCGGCTCGCTAGCTTGCAGGAAGGTGAACTGTATGCCACTGTATATAGAGTATAGTTTACCGCGCTGCGGCTGGTCGGCGCGCGCGGCCGCGGCCCAGCGCAGCAGTGCGCGCAGGGCCTGCGGCTCGCTAGCTTGCAGGAAGGTGAACTGTATGCCACTGTATATAGAGTATAGTTTACCGCGCTGCGGCTGGTCGGCGCGCGCGGCCGCGGCCCAGCGCAGCAGTGCGCGCAGGGCCTGCGGCTCGCTAGCTTGCAGGAAGGTGAACTGTATGCCACTGTATATAGAGTATAGTTTACCGCGCTGCGGCTGGTCGGCGCGCGCGGCCGCGGCCCAGCGCAGCAGTGCGCGCAGGGCCTGCGGCTCGCTAGCTTGCAGGAAGGTGAACTGTATGCCACTGTATATAGAGTATAGTTTACCGCGCTGCGGCTGGTCGGCGCGCGCGGCCGCGGCCCAGCGCAGCAGTGCGCGCAGGGCCTGCGGCTCGCTAGCTTGCAGGAAGGTGAACTGTATGCCACTGTATATAGAGTATAGTTTACCGCGCTGCGGCTGGTCGGCGCGCGCGGCCGCGGCCCAGCGCAGCAGTGCGCGCAGGGCCTGCGGCTCGCTAGCTTGCAGGAAGGTGAACTGTATGCCACTGTATATAGAGTATAGTTTACCGCGCTGCGGCTGGTCGGCGCGCGCGGCCGCGGCCCAGCGCAGCAGTGCGCGCAGGGCCTGCGGCTCGCTAGCTTGCAGGAAGGTGAACTGTATGCCACTGTATATAGAGTATAGTTTACCGCGCTGCGGCTGGTCGGCGCGCGCGGCCGCGGCCCAGCGCAGCAGTGCGCGCAGGGCCTGCGGCTCGCTAGCTTGCAGGAAGGTGAACTGTATGCCACTGTATATAGAGTATAGTTTACCGCGCTGCGGCTGGTCGGCGCGCGCGGCCGCGGCCCAGCGCAGCAGTGCGCGCAGGGCCTGCGGCTCGCTAGCTTGCAGGAAGGTGAACTGTATGCCACTGTATATAGAGTATAGTTTACCGCGCTGCGGCTGGTCGGCGCGCGCGGCCGCGGCCCAGCGCAGCAGTGCGCGCAGGGCCTGCGGCTCGCTAGCTTGCAGGAAGGTGAACTGTATGCCACTGTATATAGAGTATAGTTTACCGCGCTGCGGCTGGTCGGCGCGCGCGGCCGCGGCCCAGCGCAGCAGTGCGCGCAGGGCCTGCGGCTCGCTAGCTTGCAGGAAGGGCGACGACAACGCCTCTGACAGCGCGTGCGACGGAATGCGCCCGCAGTTGTTGGACGACATTATCGTGGGGAACTCGTCACGGAGGTACCGCATCGCTTGTCTGGAGGGAAAAGAATAGACGACATGTTTAATAAGTTGTAAATATCCTTCACAGGATGAGTGCAGCGCGATGTACGAAACATTTTACTACGCCTGGCCTGAGTAGACCACTGTGCTACGACGTAACTCATACTGTGCAACATCGTAGCTCGCCGTGCTACGGCGTAGCTCCTACAACTCTAGTGTTCATACATTGCTTTTGTTTTTCATTCATACGGCGGCGTAGCTCGCACAGTGATTCGATGCAGTTCGTATTGTGCTACGGCACTTATACTTTGATACGGCGTAGCTCACACTATTAGCGTGCTACGGCGTAGCTATGATGACGTTTTTGTTTGTATTCAATTTGCAAACGTTGTGTTACCTTATTGCCTGTGCTAAATAAATGTAAGTCCCCTCACCTCTGCACCCACTGCGAGGCGTGCGCCTGCGCAGCCCAGCGCAGCACGTGCGGCAGGCTGTCGGGACACAGCGCCTCCACGATGGCGTCCTCGCAGCCCTGCACCACTATCGGCATCTCCAGGAACCTGGGGGGGGGGGCACAAATTAGTCAATTTACTTTAGTTATAGGGAAGCTAAGAAACAAACACAGAACAGTGAGAGATCGTGTGATACTAACCTGGCTATCTCGTAGAGCTGGAAGGCGTCGTCCAACATGGCGGCGGTGACGGGCCGAGTGCCGCTGCGAGTCACTCCCGCCCACGCCTGCAAAATACAACGCATATATTAATAAGTGCACTCGTTGTAACTAAACAATATTAAACAAGGGCCATTTTAACCAACAGAAAAATATAAATATTACACTTACATTGGTCCCACTACCGGTGCTGTTGGTAGATGAGGGCGACGTCGAGTTGCGTCCGATCAGGCTCAGGTCCACCTGTCAACCAAAGAACAATGTGCTATGCTAGTATAGAGCTATTTATTGCCTTAATATATTATTATGTTATATTTATTGCCCGAGGTATTTTCTACCAGACAACCTTAGGGTGATACAGAGACAAAACATGGCAGGTGCAACATAAGGTATTGATAGCTCGGAAATAAGTATAAAATACAAGAATAAACACTAATACAACATACATGTTAGGCTCAAAGACAGAAAACGCTCATTGAGGGAAAAAACGGCTAGAATGAGTTGTGGCATTTTCCAAGCTGTTTTGATATCCAACCACAACGCGTTCTGGCAATGCAGAAAAGCCACGACGCGTTCTGAGCCTTATTGATGCAACCACGAATCGACGGACAGGTTGTGTTGAACTTGATAGCACATATACCGCATTGTCGTGACGTGTCAGTCACACGTCACACAGAGCGGCCGAAAACAGGGATGATATGAAAATCCAAGAGGGCTGCTGCGGTTATTTTCAAATTTTCCGTCATGTGTGTTATTGTCATGGTTTTCGTGGGCGCTGACGGTATTGATGTTAAAATGAAAATCCAAGATGGCGGCTACGACAAGTTAAAAAATCTGTCATGGGTGTCGTTTCCATGGTTTACGAGGGCGCTGATGGCGATAGTGCTGTATAGAGAGAGACTCACCATGTCAGTATAGGCAGCATGCAGCAACGCCCGTGCGAACCGCCGCGGCAGCACCTTCTCGTCGACGCACCACGCGCCCGCCGCACTCGAGCCGCCCGGGGAGGGCGAGCGGCGCGACATCACGCTCCTGTAGAGAGAGGAAAAGAGAGAATATTAGTACGACACAGAAAATAAATAGTTTGGAAAATCCAAAAGTGCACGCCTCATACATATTACACATTCATAAACGAAAAAGAAATTCAAATTCAAAACATAGTTTTTAACAATAAATCGGTCAAGTGCGAGTCGGACTCGCACACGAAGGGTTCCATACCATGTCGTACAAGATTTAACACTATGCATTTTTGTAATACTTTCGTAAAGGTAACAACAGAGGCGCTATAAAAAAACATAAAGATTTGTAAAGAAATTGTCTAATTTTAATGAAAAAATGTTGTTGTGTTAAATTATAGGTGTAGAAGTTTATTTCATTTATTTTAGTAACATGCATTAACTAAATTCAAAGTTATTTATTTGCTACTAACATAGTATTAGTAGGTATAAATAGGTATATGTGTTGTAACAGTAACTGGGTTGTGGAGGTCAGATAGGCAGTCGCTCCATGTAAAATACTGGTATTCAGCTGCAACCGGTAAGACTGGAAGCTGACCCCAAGATAGTTGGGAAAAAGGCTAGGAAGATTGATTGATTGAAATAGGTATATGTGGTAGGTAAGCAGGTAGATATGTAGGGTAGGTAGGTTAGGTTAGGTAGCAGTTAGGGTAGGTAGGTAGGGTAGGTAATTAGGTAGAAATATGACTGTAATTAGGAAAGGTAGGTGCGCCGCAGATAAGTACTTAGTGCTAACCGTGCGAAGCCGGGCCGGGTAAAGCTAGTTACTTATAAATAAAAGGATTTCTCTTGCTACATCAGACTATATTGTACAAAATAGAATGTAAGTAGTACGCCAAATTTTAATTACAACATTCCGTCAATACAGGTATTACGTTATTTTTGATAGTCATAATTCAAATTCAAAAGTCATGTATTCAAACTAGGCTGAGAATCAGCACTTTTCGAACGTCAAAATTACATAAGACAGTCCCCCAAAAACGCCCGCCCTTCACCACTTCCTAGTGCTTTTGCTGGAAAGAAGAAGTGGCGCAACAAACTCGCCAGCAGCGCAGCTGTCTGTTCAGTTACGAAAAAAAACTTGATTCTATACAATAGTATGCAAATATTTTACATTACTCAACACAAAACATAAAATAAAATATAGGCAGTGTATAGAGTGCCACCATTGGCACTCTATCCCTATCGGATAAAGTGCCACTACAGGCACCCTAGTAACACCGCCTCGGCTCGGCTCAAGTGCCGCAAGCATTGGATTGTCATTGTCACTGTCACTAAGTCACGTCACTTGGTATTTTGTTTGATTGTCGAGGTTAGATCGCTGTAAAACACCACATTCCCAAATCATTACATTCTCTTGTGCCTAAACGGACCCTGGCACTTCGCCGGCCGCTACCGCGGCACCGCTCGCTACGCTCGCTCGGCTCGTGCGTTGTGTGGTCACAGTTCTAACGTAACCTAACCTAAATAACAAGTGACAGTGACAATGCAACGCTCACGGCACCCTAGCCGGGCCGAGGCAGTGACACTAGAGTGCCACAAGAAACTCGCGGCACTCTATACACTTCGTAAAATATATTTGCCATAATGACAGCTAGCACACGCCAATGTACCAACAAAAAAAATATCGAAATCTAAACTCAAGCGAAAATAAAAATTATTTTTACACATCCCATCGGACTATGAGAGTGAGGGAAGAGTGAGTGCACTCGTGTCTGCGCATACACTTGTGCACTATAATATCTCCCACGCCGAAGGCTAGTCTCCATTGAGATTGGCCGCCGTGGCTGAATATTTTTACACAAATAAGTTTTCTCAATATGAAATTGTATCCACAACGGTTTAAGGTAACTGAATAGTACCCTGTATGTACCACCATTCATTTCAATGTTACTGAATATTATTGTCTATTGGAGTGTAGTTTTAACATGAGGTACGAGTACACACATCAACACCGTCTAGGGATACTTAAGTCGATAAAGTTCTTAAACTCAAAAAATACTGGCCGGTTTTAAAATCTTTTGAAGAGAGCTTATTTTGTAGACCTTTTTGGATGATCGAAATTTAAATGATCGAAATAGTATATACTGCCATGATAGTAGGTACTTACTAATTCCATGTCATTACTCCGACTAGTAAATAGTTATCTGTGGAATTTATATCGCATAATATTAGCATGAAATACAAAATATTATTTTTAAGTTGCAGTAAATCGCCCATATTATATAAAATACGTTATTAATCGACGTTTTTAGTATTTGTTGATTATAAACAGTATATGGTACATGATACACACAAGTTTCAAATTCCTAATTTGTTTAGTTGTTGAGATAGAGCTCGTACAAAAATGGTCTAAAACAGACAACTTCTACGGCCCCCTAATTCATCATTTTTGAAGATAAAAACAAATAAAAATTATATTTATTTTCTACTTGATGAGCTCTAGACAATGATACCCCACATGCCAGGGACAGATTATTTTTTTTTCAAAATTTAATTTTATTGTATGGCGACCCCCCTTTATTTTTTAATTTTATTATTTGTTGCTCTTGCGGCAATAGAAAAGCTCAATCTGTGAAATTTTCAACTGCCTACCTATTACGGTTCATGAGATAGAGCTCGCTGACAGACAGACGGACAGCAGAGGCTTATGAATAGGGTTCCGTTTGTCACCCTTCGGGTACGGAACCCTAAAAATGAACAATTTATCACTTTTCATGAAGTCGTAATGTCAAAGACTGACAAAGATATTTACATCAATTCAAAGGTTGGAAATATTTAGATAAAGATATTATAGTTTAGTTAGTATTTTATTAATTATAATTAAACTACTTTGAATAAAAGTGCCATTTTCAATAGGGTTCCTTCTACGGCAGAAACGAATGTATAAAAAAAAATTGACTCAATTAATTGATTTTATCGCAAGCTACAATGTTTTCAGGGTTCATAAATTGACGGACAGGAAATTTTTTTCAACTATTTTGATGCCGTTTCCATTTCTGCTGCATTAAATCAATTGTTAAAAAGTACAGTATTAATCTACATTTAATCATCTATACAATGGTATATAAATTAAGTAGGTTCTGTGTACTAGCAGGAGTGTAACAATAAAAACAGTTACAGAAATGGGGCAAAAAAAATTTTTCGATCGTAGAGCACACTCTAATGCTTCGCATTAAGAGTCGTGCAATAATAAAAACGTGTGCGATCAGAGGACGGGGTTCAGGAACGAAGTTACGTAAAATTTCAAACTAAAAACAAACTTTCCACAGTCGCCATCTTGGATTTACATTTTTACCTCACTATCGAGTTTAGCACCATCGAAAACTATGAAAACGATACCCATGATGAAAATTTTGAAAATTTTCGAAGCCGCCGTCTTGTATTTACATTTTGACCAAATTCACGCTTTCTAATACAAAGAGAAAGAAAGAGAGAGAGTGTAAATTCGCACTTTCTCTCTATCTACCTCTCTCTTTCTTTCTCTTTGAATTAGAAGAAGACTGTCGCAAGTATGAACGTTTTTTCGCATGAAAATTTCGGCCACTGCACTCCAACCACGTTAAAGAACTTCGTTCCGAAAAACCAATTATGTCTGGCCGCAAAGTCAGAGCGATTAAAAAGCCCTGGTCAGTTCAGCCAAGAAAGAGCATTTGACATGGGATGCCATAAGGCTGAAATACACATGCTATGTAGTAGCACAAAAGCACACTACTTTCGAGCAGATGCTATTTAGTAGCACACGATTAGAACGTGTATACAGAGTATGCTAGTGAGTGTGAGAGTGCACGCCACCTAATCGTAAGCAGGTAATTTTTTTTGTGCCGGTCACTGTATAAAGATAACCAGTATCTCAACTAGGCTCTTTTTGTGAAATGCGTCAACAAACGAGGGAGTTAGACTCGTCAATCAAACTTTTCGTAAAACTGTAAAGTGTACTGTGTGTGCGTTGCTCACCTGAAGAACCGGGAGCGCGCAGCCAGCACGAGCCGGTGACACGGCAGCTCCAACGCCGTGCGGAACCCGTACGCGAGCCCGCAGCCGCCTTCCAGACGGAACACGAGCCGCGCGTCCGCCATCTCACCTGGGCCAAGGAAAACAAAAACCATTAGAAACCATTACATAACAAGGGGTCAAGATCAAAATCCAGAAAAGCGGCTATAATACTTTAAAAAAATCGTCTTGGGAGTAATTTTTATGAATTTCGAGGGTGCTGATGCCGAAATTACCAAAAGAGCCTAAAGTTTGTATGTAGCCGTATAGATGTCGCTACAGGTATCTCACCAGAGTCCAGCAGGTAGCGCATGTCGTGGTGCAGCGAGTCGAGCGAGAAGCCGAGCAGCGCGCCCAGGCGGCGCAGCGTGGCCGCGTCCACCCGCGAGCGCCCGCAGCCGCACACTGAGCTGCTGCGACACGCTGCAACAAACATATTGGGTGTAATAAACGCTTGTGTGTGTGTGTCACCTGTCATTGTGATATTTTGTTTGTACTGGACAAAACCGGGGAACTTGTAGGGTACGGAGGTATTGAAGGTCAACGACGTGGATTTGCTCAACAAATTGACTCGACTAGACGCCGCGCGACTAGTTTCGCCATGTCCCCCTGACTGTCTGTCTGTCCGCGGCTTAGCTCAGAGACTCTTAGTACATACTAGAAAGCTGTAATTTGGCATGGGTTTACAAATTAATCACGCCGTCAAAGTAATAAAACAAAACCATGAAAAAAAAACAACGGGCTTACACTCCGGGAGTGCCGGCAGAAGTGAAAACATAAACATAAACGTTGTTAAATTTTTTACCTCGCAATCTTTGCGTAACGTCAAAGACTATTTATTTTGATATTTACTTTGTTGGTTGCTAGGCAACGGATCTTACGGGCACGTCCTGACGCGAGTTTAAAATTTTTTACCCATCCCAAAAAAAGCGCACAACGCCGCTAAAGTTTTCACTTAAAAAAATAAGGGTTCCTTGTTGACTACGGAACCCTAAAAAAGTTAACCGTTTTTTCAGGTAAAAATATGAATAGTCAATTAATAAACTCACTGCCATTATTGTCCACGTTGATGATGTCCAAGTCGCCGTCCGCGTTCACGCCGCGATCCCACTCTGTAACGAAACACACAGGATTGTAGTTGAGGAAGCAGGCAAGTCCTACTACCAAAAACTCTTAACGCCGAGAGGACGCCCGAGTCCCTGCAGTGGCAACATTATAGGCTGATTATGTGTTGTTTCCCGCAGTACTTACTGGCACACACGGCGCAGAGCGTGCCGAGCGAGCACACGGACGTGCCCGCGTACAGCGCCAGCACGCACGCCTCCAGCTCGTCGCGCGACAGCGACGCGCCCGCGCCCTCCAGCGGCACGCGGCAGCACGACCTGCGGCAGTAGGTGCATTAGGAGTAGGCAGAGGTTTATACTCGGGGGCCGCAACTGACGACGGGGTTTAAAAACAAAACGAGTGAGCCTTAAGTGGGTGATAGACAGGCGTACTTAAAGGCCGCGGTTTTAAGCTCGCCAACTTACTCAGCTCGCCGTCGGTGACACACGTGAAGATTTCTACCACTGCATCGCGATGTTTTCGACTTTTCTGAACCAAACTTAACAAAAATTACACAAATGACGAAACAAAATGCTGGCTCGCGACTCGCGGCGATGACAGACTTACGAAACTACGAACCAAGGCGGGCTACGAGCAAAATTTCAAACCTGTTGGATCGCCGACGAACTTACTCGGCGGTTTTAAAGTGCGCGTACTTAGGGTGACACACGGGCGAGTAAGGTCGCCGAGCCATAAGACCACGTACTTGCTCGCACGTCTATCACCCGTTTTACAGTAGTCGCATATTATGATGTGTAACATCTGATATTTTGGCTGACAGTACCAACCTCTCGGAAAATAGGTTGGTACCATCTGACGCCAACTCTAGCACCGAGCGCACTCATTGGTCAAATCAAATAGCGCGCGTTTCCCCGACTTCATGTTACACACTTCCGTCTCTTTCATGAAATCACTTCCATAGATTGCAGATCAGGTTAAGCTACGCTTGCCGTGGTCAGTCTGTGGATTTGCAACCATCTTAACATACCGAGACCCATACGTGCCTCGAAAAGCACGTAAAGCCGTTGGTCCCGGCTGTCATTTGTAGATCTTTGACAGTCGTTACGGGTCGTCAGAAGCCCAAAAGTCTGACAACCAGTCTTACCAAGAGGTATCGTGTTACCCAGTTACTGGGTTGTGGAGGTCAGATAGGCAGTCGCTTCATGTAAAATACTAGTATTCAGCTGCATCCAGATAGATTGGAATCCGACCCCAACATAGTTGGAAAAAGGCTAGGCAGATAGATGACGGGGTTATTTAAAAACAATGTTCACATTTATATCCTGAGACAACCAAGCATTTGAAGACGAACATCCGAGCTGAAATATATTAGCCAACTCCTCATGTTCTGAGGTACCGTAACTATGCCAAAAAGTAAAATGAACAGAAGGACAAGTAAGAGGCGACTCACGGCGGGTACCGCTGCAGCAGGTCGCGGAAGTAGCTGCAGCGCGCGCACAGGATGGCGCGGTGCGCGGCCAGCGACCAGCCGCTGCCCACCAGCTCCACGTCGCACCACCATCTGGGAGTGGGGATAGCTTTAGTACAAGGAACAGGCAAATAATACAAGCAGTGAATACAGTCCACAAATCCTTATTCTTACATAATTATTAGACAAAGTATTCCGCCTCTTCTGTCTGTCTGTCTAAACGCGATAAACTCAAAAACTTACGAACGGATTTCCAAATGGTTTTCACCAATGAACGGAGTGATTCATGAGCAACGTTTTGGTGTATAATTCATTAAGGTTTTGTGTAAATTAGCTGAAATATGACGATTATTGTTGAAGAAGTCGGAAATAATCATGCCGACTTGAGCTTTATGTCATGTCATGCGGCGGCGTGCGCCGCGTAAACTGTGAGAGATAAATAAAATGTATGTTCTACAGGATTGTACATCTTTAAAAGATTAACAAAAAACTCCGCGATGGCACATGTCTATCTTTTAAGGATGACCCACAATAACCATTATTATATTTCAGAATTTATTAAAAACTACGTCACCAGGTCTCAGAGAGCGGCTCCAGCTTCCAACTCCTCACACAGAGCTCTACTACTCCTCACCTGTCTTTGTACGCTTGCGCCAAGTCGGCATGCAGGGCGCCCGCGGGCTCCCGCGCCAACTCTGCCTGCGTCACCAGGTCACGGAGGGCGGCTCCCGCTTCCAACTCCTCGCACAGCAGGAACACTTCCGCGAGCCGCCATGAGCTCACCACCGAGCGGATGAAGCGGGCGTGCTCGCAACCTGGGGGTGGAGTTGGGATATAAATGAGCTACATGATACGGGCCGTATGTCGAAACAGTGGGGTGATTGCGTAACATACTTACAATGGCAATGTCTTTAATTTTGTCAATTCAACAACATTCATTGCGTTATTTTGTTGTTGAACAGAAGAATTGTTATAACTTATGAAGGAATGGACTAGGAATTTTCAAAATTAAAAGAGTAACGGTGGAGTTTCTTGCCCATTCTTCTCCATACGAAAACTACCTTAAGGAAGAGGCGACTAGAATCAATTACATTTTTTGTAAAGGAGACCATTCATATTGGGCCCAAAAAAATTGTGTTGCCCTGGTTGGTAACGTCCTCCTTATCATTTTTTACTATGGCACCGAATCTCTACAATCATTCCTTTAGCTGTTTTTTAAAGTTGAAAAATCTAGTTATCTTGCAATATTATCTCGTCTAAGTATAAGTATAACCTAAGTCGGGGCAGTCCACCTAAGCACTTTTCACTACGGCGGCTTCAAATCTCTACGAACCGTTACTTCAGCTGTTTTCTTAAGTCTATTGTACGTACCTACATTTTAATAATATATAAAAGTAACGGCTATGTAATGAAAAATAAATGAAATAAACTTATTGTAAAGGTGATCTCGAAATTACTACAAACCACTGCAAATATCAGGGAATATTTGCAGTGATTTGTAGTCATTTATGAAGTTAAAAACAATTATAGTCTTGAAACACAAAAAAAAAAACATATTAAGAAGTTAAAAATAATTAATGTCTTGAAAGACTGCGGCGGCGGCGCATCCTTACGGAAAAAATATATTACCTCGAAGCTAAGACTAGAATGTCACAATGCACTAGAACAAATAACGGTATCTAGCCGCAACACCGCGAAGCCGCCGCGGGTGTGTTTTTTATTACTGTTTGTATTTCCTGTGCGTGTCCCAAATAAAATATTTTTCTTTCTTTCTTTCTTTCTTTTGAACATGGTGACACCACAATGAATAAAAGGACACAGCGGATTGCTAGGTAACGACGCAGCTGACGAACTTGCTAGACGAGGATCCCTCCCGCACGGCAGTCTGAGGAACCGAGCCTATCGTACACATCCCCTTCAACCAATTACACAGGTGGCTACAGGAGTTCATCCACACACAAGCGGAAAACACGTCGACACTGGGCTGCAGGCAGTCCAAGGAAGCTATGCCATCCTTGGATAGAAGGCTGACCAGGCGATAATTACGCCTGGACAGGAACGGCCTGCCTCCTAGTCACGGGGCCATCACGGGACACTGCTCGCTAAACAAACACTTCCACACATATGCATAAAGGCCAGTCCTCTGTGCAGGGCGTGTATGGAGGCAGAAGAAACCGTCACGCACGTACTCTTTGAATGCACGGGCGTCACCCAGATTCGAACAGAAACCCTCGGGTCAGCCAGATCCTACACAGATGTTCCAAACAGACCAGGAGATTTAATTATCTTCTAGAGAGAGGTGGGCTGGTTGGAATAACCATCAAACGGCCGCCATGGCCCACGCACAATGGTCAACTTGACTAAGTGCGGAAACCAATCCCCATAAAACATATAACATTGACTAACCGGCACGGCGGGCGGGGCGGGGTTATGGGATGGTGCAGGTATAAAGGGAATCCAATCCTCTGGGATTTACTTCTGGACCCTTTGCTAAAGGGGCCGGAAGAACGGGGAGATCACTACCAGGCCTCCGCCGACGTTGTGGTCATGATTTTCGACGATGACCTAGCACTGGAGGTTCAAAGACAAGCCAAGGGTGCTCTCGAGTATATTCGGAATTGGGGCATCTAAAATAAGGTGAAGTTTGCACCACATCAAACCTGTGCAATGGTAGTCACTAGGAAGCTAAAGTACGATGTCTCACTCATGAGCATGGGCGGGGTCGACATAGGCATGTCTAAGGAAATAAAAATACTACCATCAGCTCACATTCAACATGCACGCCGCTAACGTGTGTAGAATGTGGAGAAGAGGTCTGCATCTGGAGGTCATACGGAGCATTTACACGGAAGCGCTGGAGCTGGACGCAGAATGGTGATGAGCGGCAAGCGTCTGGGCGCCGGCAACTAAGAAGATTGGAGTGTAGAAAATGCACTCTTAGTTCAAGGTCATACGGTTCAAAGAGTATTCGCCCAAAAGCTCTGCAAATCCTACAGAACTGTTTCGCTGAATGCATTCCTGATGCTGGCTGCCATACTCCCGCACGACCTCTGAATACAAGCAGCAGCCGTTCTGTATGAGGCAAAGAGTACCCCAGCCAGCCTTTGCGGGCAGAGAGATTGAGCGTGTGCGTTTGCAACAACTCCACGTCCGGCGAACCAAGTTGGGATCCACTTCCTGGCGGCGGAGGAGAGAACTTACGTGGGCGCGGCTTTACCCCAGAGCAAAGATGTTTCCTTGTTCTGGGTAAAAGCTCAAGCAGGCCTAGAGGAAAACGAACGCGCAGACAAAACCTTGTGAAAGGAAGAGGCAACACTCAAGTTAAAAAAAAACCAGGCTATAACCGCTGCCTGGTTTCATTCGTCAAGTGTCAGATCCGCATGGGGTCGTTCGACGATTGGTACCGAAGACAGAAGAACGGCGAAACAGGCTCCGTACCTAAAATGTTCCTCCCAGATCCGCGATAGGAACCTTAAAGGTAAAACTATATTTTTCAACTTTAAAAAACAGCTGACGGAATGATCGTAGAGATTCGGCGCCATAGTAAAAAATGATGAGGAGGACTTCCCCGACCAGGGTAACACATTTTTTTTCGCTGGCCGGCACTTTGGGTTTTGGGCCCAACTTTGTATGAAACGTGAATGGTCTCCTTTTGGCGTTCAAAAGTGCCTTTTATGTGCCTAATTGAAATAAATTATTTGACTTTTACTTCAATATACGTCGAGTTGTAATAGAAAGTGTGTTACGCAATTGAGGTGCGGGACAAAAGTTAAACCCAGCACGAAAAATTTATGGTTGACGTTACTACTGGTTTAACATAAGAGTAAGCTAGGGAAGCAGTGCTAGGCAAACATGTAAACAAATACGAATTTGAGGAAAAACAACTGTAATGCTTACACATAAGGTTCAGTTTGCGCTACCACTTCATATTTATTATGACTTTTTCAACAGTACTAGTCAGTCTAAAATCAAGTTTATTTACACTAACATAAAGTTGATGTTTGTCTAAGTGGAAAACTCATGTTTACATGTTTGGCAAATACATTGCGAACGCAGATTAGATGTATCGCGCACTAGCACTGCTTCCCTAGCTTACTCTTATGTTAAACCAGTAGTAACGTCAACCATACATTTTGCAGCCATTTGCCATTATAAAGCGGTCTACACAATGAAAATTATGTTAGCGCCATAAACCATGTCCCTTGTAGCTAAGGTCTGTTCAAGTCCTTGCTTCAAATTGATTTAACTTCATGCCATTATAAATTAAGTATTTGAGTATGACTACTATTATTGAAAGAGTCATAAAACAATGTTGAAGTTGTAGTGCAACCTGAACTTTATGTGTAGGGATATAGGGATTTTTTTTTTCCCAAAAAAATCATATTTGTCGTGTTTTATCTACACTAAGATTATAAAGAGGCAAAGTTTATTAGTTTGGATGTAGGAGGTAAACTCTAGAAGTACTGATCCGATTTCGAAAATTCTTACACTGGCAAAAAGCTTCACTATTACCAAGTGCCATAGGGTGTTTTATACTATAAAACATCAAAGTAAAAGGCAAAGTCGCGGGCAGAATCTACCAACTGAATAAACACACAATCTTTGTCGTACAGTACGTACCTCTGTCGGGCCGGTTGTCGCGCGGGCGCCGCACGAGCGCGATGCGGCGCCGCAGCGTGCCGAGCCCGGAGCCCGCCGCCTTCTTCTTCCTTTCTCTGCAACAGAGGAAGATAGAACATCAGCTCAACACTCGATAATAATAATCCTGCTGATGATGATGTCACAAGAGGTTCAGGGTATGGTCCACTCACCGTATGACATCTGCCATGGTGGGAGGCGCGGCCGCCACGCCGGCGCCGTCGCACGCCTCGCCCTCCTGTTAACAACGTATTCATATTGAACATTTACAGATACCACAGAACAGCTTCGGCTATCATCGTGTTTGCCGAAGCAAATACCATTTCCAGAGGACCTGTAGGTACACACAGAAAAAATATAGAATTGGGGTTGCATTAAGAGACTCTACGAGTCATCCTAATCATTCAGCCGAAAGACGTCCACTGCTGGACTGCCTCCCAAGTATCGCTACATCTACCGGCCTTGGGACCAGAGGGCCTAGTGTGAGTTTAGACCTTCTCGATCATACTCATCGAGCGTGTTCGGCGTTCCGATTGGCCCTTCACCGGTGAAGGCCGGCCGGCTGCCAATCGGAGCGCCGAACGCGGTCGATGCGTTTGATCGAGATGGTAAAATGAAACTCACACTAAGCGCTCTGTCGAGGCTTTCCACGTTCAGCGGAGAGCGACCTTCACCAGGTCTTAGGAACACCTTGCAGGAGACCTATCTACCCTGCGTCTATACGAGGGATGTTCAATATACATCGGCAACCACACGCGCATGGTAACATTTTTACAGTCAGTGCCTTTATTTCGTAGTAATCAGGACAGGTTTCAAGATGGACGCATTTACCTGAGGATGCGAGAGCGCGGCGCCCATGTCGGCTCGGCGCTCACACAGACAGCACAGCAGCCGGCTCATGGGGCGCCCGCCACCGCCATCACCGCGCTATGCAAGCGCCCGCACCGTCTGGAATACAAACAACACAACATACATCAGAAACACGTGTCTTTTGGTCGTTTAGCGGCTGATTGACAGGTGAGCTTATAATAATATGTACTAATTGCAGTCAAGATTACGCCGGAAAGAGATGCCCTAGTACAGGGGTGGGGAACCAATGGCACGCGTGCCGATGATGGCACGTAACAAAATAATTTGGGCACGGCATCCTTTCAGAATCCTAAGTCATTTAGTTTGCAACAGCAGAAGTCAGACTAATGTTTTGTTCTTTAATCTATACTAATATTATAAAGAGGAAAGATTTTTTTGTTTGTTTGTACCGAGTAGGCTCTGAAACTACTGGTCCGATTTGAAGAATTCTTTCAGTGTATATCATCACGCTAAGACCAATAGGAGCGGAGTACTAATGAAGAATGTTTCAAAAAGAAAATTATTCAAAAAACAAAAAACCCTACTGCAAAAACACATAACTGAAAAGAGAAAAACAAGCATTATAATCTATAGAATTTTGGTATCGCAGGCGGGGACAAACTAATAACCGGATATATGGTGTAAGTTTTGTTTGTCCCCGCCTGCGATACCAAAATTCTATAGATTATAATGCTTGTTTTTCTCTTTTCAGTTATGTGTTTTTGCAGTAGGGTTTTTTGTTTTTTGAATAATTTTCTTTATTTCAAGCTTTTTAGTTTTATTAATATATCTAAATTTGCCATTGACTCGTTACTAGCTTTTATTTGATACCAATATTGTTATAATTTATTTTAAAAAAAACCTTTCCCTCCCTTTTTTTTGTATTTGCAGATGCAATATATAAATATTATATAGCCTATGACACTCCTACAATTAAGACGAATCTAACGACACCTCATATGTTAAAATCCATCAAGCCGTTTAGGCTACAGAGCGTGCCAAAGAAATAGACATACATACATACATACTCTCGAAAAACATTACCCTCCTTCTGGGGCAGTCGGGTAAAAACGGGGGTTTTTTTTAGAGTTAGCCCAAAGTAACTATTCCACGCGGACGAAGTCGCGTGTAGAAGCTCTAGTTTAATATAAAACTGTTGTTATTAATGTTACTGTATAACAATTAAGATATTATTGTGAAAGTAATTATATTTTAAAATCCAGGAGTCACTAAGTCAAGTTTGTTTGTTGGCACGTTATGGCAACATTCAATATTTATTTGGAAAAAATGGCACGTACCGGGTGCGGCGATTGAACTGTCCGTATGTGAAAATGAATTATTTCTGTTAATTTTCAATATTTATTTATACACTTTTGCCATGTGAAAATAGAAAGTTTAAAGTTTTATTATGACTTATTCCGAAGGAATAAAACCGCCTTTAGCCTTTACTACAAGCTGAAGTCTCTTTCTGAAAGAAGCGCAGGCTGCTCGAACGACGTCGTCACTCAAACAATTCCATTCTCGCGTAAGAGTAACTTTGAGCCCTTCCACCGAAGTGTGTTTTTTAGCACAGGCCCTGGCCTGTAAAACACCCCAAATACAAAAGTCCAGCGGATTCAAGTCGAGCGATGACGACGGCCACATATCTCGGTCGATCAGCACTGGAACGTTTGCTTACAATCAATTTTGCGTTCCAATTGCTCTGTGCGATGGTGCCGAGTCTTAATGAAAAGTCCAACGCTCAGAACCGAATGTGTTGCGTGCCCACGGTATCAGCCCTGGTCGCAAGACTTGGTCTCGATAGATTTGTTGGTTTGTTTTGACTTGGTTGCGACCCATTGGAAGTAAAACGAGCGGAGAACGGCCTTTTTCAGACACCACCGCCCAGACCATGATTTGGTCGGCTCCTTGGCGTCGACTGACTTGCAATTCGTCTGAATGGTCGCTGACATGTCCCTTCAACCAAACACGGTCATTTTGTTTGTTTAAAAACTGTTCAACGTAAAAAGTTTTCTCATCTGAAAACACCTAATTGGGAAGTCCGCCAGAGTCGAGCAAGCGAATCAGTTCTTTCGTTCGATCCAACCGTTTGCTACGCTGTAAAGCAGCGAGTTCTAAATTCGAATGTATTTCTTTTACAACAGAATCACTTCAAATGATGATAGAGAACATGTCAAAGACCAACATTTGAAATTTTGGCGGCGTTCGATTCAGTGGTTCGGTTTTAAAACAGTTAGATAGAGACGGACAGTTCAATCGCCGCACCCGGTAGATGTAGAGAGGTTCGCCATCCCTGCTCTAGTAGGACATAAGTGACCTTATTGGGGATGTTCTTATACACCACCACTACCATAGTGCACCATAGTGCTAGTGTTTTGTTCTTGCACCATAGAGTTTGGACTCATTCATTCCCTATGTATTAACAAGTGCTTTGACACTAGGTGCACTGAAAAAAAAAATTGTTTATTTTAATAAACATCTTGTTTAATGTGATCACACATCTTGACTCCATACGAGCCTAACAAGATCTTGACTTCTGAAGCAATGACAACTTTGTTAAATTATCATAGTTCCGTCTACTAAGTAATGCATTGGTTTAATTACGGGTAGTTGTTTAATTTAGCTCAAATGTTGGCCAGTTTAACAATGAAACATTGTCACATTAACACACTAAACTTGTAGATTCAACTAAGATCTTGCACGATACGTCTGTGAAACGTTATTAGATCAATGAAATTCTTATGTTGTTTCAACTAAGATCTTGCACCAAATAACTGTGCTATCCTGATTAATGCAACTAACCTCGTATTCAACGTAAACATGAACCGTTGTCATATGAACTACTTCTATTTGTCAATCCAAGTCAGTATCTTTTGCACAAATCAACAAAGTAACTTTATTGTAATAATTATGGTTGAGAACCTACTTTTTTATAATGACTAACATCTTTGTGGTAAATTGTTACACTAAATTAAAAAAATCCGCGCAGGAGCGCTAAAATTAAATATAGATTTATGGCAAATATTAAGCTTAAATCAAAATGTTTTCTTGTATGCTTATCATGAAAACTTTTTGAGGAAACCTTAATATTTGCTATAAACCGTCAATTAATTTCAGCATCCCCTACGCAGATATTTTTAATAACATAGCGTGACGATCCACATCAAGTTAACCCTCTAGACCTTGTATAAAAAATATGAAACATGAAAATAGGTATTAAATGGTATAGCAATCAAACAACAATATTTGATTTTTAATTTATTTATGCAGAACACATTACACAAAATACTTACATTCAATATAATTTACATCTTATAGAATAACATACTTTTCCATTGCTCAGAATATTTATATTGCACGTTACGACAAAAAGTTATGAAATTTTACATTTTCCTTTGCTTCTAGTTCTTCAAATAAGCAAAAATAAAAAATAAACACATCGATTTTTCATTCAACTAATGTTTGCAATAATAATTGTCCCATTAGAATCCAGACTATTTGAATTATACAAAAAACTTATTAAAAGTTGAACACAGCATACTAAACAAGTCACCATGATAAATAACAAAATAATTATGTACGCAGCTGGGCTACACATCAAGCTATACATTTCCAGTTTATGGTGATCTCGCATTGTAAACGATATCCAAAATTGTAGCAATGCGAGGTCAGCTTAAACTGGAAATGTATAGCTTGATGTGTAGCCGTGTGTACACGTACAATAAAACTTTATGAAGTTATTAAAAATAGAATTAGCTTAACCAGATACCTAATTATTATTAACCAGTCTTAATATAGTCTGCAATATCGAAACCTAACAATATAACAATAATAAAATATTAAAAAAAATTAAATTAGAGTTACGAGCTTTTTTATCAGATATCTTTTAATCTTTTAATGACTCACCAATAATTATGTAAGGCTGTGATGTTGCCTCTTTATTCTGTAATGTTTTTAGCCGAAGTTCAATAGACTGACCGATTTCAGCGTCAGATCACATCAGATCTTAAATGTTTGATGAACGCATACCGCGTTTCTGCCTTAGATGATTTACAGCCGCAGCTAGGCTCGGACTTTTTTTTGTTTTTTCTTCTGTTTAATTGCCAAAAATGCTGCAAGATTTTTATCTTCTTCTTTAGGTGCTGAAATAAAAGAATAATTATATAGACCATTGGTTTTTCAGATAGTTCAAGTTTTGAAAGAGTCACATTAAAATAGGTACAAAGGCTTCAAAGGGAAGCCTCCAATCCGCAACTGGTTAGCATGGGGGACAAGCAGCTCAAGCCCTCTGCGAGAAGGCCTATGCCCTGTATGCCCAGCTATGGGATGTGTATAGGCTAAAATTTAGCCGCTAAATGAATGAAGAAAAATATACTTACAATCAGCTAGAGAGATTAGATCCTGGCCAAATGCAAATTTTTGATTTTCTATTTCTTAATAATTCCAATATTTAAATTTTTGCAATAATCAAACAAATTATGTGTTTGGTCTCCATAGGCCGCCTCAAAGTCAATGTTCAACTAAAAAACACAAAACAGAACACAATATAATTATTAACATTAAATTGACAAAATATAGCTCAAATTACATGTATATAAAATATAATATTGGGGCAAGCCTTACCAGAGTATAAACTTGCGGTTTATTTCTATTAGCACTGGGTATTCGTTTGTATAAGATTCCAAAGTCTAGTCATTATTATTGTTGTGAAGACGCATTATTAGATATTTGAATGTGTTTTTCCATTTTATTTCCGTCAGCCTCCAAGTTTCTGATGAATTTCGAAGCCACTGTAAATCAACTTCAACATTTTCATCCAGTGTGTTGCTTTGTTGCTATTTAGGAGATGGTGAAGGTGAGGGTGCAGGGCTTTCCTCTCTGTTTCTCTTTCCTTTAGTTGACAGAACTCCTAACCGCTGTAGCTGTAAAAAATCAGTAAGTTTGTGAGTGCTACTAAGTGTTCAAAATCAATGGTGCAGGCTGCAAATTTCCTGTACCTACTGACAAATAGCATTCATAGTATATCTACCTAGGTATTATGGTTACCTACTGTATGTTTTATCTTACCTGCAAATTTTGGGATGAGATCGGGCTGCTTCCATGTCTTTAATAATTCGACCACTTCTTCCATGTGTTCCATTGTGTATAAAGCACTCGCCAGTATTTAAATAGGTATGTAAATAGTTAATTCACTAATATTGGCACCGGCCCTAGGCGTGTGGCTTCGCGTATACACCTGTGCAGTTCTTGGAACATAAGACACGCCGGTCAACCTGCACGCCTGCACAGATAGCCATAAGGACCACAGCGTGTTTATCCTAGTCCTACATAATTATTATCGTACGCATTTTGAGTTTGACACCAGTATTACAATAGCGCTGACAGCGCTCTGTGTTTTGACAAGTCGACCGGCGCGCGAGAAGACCGCGAACGAAGTTAGTTTACTCTATGAGCAAGTGGGGGTTGGAAAAGCGCGGAGAGCGTTGCGTTTTGTTGTCATTACAAAGAGTTATTAGATGTGACCACTGATCTTGTTTCATTTAACTAAGCAGGCTATTTAATCAAACATGTTCGTTGTTAAAAACTATGATTTATATGATTTAATGCTAACAAGTTGCTTGTTACCATGAACTTGAATTATTTTTTGATGTAAAAAAGTTTTGAGGTAAAATCAAACGTGCTATGTTGGATGTAACAAAGACTGTTGAATAAACTGTGCATGTGCTTATTTGTTGATATAAATAAAATGAATTTGTTCTGGCAACTATGGTATCTTGTATAAAGTGAACAGATTATTCATTATTCCAAGCATTTTAATCCCAACTAAGAGAAAATGTATCTTAGTTAGTCTGCATTTTTTTCAGTGTGGTGGTCAGGGTCTGATGATAGAGCCAGAAGGTGGCCGTATGTGTTTCTAGTTACTCCAATTGTTATACATTGTACTTTTTAGGGTTTCGTAGCCAAATGGCAAAATACGGAACCCTTATAGATTCCTCATGTCTGTCATGTCTCAGCCACTTTTTCCGAAATTATAAGAACTATACTGTTGAAACTTGGTAAGTAGATGTATTCTGTGAATCGCATTAAGATATTCACACAAAAATAGAAAAAAAAAAATTTGGGGGTTCCCCATACTTCGAACTGAAACTCGAAATAGCTTAAAAAAGTGTGGCACTCGGGGACTGCCGCGGTAAAGCTATTGCATAGCATTTTTTATCAACTTATGCAATTGTAAAATATTAACCCGAATACAAGAAATAGCAATGGTGACATTGACAGGAACTGTTATTCACATTTATAGTTTTTTTAAACTTGACACAACTTAACGGGAACATCAAACTAATAAAAAGGTTTTAATAACCATTAATAGTCAAGTATTTCGTCTAAGTAAATTTGAACTTTGTTGTCAAACAGTTAAAACATAATTTTCAATACAACACTCTCGATAGATCATTCGTCTAAGTAAATTTGAACTTTGTTGTCAAGCAGTTAAACATATTTTTCAATACAAAACACTCTCCTTAGGTTTAGGTATTTTCGTTACGGAATTTCTGGATTAGGTCTCCACGCTCAAGGCCCGCGGTAGAAGCTATGCAATAGCTTAAAAACTTTTTCATCAAACCCATACGTGTGGGCATGGGGTCTCAATTCACAAATTATAATAAGTCTTGAAAAAAGATCATAGATGGCAGCATAGGTAACAATTATGAAATTAACAGTCACTAAAAAGCGATAAACGGAAGATTTTGGCTGAAGTAAGATTAGTAAAAATCAAAACTTTCTTGTTTAATGCTGATTTATCTATTGTTACTCATAAATCTCGTATTTTCAACAAAAAAAGATAAAACATTTTTGTTTAGGGCTCTTTGCAATAGATGACATTTTACTCAATTTGTCATAACTGTAGCACATTTAGCCAGTCAATAGCCTGACTAGGGAGGTGTCATTTCTTTGTATGGGATTGGGTATTTGTACGTAGTATTATATTATCTGTGGTGTGGGGTATCTATGGATAGGTGTTCAAAAATGATATTGATGTTTCTAATATTATTTTTCACTAAACTGAATAGTTTGCGCGAGAAACACTTCCAAAGTGGTACAATATATGTCCCCCCCCCTTCTGTAACTTCTAAAATAAGAGAATGATATAACTAAAAAAATATATATGATGTACATTACCATGTAAACTTCCATTGAAAATTGGTTTGAACGAGATCTAGTAAGTAGTTTTTTTTTAATACGTCATAAATCGTAAACCACAATTTACCTTTAACGAACTACAAGAACTTTTAGTTACTTGCTGCTACGGAACCCTTCATGGACGAGTCCGACTCGCACTTGGCCGCTTTTTAGTTCATTAGAATCTTGTTTAAAACATTTTTACTTAAATTTTATTTAAATTTTAATATAATTTCACTTAATGTTTTAATTTGTTGTGCTAATTATTATACGAGGATACGGAACACTTTAGTCCAACTCGCACTTGGCCACTGTTCTGTTTATTTAAGGAACATTCAATAGCTCTATTTTCACATTTGGTGTGAAAACAATCGCGTATGTGACGGATTGTTTTCACTGAGACAGGAAACATCATATTCAATTATAAACATTAAACAATAGACATACGCTAGTAGTAGGTTTTACGAGACGAGGAGCTCGTGGCTAAGTAATAAACGACCACACGGGTCGATCCATCAGGTTAAGCTACGCTTGCCGGGGTTGGCCCATGGAAGGGTGACCTTACCGAGAAACTTCCGTGACTCCTAAAGCACGGTTAGCCGTTGGTCCCGGCTGTCATTCGTGAATCTTTGTCAGTCGTTACGGGTCGTCAGAGACCCAAAAGTCTGACAACCCTTACCAAGGGGTATAGTATTACCCAGTTACTGAATTGTGGAGGTCAGACAAGCAGTTGCTCTATGTAAAATACTGGTATTCAGCTGTTTCCGGTTAGACGGCTACATAGTACTATAGTAGGGACAAGGCAGGCAGTTAAAAATATAGGTGAATTTATTGTATTTTTGACAAAATGAGACTGAGCTTAGAATGCGAACATTCTTAACAATACTGCTGCTCCTCTGGTTTGTGATGACGGGCTTTGCACCAAGTTAATACCTAAACGTTAAGATGTTTTCCTGCTTACATTTATTTATATAAATGACAAATCTTACAGGTATTGCTCAAATTAAATCAAGGTTTAAGGAAAACATCTCATATTTTAAATCTAGAGGTGAACAAACATCAACAGCAAATTGCAAACAACAGGATATTTTAAGGCTCGCACAGACGCGACGAGTCACAAATAGTCACAATGCAATATCTTTCTATAGCATAGAGAGATCATAGATCTGTAACTAACTAGTTAGCCTGTATTGTCCCACTGCAGGGCAAAGGCCTCCCTCTCCCTCTTCCACACAATTCTGTCTGTTGCTAGTATCGGCCAGTCCTTTCGGTAAGAGTCAAGCTCGTCCCGCCATCTTCGTCTCGGCCTGCCACGATGTCGTCGTGCGTTTAGTGCGACCCAATCGGTGGTTCTCTTAGCCCATTTGTCATCCGACATAGATCCCTAGTACATTTTATAGAAAGTCGTACCGTGTGCGCGACACTATCGCGAGTAACCTGCGGAAGAACATGATGCTTCCAACGATACCTCGTTTGTCAAAATATGACGACTAGTTTAGGAGTTATGAGGGAAAGGTTGGACATTACATAGCCTGTTAAAATCATAAGCCTCCTATGGCTTTCCCGTAGTAAGGTGTACCTATTCATCGCCCGACGACCGCGTATTATTAGGACATGGGTTCAGAATCGTAACGCGCGATCTATGGCCAAGTCGCGCTTGTGTGGAGATTTTAAATAATAATATGGTGACCAAAAACAAAATGCAGTCGAATTGAGAACCTCCTCCTTTTTTTAAGTCGGTTAAAAAAGCAGAGGTGTTCCTATAGTACACCCATATTTCGCTAATTAACGTTTCAGTTCCATGTAATAGGGGGCGAACCTATTGCCATCAACCGGGCACAAATCCAGACTCTCTACTGAGAAATTCCTGATAGAAAAACCCAATTATGACTATGTCTGGCCTGATAATCGAACCCAGGATCTCATGCTCTGCAGTAGCGCTTGCGACCACTAGACCGATGAGGCAGTTGATTGACGTCATGATAATATTTACTCTTTTTTAGATTGTTTATCTATACTTAATCTAAGTTTGGCGATAATGTGCATAGCCTCGAGAATCTGGGCCAAATTACCTATTAGGAAGGACGAAAAATATGACAAAGAAATTCAATATTTGTACAGATAATAGGCTGGTACATGTGAGTAGCTAGACATTCTGAATCAACAGAACTTATAAATTTTATTATTCCAAATTACTAACCATATTATACCTAAAACTGATACGTTAAAGTAGTGGTCGCAAGCTCTACTAATGTTGAGCTTGAGGACCTGTACCCTAATAGCGTAATACACGATCAATCAGAATCTGAATCGTTTTGAAACATATTGCTAATCCATTACTTCATAAGTTCGAAAAAAATCTGCTCAACAACGTAAATAACGCAATGAATGTTGTTGAACTGTCAAAATGAAACAGATTAGTCGTAATCGTTTACGAAAATGTGTTGCGTAATTAGATAGCTGGGTTCGATTGTCAGGTCGGGCAGTCTTATTGGACTTTTCTATTTGGAATTTCTCAATCAGCCTGGAGTCTGGATTTGTGCCCAGTTGATGGCATTAGGGTCGCGACACACCAGACGAACGTACGGCGCTGAAGGTTCAGTTGAATACGCTCGTAGTGTTTTCCAAGTTACCTATGACACATCAGCCGAAAATTACGTCGCGTAACGCGCTGAAGTAAACGCCGCCGACCGTTCGGCGCGTTTGGTGTGTCATGCCAACCGAATACTACGACCGATAATTCCGTCGCTGAAGTGTCGGCGCCGAACGTTCCGCAGGTATGTCGCTACACTTAGGGTCGCCCTCTGTGACATGGGATCGATAGAGATACTCTTAATAATTATGACACAGATTAATACAGATGGGACACTCCGCAGTTTAGTTATAAAGCTACAAGTACCCGGCGGGCCCGTCTTGCTGGGACAATTCAGTGAGTGTAACGTAGTCAGAAGATAAATTAACGCGATAGAAAGAGAGGCAACTTCTAGGTGAATATTACTGTAGGTGATTAGCACTATGCGACCTGAATTGCACTTTATTGCGTCGTGGCAATAGTCGTTTTTAGTTAAATAATTTTGCCGACTGTCCCGTCTGTATAAATCTATGATTATGAATTATGATATAAAATGTTGTACTTAAGGAGACACAATGGTCTTATTGCTAAAAACCACAGATATAGATAGACATAGATAACGCAAGAGCAACTACTTCGCGTGCCCAGCTTACGTACAATAATCGTAAGCTGCCACTTTCGCGCTCAGTCTGCATCGTTGTGCCACGCTAGACGGACGTCAGTAAAATAATTTAAAATGGTTAATTGCTCAGTTATACATTGTAAAAACTTTACAAATGTGAGGAGAAAAAATAAAGGAAACGATTCCTTCCATCGATAAGTCATTTTGTGATTAATATTATGCGTATTTAATAATAAAATCAATTATTTTAGATCTAATACTCTCTGTAATACCAAATTTGAGAAAAACATAGGTCATCAAACGTAAACTGAATATTCGTATTACATTGCGGCTTTTACTGGAAGCGGTTGATGCGACGTTTTGTTTTAACAAGTGATGAATATCGAAGCAAGTGATACTATCGTATATCGCATCGGTTTCGTAGTACAGGAGCTTTTATCATTTTTCTGTCAATTTTAGCGATTAGTGCTGTTCATCGTATGCAACACAAATCGATTCTCAAGAATCGATTTCGGAAACAGAGGAATGATTTTGTATTTTATAGGTAGTAATTATGTAGACAATTTTAATAAATTATCGTAACGTTTAGTGATTTTTTTAGTTTCCCACATGAACCCAATTTAAAAGAAAAATGGATTGAGGCGACGGGAAATAAAGATTGGTTCCCAACAAAGCATAGCATTATAATATTTGTTTTAAATACATTTTGAGGAAGCATGCTTTGTTGAAGGGAAAAAGTAACGAATATTAACAAAAGCAGCATATCCGACTATTGATGTACTGAAGATCACAACTTTCTTTATCTTTTTGCTGTTGTAGCTCAAGTAATTTTGCATCCATTTTAATTTTATTATATCGTATTTTACTGGGTTTTCGTTTACCTTCTAAAATTTCTTCTCTGGTTTTTTTTTTGTTTCTGAAAGATAATCTACAACAATTACAAGGAATAAGTAGGGAAATACTAACAATTTAAAGAAATTATAAATCCCTTACTGCCTACTAAGCAGATCAGAAATTTTTATTTTCCTCTGTTTATCTCATTCCTCTGTCTATCTCATTCCTCTGTCTATCTCATTCCTCTGTATATCTCATTCCTCTGTTTATCTCATTCTTCTGTCTATATCATTACTATGTCACAAAATCGATTAATTAATCTATTTAAGCGATTCTCAATAATTCTTTACTGTACACGATTACTCAATAAATAGAGAAATGGTATAATAAAAAGGCGATCTTTATTCAAAATTGAGATGAAAAAGGGTAGAATCTCGTTGCTTTTGTAAACATTAGAACTAAATTGAATATAAGGTATTTCAATCGAATATTCACGTATTTATAATGGTAAACTTACTTGAAATTTTGGAAAAGGTATCCAAAAACGACGTGTGAACGTCGACGGAACGCGCACGAGCACACAACCTCAGAATGCGAAGACTTTTAGTTAGCGTACTGCTGGCTGGGTGAGCGAGCAGTATCGATTCAAAGATAATAAAATCGATTCAAAGACGCTGCCGCGTGCGGCGGATTTTATTTTCCCATCACTAAATAATGCTTGTGACGTCATAGTAGGTAGTCAAAAAATGGCACGCTTGGTTTTCATACAGATCGTGATACTTGCGTTATCTATGTCTATCTATATCTGTGCTAAAAACGATTTTTTAAAGACAACCCTGGGATCTTAACATAACTAACAGGCAAAATGTGGGTGTACACACGGCTACACATCAAGCTATACATTTCCAGTTTATGCTGATCTCGCATTGTAAAGGATTTCCGTACAAAGCGAGGTCAGGTTATACCGGAAATTATAGCTTGATGTGAAGCCGTGTGTACTATAATGCACAATTGTGTACCTATGGCTAACGGGGAAAACCGGTGTGATACTGTGATGATACATTATCAATATTACTCACCATACATTTTATATGGAGACTTTCACACATTAATACTATCATGCGAGTTTTTGTTACAAAATGTCAGCTAAATACAGGATTTCAGTCAGTGAAAAGTCCACAGAACTCTACTTTTAACATTATCAGTAATAACACAGATTTTTAACAGTGTCCTTATCTGTTATCTTTTATATGATGCGTATGTAAATATTGTAACGTAAGTTTTTCTTACAAATGGTGTATTTTCCAAACTCTGTTTTCAGTCCCACTCTGTAAACACTGGTTGGAAAATACACCATTTTATTTAAATACTAGCTTCTCGACTTCGACCCTCTCGGCCCTCGATCCTACGCGTTGCAACCCATCGCCTGCCCGCACTATTACTTTGTTATACACTAGCATATTTACTGACTTTTTGAAGTGAAAACTTCTTTAGCGGCATTGTGCACTTTTTTTGGGATGGGTAAAAAATGTAAAACTCGCGTCAGGCGTCAGGACACGTGACCTGATCGAAAATTCGTAAGACGTTCAAGTTTTTGTTGACAGCGTCCATAAAAAAGATGGCAAAAAAACTAGTATTCAAAACCAAAGACACCAACTTCCGAAATTAAAGTTATTTTTCACTCTGTAGTTGTTTCTTTATTAGTAAAAAGTTTTTTATACTAGTATAGATAATGTTCCTTTTTTAGGGTTCCGTACCCGAAGGGTGACAAACGGAACCCTATTCATAAGCCTCCGCTGTCCGTCTGTCTGTCAGCGAGCTCTATCTCATGAACCGTAATAGGTAGGCAGTTGAAAATTTTACAGATTGAGCATTTCTATTGCCGCAAGAGCAACAAATAATAAAATTAAAAATTAAAGGGGGGTCGCTATACAATAAAATTAAATTATGAAAAAAAAATAATCTGACCCTGGCATGTGGGATATCATTTTCTAGAGCTCATCGAGTAGAGAATAAATATAATTTTTATTTGTTTTTATCTTCAAAAATGATGAATATCTCAACAACTAAACAAATTAGGAATTTGAAACTTGTGTGTATCATGTAATATATATATACTGTTTATAATCAACAAATACTAAAAACGCCGATTCATAACGTATTTTATATAATATGGGCGATTTTCTGCAACTTAAAGTAATAATTTTGTATTTCATGCTAATATTATGCGATATAAATTACACAGATAACTATTTAATAGTCGGAGTAATGACATAGAATTAGTAAGTACCTACTATCATGGCAGCATATACTATTTCGATCATTTAAATTTCGATCATCCAAAAAGGTCTACAAAATAAACTTTCTTCACAAGATTTTAAAACCGGCCAGTATTTTTTGAGTTTAAGAACTTTATCGACTTTTTTTAAAGTATCCCTAGACGGTGTTGATGTGTGTACCTCATGTTAAAACTACACTACAATAGACAATATATTCAGTAACATTGAAATGAATGCTGGCACATACAGTGTACTATTCAGTTACCTTAAACCGTTGTGGAGACAATTTCATATTGAGAAAAATTATTACTGTAAAAATATTCGGTCACGGCGGCCAATCTCAACGGAGACTGGCCTTCGGCGCGAGAGATATTATAGTGCACAAGTGTGTGCGCAGACACGAGTGCACTCTCTCTTCCCTTACTCTCATAGTCCGATGGGATGTGTAAAAATAATAAGTAAGAAATAATAGATTTCTGTATGACTATCAAAAATAACGTAAATAAATACCTGTATTGACCCGTGCGTATGCACTGGCGAAACATCACGACAAAACATGTTGAAATCTCTAGTTCCTGTCAAACATTGTATGAAAAATTGACAGAAAATAGAGATTCCAACATGTTTTGTTGTGAATGTTTCGCCAGTGCAAACGCACAGTTATAATTAAAATTTGGCGTACTACTTACATTCTATTTTGTACAATATAGTCTGATGTAGCAAGAGAAATCCTTTTATTTATAAGTAACTAGCTTTACCCGGCCTGGCTTCGCACGGTTAGCACTAAGTACTTATCTACGGCGCATCTACCTTTCCTAATTACCTATTTCTACCTAATTACCTTCCCTACCTACCTACCCTACCCTTCTTACCAGGGTAGGTAGGTACGTAACCTACCCTACCCTTCTTATCAGGGTAGGTCGGTACCTACCTACCCTACCCTTATCAGGGTAGGTAGGTACCTACCTACCCTGGTAAGAAGGGTAGGGTAGGTAATTAGGTAGAAATAGGTAATTAGGAAAGGTAGATGCGCCGTAGATAAGTACTTAGTGCTAACCGTGCGAAGCCATCTATCTACCTGCTTACCTACCATATATACCTATTTATACCTACTAATACTATGTTAGTAGCAAATAAATAACTTTGACTTTAGTTAATGCATGTTACTGGATAAAGTTAACTTAATATTTTTCTCCTAAAATGAATGAAATATGGAGTATATTTCATTTATTTTAGGAGAAAAATATTAAGTTAACTATTATACTAATACTATGTTAGTAGCAAATAAATAACTTTGACTTTAGTTAATGCATGTTACTGGATAAAGTTAACTTAATATTTTTCTCCTAAAATAAATGAAATATACTCCTACACCTATATTTTAACACAACAACATTTTTTCATTAAAATTAGACAATTTCTTTACAAATCTTTGTTTTATAAATAGCGCCTCTGTTGTTACCTTTACGAAAGTATTACAAAAATTCATAGTGTTAAATCTTGTACGACATGGTATGGAACCCTTCGTGTGCGAGTCCGACTCGCACTTGACAGATTTTATTTGAAGTAACACTGTTTGGAAAATACTGCAGTTTTAATGACCATATATTTATAATGACTTGTTTGATGAAATTATCATTTTTAATTTAATTTAAATTCTGTGACCCTTATAAATTGACACAGTGCTGCCAGTTTAGCGCTTTCGGCGCTAGATCTAGCGCTTTTTTGACGGCCTTCATCATCATCATCATCATCAGCCTATTAATGTTCCCACTACTGGGACACAGGCCTCCTCTCTGTGAGAGGGAGTGGGCCGTAATCTACCACGCGGGCCCAGTGCGGGTAGGTAGATGTCACATGTCTTCGAATTTTTGGTTCTAAGACATGCCGGTTTCCTCACGATGTTTTCCTTCACCGTTTTTGAGAGCAGTGGTGATGAAATTATTTACACAAAGTACTGGGTTCGAACCCACGACCTACAACTCGTAAGTCGGGCCATTACCACTGGGCCACCACTGCTCCTTTGACGGCCTTAGCGCACAAATATTTTTTTTAGCGCCTAGCGGATAATCTAGCGCTTTTTCAAATATATATTTTTTTACCAATTAATTAATTCAAATGCTGACATCGAACGTGTATTCAGCTTAATGACTGCCGTCAAAACTTCAAAACTTTTAAGTTTTTGTAACTAACTAACATATATGGACCATTGTTGTCTTTGAAATAAATAATTTTATTAAAAAATTAATTAAAAACTAAGTTGCGAAATTCGCTACAACTAAAAACAATAAACGCCATACTGATGATGACAGTCTTTTCACAGTTATTTTACCTCTGATTTAACGTCACTGTCAAAATCACAGTAATCTTTATTGTTGTTACAATAACGTTGCTGTTGGGTTGCTGCTATTGACAAATCTGTGAAAATTATAGTGATTTTTAGAGTCGTTACAATAAGGCTGCTATTGGGTTACTGCTGCCAGAGGTAAAAGGACTGTAGATCCAGGACTATCTGCTGTCAATTGCACCTGCTATGATTATCAGCTTCCAAGTGATGTCATACGAATGATTGGAAAGTCAGAAAAATATAGCCCTAACCCTGAAAGAGAAATTAATGATCAATCTGGCCCTTAGTGTTCTTAAGCCAATACAAGTTTTTTTTTCATTATGTATGTGGAATAAGAAAAAATCAAGGTGTACGATAATTATTCTTTCTTTATCACCTTTTTTTTACAATTTACGTATAAATTTAGCGCGTAATATAGCGCTTTTTTTATAAGCAGATTTTATCAAATCTAGCGCTTTTTGAATCGCTTTTAGCGCTGAATGGGTATTTCGATCTGGCAGCACTGATTGACATATAATTTTAATTTGGATTACAGAATCGAAATCACAGGGTCACAGGACAATTATAATTTGTATTATTAATTTGTCTGTTGCATTGCATTGACATTTTATTCTATTGTGATTTATTTTGTTGCAGTATTTGTATTACTCATTAGTTTTTTATGGGTTTTGGCTGAATATTTTTTAGTTTTTTTAGGGATGTTGATATGAATATAAAGTGCTAGCTGTTTGACATACCCAATTGGAAAAACTAACTACCTACCATGTTCTTAAATTCATATTATTCAATTTCATTTTTCTCCATTTTGGTACCCTTACTGATATTTATTTTAAATTATTCTGTTCTGGGATCATTCACCTTCCAAATCTGTTAGTATTCTCATTATTTCCTCTTTGATTGTGTTAAATGTCAATGTTCTAGTGAACTTTGATATATTTGTTGAACTAGCTAATATTTAAATACCTCACTGAAAGTTAGGGATGACCAATCATTTTGGATTATAACAGTGAAATGTCTGAGAGAAAAGGACATTAACCAAGTAAGATAATATTGAATAAATAAACTATGCACATACCCAAAATATCTAAAAATCGGGGCCAGAGGCCCATTGCACTAAAAATATCGACCATAAACAAATACAGACTAAAAATACCTGACACAGGGTTCCTATTCAACCTCTTTTCTTGCATGACCTAGCTTCCACATATTTTACATTTTCGTGTACACAGAAAGTGAAATGTGCTCGGGGGTGGCAAGGGGAGGCCTGACGTCACTGGCTCACTGCGCGCGCATTTGACCCCAAACTGCCTGACCCAGATACTGACTTGCCTTGCGACATGGTTCTGTAAAATGTCAACATAGCTCGCCCTGAGCGAAATACCGCAGATATTGACTAACACGCGCGCTCTACGACCTACATACTACCTTTACAACTCCGCAATCAAACTCAAAAACATATTCATGACCTATTTTTTTAACTTTCAGGACCTAACTTTGTCTTCGTCAAAAACACAATAATCGATCGATTTCCACACGAAATACGAAATTTAAAATGTATGTTCAATGTACTGACCAGCAATTAAACACATCACAACAGCTTCCCCCGATTATTTCACGTTTTCACACAAACATTTTGATTTTATTCGGTCCTGGACGCCATTATCAACATCGACGACCAACTTGTTAGGCACTATTACACAGCTCATGCGGCGTCCATCGCGTTGTATCGCGCACTCGAAACACTTATCACTATCGACTTATAATTATTTTACACAAATAAGTCACGGATCAAGCTCGTCGTAAGTGAAAAATGTTAAAAACGGGATCAGGCGCAATCCGCTACGCCACCCCGTTCCACTGCAATTTTGTCACTGCTACCAACTGACAGGAACATAAATAAATACATCACATTACCAACAGTACTTTACGCAACCCTATTGGCTAATACATTTTATATCAATGTGATTGGCCTAAAATTTGACATATTTTACAATTCAACCAATCAGAAGTAAGGGAATGGGCAATCAAGTTTTTTCTCAGATGATAAAAATAATGAGTTTCGAAAGTTACACACTTTTGCGTTCGGATACGATTACATGAACAAGTTCTATGAGCTGAGAAGTAGATTATTCTGAAAAGTAGGAAAAGGGTCCGCTCAGTAGTGTTTTTCAACCTTTTTCATGACGACCCCCTTAATATGATTTTTTTTTTGCGATCGCGACCCCCTTGTTTTCCATTGTTTACAATCTGTATTTCATTATAATACAAATAATTATAAATAATTTATAAATAAGTACAACAGTTTTATTATTATTTATAATAACGTATCGGCTAATTTCATAATTAACACAGATATAATTAAGACTCTCGCTACAACTTCATTAGCATCAAAATTTTAAATTAGCTCAAATACTTACTCTTATAACAATATTCTTAAAAAATGTGAACGTGGACAATAGTGTGGAATAATAAATGATTAACTATTTATTTTAAGAATCTTATTGTATCGCCCTAACATGACTAACTGTTTTTAAGCTATTGTATAGCTTCTATCGCGGGCCTTGAGCGTGGAGACCTAATCCAGAAATTTCGTAACGAAAATACTACCTAAGAAAAGAGTGTTTTGTATTGAAAATTATGTTTAACTGCTTGACAACAAAGTTCAAATTTACTTAAACGAATGAGACGAGAGTGTTGTATTGAAAATTATGTTTATCTGTTTGACAACAAAGTTCAAATTTACTTAGACGAATGATCCTTGACTATTAATGGTTAAATTAAAACCTTTTTATTAGTTTGATGTTCCCATTACGTTGTGTCAAGTTTTAAAAACTATAAATGTGAATAACAGTTCCTGTCAATGTCATCATTGCTATTTCTTGTATTCGGGTTAATATTTTACAATTGCGTAAGTTGATAAAAAATGCTATGCAATAGCTTCGCCGGGGCAGTCCCCGAGTGCCACACGTCTTTTTTTTTTTAAATAACTGTCGAAATATTTCAACGCAGGGGTTCAGAGCAACAAAAAAAAGCAGATTTTTCTTTTCTTTTATTGTGGCCTCGCGACCCCCTTATAAAGGCTTTGTGACCCCCCAGGGGGTCACGACCCACAGGTTAAAAAACACTGCGCTAATGTATAAATTATTGAAGTGAAAACTTCTTTAGCTGCGTTGTGCACTATTTTTTGAGATGGGTTAAAAAAAATTTAAAACTCACGTCAGGACGTGACCGTAAGATCCGTTGCCTAGCAACCAACAAAGTAAATATCAAAATTAATTGTCTTTGACATTACGTAGAGATTGCGAGGTAAGAAATTTTACCCATATTGATGGGTAAAAAAAAGCAGTCAATACATACTTCATGAAAAGTGTTTAATAAATTGTTTATTTTTGTTAGACTATATTTTGAAAATAAATAAATATACTACTACTACTACTAATAAATACTGTATTTCACCAAATAAACTATAGTAGATTTATACCATAGACATAAAGAGTAGATAGTAGTAGAGGAGACTACTATATATAATAAATGTCTGTGATTTGTACTGATTTAAAAAGGGTTTTAAGGGTTTGCTCTCGAGGTGGTCCCATATAAATTATATTAACTTTGTTTGGATAGTTGTTATGCAGGGTGGCAGGGACATCGACGCGAAAACTGATACCCAGCATTCAGTACATGATTCTGAACCACAGATTAGATAACTATTCTGAACCCACCATTTCGTTGAAATTTTTCGTCGGTTATTAAAAAAAAAATCTGCTGTGCCATATATTTTGAGCGCATGCACGTATTACATTTTTCTATGGTGGTGTGGTTGAACATGAAACATAAATGAAACATTAACGTGCGCAGCGGACCCGTTTATATTTTCTTCAGACGTGTATCCGATCATTTAAAAAATAACTTTTATGTCTATGACAACCAATGACTTTTAAATCATAAAGTTAAACGGTAGCAAATGTTATCAACAGCTCAGAACCACAGATTATATAACTAGTCGGACGGAGAGTGTTGCCAACCCCCTCGATAATTATGGGGGTGTATGATAACTTGGCCAATGGTACGATGTACGATAGTGAATGTCTAACGTACAATAATTTTGAGATTAGCTGAAATTTTCAACCAAAAACTATGACAAAACATGTTTACGGTTTGTGCTGCTAGCGCCACTACTGGTGAAACTTGGCATATACTTCTCTTTTGACTCTAGTATAAAATTATGCATTATCTTTTGATAGCAATTTGAATTGCTATTTGATTTGTATGTAGGGCTTTTTGATTTTTAATTTTGTACGATAATTATGCCCAAAAAAAAAAGACGTGTGGCACTCGGGGACTGCCGCGGCAAAGCTATTGCATAGCATTTTTTATCAACTTATGTAATTGTAAAATATTAACCCGAATACAAGAAATAGCAATGATGACATTGACAGGAACTGTTATTCACATTTATAGTTTTTAAAACTTGACACAACGTAATGGGAACATCAAACTAATAAAAAGGTTTTAATTTAACTATTAATAGTCAAGGATGATTCGTCTAAGTAAATTTGAACTTTATTGTCAAAGAGTTAAACATAATTTTCAATACAACACTCTCGTATCATTCGTCTAAGTAAATTTGAACTTTGTTGTCAAACAGTTAAACATAATTTTCAATACAAAACACTCTCCTTAGGTACTCGTATTTTCGAACTTACGGGATTTCTGGATTAGGTCTCCACGCTCAAGGCCCGCGATAGAAGCTATGCAATAGCTTAAAAAATAATTTTGACATGGGAACTAGATAATTTGAACTTTTGGAGTTAGCAACACTGGTCGGAGACCAATCGGACTACCCTTATATATAATTGTAGTCTGTGAATCGGACACAGAACATGACAGAAGATTGCATGGCTTGTTTTGTTCTTGAATGAATTCAATGAATTTCTAGACCGATTGTGTGTGACCGATCAATGTTTTCAACATTTCTCTTGTGTAATAGTTTATTTAGAAATATAATGATCTGACTTTTATGTGGTGGTGTTTTGACAGTTTTGCTAAAAAACAGAACGGAATCTCATGGCGAATGTATTCTACTTCAGAAGCCTTTTTCACTTTCTTAGGTAAGTAACATTATGTTTGTAATCTTTGAATTATTTGATTGTTCGTTTAATATGCAGTTAAAATAGGATATAACAATTTCACATGGTTAGATTCCTTGATACGAATACTTACTCAAATGCGCGCGTACGTACCCACTTTTATCAGCTGATAACTTTATTTACTAAAACTAAAGCGTATTTCGTATTAATAATTTATCGGAAACCTCATGAATTTCACTTGGAATATGTTAAGATGAAAATCTTATGTTCCTTATGTTATAATCTCTCAAATTTTTGCCCAAATTATACACAATAAAAACTAGATAGTAGCAGTAGTTTAGTCCAGCCACTATGTTATTATTACTTTTTCTGCTAGAGCATAAAAAGTTAATAAATAGTTTTACTTAAACGGGCAATGTAAAAATAATAGTTATCTAATAAACCCAACATGTAAAGACTTGAATCCTACATACCTAGTTATAAAAAATATGGATCTTTCAACAAATTTTACATAGTTATAAAAGTATAACTATGTTAAATTTACACTCCTGGGTCACAAGATATAAGTGACGCTTAGTTTGTGACTTACCAAACATGAATTGTATTGTTTTTGGTGAAAAAATATATTATTATTATTATTTAAAATGTTGCTGACATTCTCTGGACCCTGGGGTACCGGACCTTTGGATGGCATACGAGAGGCCGAAGCCAACTTGCAGAGGCCTGTAAGATATTTTTAATGACAAGAAGCATATATTTTTATTATTATTCACACCTGTGATAATGTGTTTGTTGAGTAACTACTAATAGCTTCCGAAACCTCTGAATACTGGAAGAACCTGAAGCTATATGATGTTATGAAAAGTTCTAATATTATTACCATGTTGTGTTTCTGTTGTTTGCTCGTGGCTTGTGGTTTAAGGTATAGACCGCCCCAGTCAGATTAATACAACAAATGTTTTTGTGCCCGTGTCGCCTATGTTATTTTTATCTTCTTTCATTTTCGTGTGGTTATTGAGTAACCTGGTGTCAGCGTTTTAAAGCCACCCAAAGGCCTCTGACTTGCTTCACTCTTCTTTTTTGAAGTGAAAACTTCTTTAGCGGCGTTGTGCACTTTTTTTGGGATGGGTAAAAAATGTTAAACTCGCGTCAAGACGTAACCGTAAGATCCGTTGCCTAGCAACCGACAAAGGAAATATCAAAATAAATAGTCTTTGACATTACGTAAAGATTGCGAGGTAAGAAATTTTACCCATATTGATGGGTAATAAATTGTTTATTTTTGTTAGACTATATTTTGAAAATAATAGTATATTATGCGACTAATGAATAAAGGACGGATTTAAAGCGAGGGCCATAGATGAATCACGATCAAGTGAAGGATTCTAACGACTGAATCACGACCGTAGGGAGTGATTCATGATGATTGAATCACGAGCGCAGCGAGTGATTCAAGTGTTAGAATCCTGAGCGACGCGAGTGATTCATGGCCCTCGATATAAATCCGTTTTATTCAAGAGTTGCATACTATACTTTATACCATGACTACGAGAAAAAGAAAGATTTAAGCGCAAAAAAGACATTCAATAAAAGGTTAACACGTTCAGTGTCGGGAGCCCTCCTGGAGGGTTCACCTACTTGGATATGGGATGTCGGGAGCACTCGCGGAGGGCTCATTTTAAATGTGGACATTCAGTGTCGGGAGCCCTCCTGGAGGGTTCACCTACTTGGATATGGGATGTCGGGAGCCCTCGCGGAGGGCTCATTTTAAATGTAGACATTCAGGGTCGGGAGCCCTCCTAGAGGGTTCACCCACTTGGATATGGGATGTCGGGAGCCCTCGCGGAGGGCTCATTTTAAATGTAGACATTCAGTGTCGGGAGCCCTCCTGGAGGGTTCACCTACTTGGATATGGGATGTCGGGAGCCCTCGCGGAGGGCTCATTTTAAATGTAGACGTTCAGTGTCGGGAGCCCTCCTGGAGGGTTCACCTACTTGGATATGGAATGCCGGGAACCCTCGCGGAGGGCTCATTTTAAATGTAGACGTTCAGTGTCGGGAGCCCTCCTGGAGGGTTCACCTACTTGGGTATGGGATGCCGGGAGCCCTCGTGGACGTTGGAAGTGAAACCTCCCGGAGGTTTCACTTCCAACTACGAATAATAAAAGTCATAGACTTTTATGGCGGAATGATGAGTTATGAGTTCTATGAAAATGGGTGGAGTCGAAAGGGTTAAGGAGGTTGTATAGCATTGAGATAGAGGTCGAATACATTGGTGTGTTCTAAATTCAAACACCAAAATAGTGATTAAAAGAGCTTTTTATTCACTGTTTTCAGTGAATAAAGTAAGCTTTTTAGAAGGGGAATGGTATAAATAAATATACTACTACTAGTAATGAATATTGTATTTAACCATATAAATGATGGTACTTTTATACTGATAAATAAAGCAATTCGTGCGAAATTATTCCCTAACCATTCCCAACTACCACCAAAATATTCCAAAATGCACAACGTTAATGTTCAAGTTTTCACTTCTGCCGGCACTCTCGGAGTGCAACCCGTGGTTTTTTTTGTCTTTACTCGCTTTACTTGTGGTAACAAAGTGTACAAACACACTATGATTGTGTCCACGAGACCACCACAGCAAGCGTAGCTTGACCTTCGATCGAGCCCGAGCGGCTGTTTACAATTAGCCACGAGTCCCTTAATTATCACATTAAATTAATAATTGGACTGTATCTCTGACTGCTACTTCGTGGATTAACTCAATACCATTTAAAATTAATTACTCATTGTAAGTAATCATTAGAAGCTCCCCTCTGACCGGGAGCACTCGGCTGTAATGTAACGTTACAGGCGAGCATTCATCAGTGAGTGAACCAAATATTACAGTGCGTTGTAATCATACAATTCGAGTATTAAAACAGTGAGGGAGAAGAACTGAGCATTGCAGTGAGCAATGTCTGTAATATTTTGATACAACTTATAACATCAATGCCACTCGTTACATTACAGGCGAGTGCTTGTCAGTCAGGGAGGCAGTATTGTAACGTAATGCTCAAAATCGATATTACAGGCGAATGCTGCCGCCCTGCCGGGAATTCAGGCGTGATGTTATGTTATTTAATACTTTGATTTAATCCCAGGTTTTCCTTGCAGTTCCCACATGAGTCACGATGAGTAGCTCTGCAGCTGACTGGGGCGGTTCCACTGACCGGGCCAGCCCTGACCGGAGCAGACCCACTGATAGGGGCAGCCCCGCTGATCGAGGAGACAGCCTTGAACGGAGCAGCCCCAGTATTTTGGTAACCGTGCATCTGGCTGACAGCAACGTTCAGATCCCTGAACCTACGCATCAGCAGTCGGACGAACCCAGTTCCACCCAATCCTCCGACACCTACACGCAAAGTGACGACGATATTGGTACTTATCGAACGCCTCGACCACATTACAGCTACAGCGACATCGATCGCCTGCGCGAAGCTCGTGAGAGGCTTACATTTGCTATTGATAACACTTATATGCGAATTGGGAGGATAGTAGAGACAGCAGAGAATAGAATTAGAGATGCTGAACAACGTGATCCTATCGTCCAAAATGAGGACAGTAATAGCAATATGTTTTCTTCAGCGAGTGAGGAGTCTAACCAATCGGTTCCGGAGATCCACCCACAGAATAAACCCGATATAGTCGAAGAACCTCCCGCTAAAGTCAGGAAAATAAACTCCCCTGAAAAAAATGAAGATTTAGACGGAGAGACTTGTCCAATCTGCCTCGATACTTGGGGTAACTCCGGTAACCACAGATTAGTGGCTCTAAAATGCGGCCATCTGTTTGGAGCTGAGTGCGTTGAACGATGGTTGAAGGCGCAAGCAGCCAAAGACAGGTCGTGTCCTACATGCAAAAGTAAAGCATCACTCAAAGACTTAAGGTTCATTTACGCTAGAAGGTTAATAGCAGCAGATACTTCCGAGATAACGAGACTTCAGAAACTAGTAGATATATTACACGCTGAAAAGAGTCGAACAGAATTAAATTTACAGTCAGCTAAAATTAGTCAACGCGCTTTAGCTGCGGAACTAGAAGACCTAAAAAAAACAATATCAAAGTCTCAAGCGACTAAGCAACAGACAGACAAAAAATCCTGGCGATTTGCTCTCGAAAAAAACTTGGAAGTTTGCAAAGATGGAGGCTGTAGAGTCCTTACTTACAACTGCAGGACTTACGAGCTATATGTGTCGCAGAAAAGTTCCAACTACCTGTTTCCTGGTTACGGTATCAGGAAAGTCAGTTGTGTAGACTACACGTTAGGTCAATTCGTGCATCTACATCCTAAACCAATCAGAGATATCACGTATTCTCAACCCAGCGACTTGCTTCTAAGTGTAGGTTTAGACAGCACTGCCAGAATCGTGGAGAGAGGCATTCCAAATGTGACAGTAAACGCAGGATTCCCTTTATGGTCATGTGCTTGGGATCACCACAGGACTAATGAATTTTACGCTGGTGGAGTTGGCGGTATGATACACCAATACGATTATAGGAACCCATCGACAGTTCTCCGTACCTTATCAGGCACGGGGGACATGTCTCCCGTCGTATCTGTCTGCTCAACGGAATACGGTCTCCTATCTTGCCAGCTAAACTCCTGCTGGTTATGGGAAACCAAAACTGGGCAGTGGGTTCCTAAAACAGTCCCTGTCAACGGCGCGTTCTTGTCTATGTGCTACGACACCGAATCTCAGAAGGCTTTAATTTCAATGCGGCCAAAAGGTTCTGAGCGTTCGAAGTTGACAGTTTGCTCATTGATGCCGACAATTCGAGGGGGGGCAGAAATTGTCGTGGATTATGTGATCAATGGGTCGGCGCGTACATCAGTAATGTCGAAAGCGACGTTCTGTAGGACCTCGGGTGCTTCTTGGGTGGCCGCCCATTCTGAAAGTGATGCGACATTGTACCTCCACGGTTTAGACGGTTCCAGGACAATGTCACTACCGGCAGCCGAGCCTGCTTTGGACGTGTGTTCCGTGCAAATGAATGGTAACAGTGTTTTAGCAGCTCTATCGGAGTCTAGGTTAAGGATTTACAAAGCTGTGCAAACTAATGGTTGAATTATTGTGCAATGGTGGATCTGACTTTAGTTTTGTACTTGAAATGGATTGAAGGAAATTTGAATTGTATTGTAAATTGTAATGTCTTTTAAGCTTTGACCAAACTGGGGCGAATTACAGAATGTGGGATGTAATTCGCTGGCGCCGATTGTGTCTGTAACTTTTATGGAGGTGTTCAAACTGGCGCGACCGCGCGAATAGTGGTGTGACTTTCTAACCATTACAACAAATGACGAGCGCGGTCGCGTCCAGTGCGATCATCACGCTCTTTTATATGATTATCGCGCGATCAATCAAGACGGTCCGACAAAATGCATGTAAAGGATCACGGACTCGCGCGATAATCACTTTTAGTTAGCCAGAGCTTAATTTTATACTTGGAACTGATTTTATACTTTGAAATAAAAATTGTAATGTGGAAAAAGTGAAATTATTTGAATGTGGTATTAGAGATCATTTTACGGGCTCTTCTAAGCCATAGATGTAACTGTAATAAATATTTTAGAATATCGAGCATTCCCCGTATTATAGTTTGACCGAGACCGCCGTTCCACGCCTTGGATATGTGCGCGGCGAGACGGGGGGGCAGTGCAGGCCATTCATTCGTCAATGCTCAGGGCACACGGCGTCCCGCCCGTCGCTCATTCGTCAACGCAGCCACCCGCCTCGCCACGCATTCCTAAGATGCGGAACAGCGGTCCCGGTCAAACTATAGTTATGATCTAGTTTTATATAAAATCTGGTCAGCCAAGCGATATTAGATTTTAACTGCTTCTAAAAGAGCAGGTTGTATTTTTTTTAAGTGCGTTTTTTGTGTGATGCCGTAGATATTATCCTTATGTACCTGGATAGCTGATACAGTATTTTTATCTCCCGAAGTTACGCGCGCTTGTGTAACACATCCCTCTTCGCATTCTCATCTCTGCATGCAACACGTTACACGAATGGATAGAATGACAAATTAGTACATGAGGAAGTTTGATAGTGGCACCGGTGACCGAAAAGTTGTAGGGAAATCGGTTGACATGGTATGGGCATGTGATGCGGAGGAGTGAGGAAAATATCGTGAGGAAAGTTTTGAATATGAATGTCGATGGTTATAAGAGTAGGGGAAGACCAAAGAAACGAAGGATGGACTGTGTGAAAGATGATATGGCTAGAAAGGAGGTGACTACCGAGATGACGACTAATAGAGAAGAGTGGAAGAAAGGGACATGTTGCGCCGACCACTAATAAATTGGATAAGGGCAGGAGAATGATGATGAAGTTACACGCGCTTTAGCTGTGGTAACCGAGTGTACAAACACGCTATGAATGCGTGCGTGAAGACGAGAACGTCAGCACATAACACACATACGCACATACACACTTCCGACTTGGCCATTGTCTCGGACGGTACCGAAAGCTCCTGCGCTGACACACATTCACAACGTGTTTGTACACTTGGTAACCACAAGTAAAGCGCGCGCTTCGTGAGATAAAAAATACTGTAGGTGTTATATTATCACTTCACAACTCACCATAGGCGGTCGTTAATATGGTACACCTTTGTGAAGTCTATCCACACATGTCAGTGCCGTGCCCAGGACGTGACAGCGCTGTGGCAAACAGAGGGGCAGTTCCAGTGTCAGAGAGAGATGGAGCTATATGGGACAAAAAGTACTATCCCTCTTTCAGAATGGAACAATGATAGCTTTAAGAAGCCTTAGTATTTCCCAAGGGCAGGCACTGAAGCTCCGTCGTCGGTCCAGACGCGGACGTGTGTGAACGAGTTCATGTAAGATTTGCACACTGATATTTTTTGAGCCCCTGACGGAGCACGGTCTTTTGACGTCCCGGGCACAGCCCTGATATCTGTGGATAGAACTTAATGCCTCCTCTCTGTTACTCATACCTGTGTGAAATGTGACCGTCTCTTTCTTAACCTTGATCATATGCTATATTGACAGTCGAGTATTATGACCTACCTTTTCAGTCTGAATCTGTGTTTTCTTTATGTATGATAGACAGTAGAAATGCGCTGAGCGCACAACTTCTGTTACGGACTGCCGTTCAAATCCGGCAGTTTCTTTGTATATGTCATTAGGTTAAGTATTGTGGCTAGTGTTTGCAGACTGTCAGATCGTTCTGTTTGCGATGTAGCTGGCTGGCCGCTAAAGCGCGGTCTAGCTGGTGATTTGACGTTGTGGTTGCGACGTGACCTCGATGTGGTCGGTATCGCACACACATTTGATTTTAACGGCCAAATGTGGTCCGTGTTAATAAACTATTAATTTTCATACAACTTATCGACCCTCCACATGTTTTCGTTGTGGTTGTGGTACGTGTGCGGTAGGGCCCTAATACTAAGTACTGATTCAACATTTTTACGCGCAAGCTATTATTGTAAGGGCATATTTCACCACCTACGATTAAGCTTTCTCTAACTTGACAGATAATTTCATACGAATTGTGTTCCAAACTTGAATTTATTCTATGAGTGGCTTTTCATACATGGTGAAAAAACATGGTAAAGCAGATATCAGACGCTTCACTTTTTGTTCATTTATCTCTTTCATTCAGCATCACCCCCACCGACAATGGCCCACCTTCCATCCTGCGCTGCGCCGCATGTCCCGTCACTTGTGCATATGACGATATAAACTCAGTGAGCAGACTTCCAAAGCTGAATTGTAGGCTAAACATATTTCAACTTTTTGCTATCGATACGCTAAGAGGACGGCATCTTTCAATCTAATTGAAATGTCTGAAAACAAAATGAATCAAAAGTGAAAAATTAATTCAGTAGTGAACTGGCCAATAATCAATGTTGGATTTCAACATTAGGCATTTTATATTTATTATTTTCTAGTTATAGCGGCCACAGTAGTATACAGTCTGATTTCCAAGTGTATTTCTATTACGGTTCAAAAGAAACGGCCCTGTGACAGATAGATGGACGGACAGTCAGTGGAGCAATAGTAATTGGGTCCCGTTGACACCCTGAACGGAACCCTAATGAAAGAAAAATGAACTCAAGTGAAACAATCATTATGATATCAACATAAGCACTGATTCCGCACGTAAAGAGGCATTTATTTATATTGCGTATTAGAGGCAAGTATGCTAACCGCGTGTAAATTATGCATGAGGTGGTAAATGCAAGGGCAAAATTGAATTATGTAAATGTTGTATCGCTCATGTGCAAGAGTTTAAATATGACTGAAGTAATGTAAAAAACTATGTATTAGCGACTGTAATTAAAATATATGATGTAAGTAACTAATAAATGTTTTGATGATTTTGTGATATAATATCTGTTTTTTTTAACTAATCTTTAGGGGTTGGCTGATTAGTCTCCAAGAATGCTGAGATCTTAGCCCCGGAAGCTCTGTTCCGCTTCCGGAACAAAAGTTTAATCAGCCCCGATATCACGGGAGTTGGACGTTAACGGGTCCCATGGCATTTCATTATTTTAGCCGAAAGACGTCCACTGCTAGACATAGGCCTTCCCCAAGCATCGCCACTGCGTCCGTTTCTGTGCTTCTTGCATCCAGCGGATTCCAGCGGTCTTCACCAGGTTATCGGTCCATCTTGTGAGACGCGTTCCAACGCTACTTCTTCGGGTACGATAGAATCTATTTCCCACTTAGACCGGCGCGTGCGTGGAATTGCAGCACCATTATAGCTACAAATTGCAAAAACACGAAAGAAGATTTAAGGTATCTGCACACAGCGGCCGTGGCGTGGCGGGGCGGCATCGGTCACACTGCGGGCGTGATCACGTCCCGTCCCGCCGCGAATTGAGAGAGAAAGAATATAAATAAAGTAAACAGTTATAAGTTCAAAGTAACTAAGTTAGTTAAAGTAACTTATTATTAGTTACAGTTATAGCTTTGATACAATCTCTCAATTCTGAATTTAACCGTCGCGCCCCGCCCCGCCGCTTCTGACTTGTATTCACGCTCAGCGCGGCGGCTGCGTGGCGTGAGGGTTACCATCGCGCCGAGCGGGACGGCTCTGTGTGGAGTCGTCCGTAATATCTTGTATACATTACAATGACTGTATACATTACGTTGTAATGATGAATACATTACAACTGCACGTGCACAGCGATACGTCGCCGTCCCGTCCCGCCACGCCACGCCCGCTGTATGCAGAGACCTTTAAATTTCGCGGGCAATCTCAGTGCTTTCGCCAGAAGCCAGAAGCTGGGAGCTATGTCAGGAAAATGCGCGTTTGTTACTATATTCTACTAGCTGCCCGCCCCGGCTTCGCACGGGTAGCACTAAGTATAATAATTAATTACACACGCACACAAGTATAATTACCCGTGCGAAGCCGGGGCGGGCAGTAGCGGCAGTAGATAATTCTACTACCTTCCCTATCTACCCTACCTATCCTACCAACCCTACATACCCTACCTACCCTACTTACCTACATATCTAAACTACCTAGGTACTTACCTACATACATACCTACCATAGCCGGGCACCGTTAATCAAATACCGTAAAATGGGGTGAATAGGCACAACTTTCAACTTCTACACTGATTTTCTTACATATTTTGTATGAAAGCTGTTATCAAAGAATTGTCAAATTGCGAGTCTCGTTTTAATTTATCAAATAGTTATTCTTTAATCATGAATAAATTTGAGAATTATTTGTGAAATAGGAAAAAGTAGGCGGTTTCTATTTACCTTGAGACTGGGGTCAAAAGATACGACAGAGGGGTGAATAGAGAAAAAAGGTTAGGGTTGTCAAAATCAACTTTTATTGTACCTATGTAAGTACTTATTTGTTTTTCAGTAAATAACTATCAAAAATAATTGAAGAGTTTAATTTTTGTAATTATAATCATAAAGGTCGCATTAGCAACATCACAAAAGATTATAAATATAAACACATTTTTGGAATGAGGCTAATCGCAAATATACCCTTATACGGTCTTAAATATTTATCTCAGAAATCCAGAAAATGTTAAATTAAATTGATCAAAACCGTTGAACATAAAAAATCTAAATTTCAAATTAAAGTGTCACAGAAAAATATTTTTCATCCCACCATCTCGGAAAGAGTATTTTTAATCTTCAATATCTGAGTGGAAAAGCCGTTTTTATTGTCTAGAGGATAAAGTAAATTGAATTTAGAACATCGTGTGCACTAAGTTTGTGAATTAAAATAGTAGATTGTTTACTAAGGGAGCAAACAACAATTTTTAAGGCAAGAGTGTTTCTTTGAATCCAAAGCGGAGCGAAGGATTCTAGAGTAGAATCCCGAGCGTAGCGAGGGATTCTAAAGTAGAATCCTGAGCGCAGCGAGGGATTCAAAGTACATCACTCGAGCTTAAAATAGTGTTGCTCCCGAGGTGAACACTCTACTTTTTATCACCCTCTATGAGAAAACAAACGTGTGCGGACCGACCCCCATCAGGAACGAATTTCCTACTCACTGATTTACACAAAAAAAAAAAATATGAAAATAAAAAAAATCGCAGTCGCCACATTGGATTCACATTTCGATCTCACTATCGGGTTTACCACCCTCGAAAACTATGAAAACGATACCCATGACGATTTTTTTTTAAATTTTCGCATCCACCATCTTGGATTTAAATTTTGACCTCACTATCGGCTTTACCACCGTCAAAAACTACGAAAATGATACCCATGACGAAAAATTTGAAAATTTTCGCATCCGCCATCTTGGATTTAAATTTTGACCTCACTAGCGGCCTTATCACCCTCGAAAACTATGAAAACGATACCCATGACGAAAAATTTGAAAACTTTCACGTCCGCCATCTTGGATTTACATATTGACCTCACTATCGGCTTTACCACCGTCAAAAACTATGAAAGCGGTTCCCATGACGAAAAATTTGAAAATTTTCGCATCCGCCATCTTGGATTTAAATTTTGACATCACTATCGGCTTTACTACAGTCGAAAACGATGAAAAAAAAAAAATGAATCCGCCATCTTGGATTTTAATTTTGATCTAATTCACACTTTCTCTCTCTCTTGCCAGCCTGTTACTTATTCATAAAATGTTCGTGATCGATCTCTTTGGTGAATAGAACTTTTATTAACAATTTCCACATTCCAAATTCAAATCACTTTTAGTCCCTAGGGATTAAAACGCTATTTTGGTCCCTGTTTACGAGGATTAAACTACGTCTTTTTGAATAGATGTGATAAAAAAAACATTAAACCTATTTACTGCTACCTCTATGGTGCCGAATATATCATACAACTTTTTTTTAATTTTTTTAAAAACTCAGACTCGGAACCTTCTTGGTGTTCTTTTTAGGGTTCCGTACCCGCAGGGTGACAAACGGAACCCTATTCATAAGCCTCCGCTGTCCGTCTGTCTGTCAGCGAGCTCTATCTCATAAACCGTAATAGGTAGGCAGTTGAAAATTTCACAGATTGAGCATTTCTATTGCCGTAAGAGCAACAAATAATAAAATTAAAAAATAAAGGGGGGTCGCCATACAATAAAATTAAATTTTGAAAAAAAAATTATCTGATCCTGGCATGTGGGGTATCATTTTCTAGAGCTCATCGAGTAGAGAATAAATATAATTTTTATTTGTTTTTATCTTCAAAAATGATGAATTAGGGGGCCGTAGAAGTTGTCTGTTTTAGACCATTTTTGTACGAGCTCTATCTCAACAACTAAACAAATTAGGAATTTGAAACTTGTGTGTATCATGTAACATATACTGTTTATAATCAACAAATACTAAAAACGCCGATTCATAACGTATTTTATATAATATGGGCGATTTTCTGCAACTTAAAGTAATAATTTTGTATTTCATGCTAATATTATGCGATATAAATTCCACAGATAACTATTTAATAGTCGGAGTAATGACATGGAATTAGTAAGTACCTACTATCATGGCAGCATATACTATTTCGATCATTTAAATTTCGATTATCCAAAAAGGTTTACAAAATAAACTTTCTTCACAAGATTTTAAAACCGGCCAGTATTTTTTGAGTTTAAGAACTTTATCGACTTTTTTCAAAGTATCCCTAGACGGTGTTGATGTGTGTACCTCGTGTCAAAACTACACTCCAATAGACAATATATTCAGTAACATTGAAATGAATGCTGGCACATACAGTGTACTATTCAGTTACCTAGCTTAAACCGTTGTGGATACAATTTCATATTGAGAAAAATTATTGGTGTAAAAATATTCGGTCATGGCGGCCAATCTCAACGGAGACTGGCCTTCGGCGCGGGAGATATAGTGCACAAGTGTGTGCGCAGACACGAGTGCACTCTCTCTTCCCTCACTCTCATAGTCCGATGGGATGTGTAAAAATAATAAGTAAGAAATAATAGATTTCTGTATGACTATCAAAAATAACGTAAATAAATACCTGTATTGACCCGTGCGTTTGCACTGGCGAAACATCACGACAAAACATGTTGAAATCTCTAGTTCCTGTCAAACATTGTATGAAAAATTGACAGAAAATAGAGATTCCAACATGTTTTGTTGTGAATGTTTCGCCAGTGCAAACGCACAGTTATAATTAAAATTTGGCGTACTACTTACATTCTATTTTGTACAATATAGTCTGATGTAGCAAGAGAAATCCTTTTATTTATAAGTAAACTTAGTAAGCTTTACCCGGCCTGGCTTCGCACGGTTAGCACTAAGTACTTATCTACGGCGCATCTACCTTTCCTAATTACCTATTTCTACCTAATTACCTACCCTACCCTTCTTACCAGGGTAGGTAGGTACCTAACCTACCCTACACCTGCTTACCTACCATATATACCTATTTATACCTACCAATACTATGTTAGTAGCAAATAAATAACTTTGACTTTAGATAATGCATGTTACTGGATAAAGTTAACTTAATATTTTTCTCTTAAAATAAATGAAATATACTCCTACACCTATATTTTAACACAACAACATTTTCTCATTAAAATTAGACAATTTCTTTACAAATCTTTGTTTTTTTATAGCGCCTCTGTTGTTACCTTTACGAAAGTATTACAAAAATTCATAGTGTTAAATCTTGTACGACATGGTATGGAACCCTTCGTGTGCGAGTCCGACTCGCACTTGACAGATTTTATTTCAATTTGCTTTGTACGCGGTTCTTTACGCGGCATTTTTTCACGTCATTGTTAAACCTTTTATTAAAAACAAGAAACTTGAAAACAAGTGAAAAAACTAAAATGAGTGATTCTAGCGACGAGGAAGTTTGCTTGACGCCAACAGAATTGACTGAAACTGTTAATAATGCGCAAATGAGCTTTCTCCCTCAACAATCACGCGAGAAGTATTTAAAACAGTACGATATGTTCAACACGTGGCGACTAGCAAAAGGAGCCAAAACTTTCTCAGAAAACGTTTTGCTGGCATATTTGATAGAATTATCCGAGAACAAGAAAGCAAGCACTCTATGGAGTACGTATTCGATGCTAAAAGCAACAATAAAGATGAAAAAAGACAAACATATCGATACCTATCCTAAATTAGTGGCATTTTTAAAAAGAGCCTCATCTGGTCATCAACCAAAAAAATCGAAGGTTTTCACAGTATCTGATATTGAAAAGTTTCTTAACGAAGCACCCGATTCCGTATATTTGGCGGCAAAAGTAAGTCAGTTGCACATTCAGTATCTACTTAAGTATATTAATCTCAATTAAATAGTATACTTAGTAGATGTTGATAGGCATAATTATGCGTTCATATCAATTTTATTCATTTATCTACTACAATACTCTTTACGTTACAGGTTGTTCTTATTATTGGAATAAACGGAGCATGTCGAACTAATGAACTAACACAACTTAATGTCAAAAACATTGAGAAACATTCAGATGACTTACTATTAATTAATTTACCTAATACAAAGACAAAAAGAGACCGCAACTTCGTCATTCGCAAGGAATACGTAACGATTGTTGAGAAATATCAAGCCTTACGCCCGCCTAACACTCCAATCAATCGATTTTTTCTACAGTATCGCAATGGAAAGTGTGTTAGACAGCCTATGGGTACTAATAAAATTGGCAGTATCCCACGAGAAATAGCAACATTTCTTGAACTTCCAGAACCCCTGTTGTACACGGGTCATTGTTTCCGACGAACTTCAGCCACACTTTTGGCTGATTCCGGAGCTGATCTCCTGTCCCTTAAGCGCCACGGAGGCTGGAAGTCCAATGCAGTTGTAGAGGGATACATAGAGGATTCCATCCAAAATAAGTCTAAAATATGTGAAGGCATCGTAGGAGCCATTACACTGAAAGAGCCTCAATCGGATCCTTGGACTGGCCCTTCTACATCAAAAATAAGCCGTTATGAAACACCTAACCATCTCCCTCTCTCTCCAACATTCACGCCAAGGGAATCCGATGAATCGGTACAACTATTAAGTATGACAGATAGTTTACCGAAAAACAGTACACAAGTGACTAACACCAATATTACAGTACCAAACAAAAATATTACACTCAATTTAAATAACTGTAGCAACGTTACTTTAAAATTTTCTTAATTATACCTTAGTATTATTTTGTTATAATTTAAAGATTATTCTGTAATACTTACCTGTTATAATGTAGTAATTAATACCTAAACTGAAATAAAAGTGTACCTATCTTGTGATTGTAAACGTTTTTTTTTTTGCATTTAGTCATTTCCTCGCTGAGGTGGAATGAAAAGTTACGTGTTGCACTCGAGTGCAAAGATTTTTCACCTCGTGCTCTTTTGATTCCCTCGCTAACGCTCAGGCTTCTAATTTTGAATCACTCGCTGCGCTCGTGATTCAATTTTAGAATCCTTCGCTTGCTCGGTCATCAAAATTGAACACGCGGTTAAAAAGCAACTTTGCACTCTTGTATAACAAATAACTATTAATATTTTTTTTTAAAAGAAAACTGTCATACCTAATGAAAAAATACTCGATTGACAACCCTGAAAATCATGTTTCTATTAACCTCTTTCTCGTTGCTATTAACCCCTCACTCATATCTATTCACCCCTTTCTTCGTTTCTATTGACCCTAAAGGCGTTTCTAATCACCCCCGACTCGGTTCTATTCACCTCGAATTTAGTAAAAAAATACTAAGTCTCGATTTTACTAAAAAATAAGATCAAAATGATGGAATATTGATATTAACCTTTTTATTCCTAATAGATGAGAAACTTAACTATCCAAGTATGCAAATTGACTGAGAGATAACAGTGAAGAACTTGTTTTTTTTTTTTAAAGTTTTACACAGTCAATAAACACTTGTACGCAGACGTTCACTTCAACAGCTTTTTTCCTTATGTCATTAGACTTGACGTAAATTTTAGTGTTGCCAGAATAAAGGAAAAATGTTGCAGTTTAGTGGGAATAAACATATTTTAACAGACTATAGAGCAACTAGAACGACCATAATTAAACTCTCAGATTTGTTTCTATACACCCCGCGATTTCTATTCACCCCATTTTACGGTAGTTAACTTCGTTAAATCGCTAATCCGCTACAAAAAAAGTTCGCTTCGTTAAACGTTAAAGCGTTACATTTCGGAAGAATTAACGCAAGTTAACGTTAATCCGTTAATATGTGTAAAATTGCATCTTTATATCTTTGCGTTAGTGAACTTACACGCAAAAATATATTATGTATGTAAGGAAAAATCTACATCTGATATCTACAATCTATAAGTGAACTGATAGACATAATTTTAATACTAGAAATAAAGATCATCATCATCAAGAGCCGTCAAAATCTACTTTCATCAGATCACAGTTTATTTTTTAATTTTGCTCTAACTATATGGCAGCACTATCAATATTTGTAGGCTGATGTAGGCAACATTGAACATCTGTCAAAAAACAGTTGTCAACTCCTTGTCATTGTCAATTTTTTGTGAACAAAATAGCGGTGCCTGTGCTAAGTTCACAAAAAATCGTTATTATTGATAAATTGACGATAAATCCTTTTCAAATCTATTTGAATACAAAATTTAACTTTGTCATTACTTAATCCAAGTTTCTTTTAAGGCGGAAATTGGTAAGTTTTTGTGATATTGTTAGATCGATCAACATGTGTTTTGCGCCGTGAGGTCATCGTATACAAAATTAGTTTACATCTTTATCGGACGCATTTTATGATACTGGCTGTAAAAAATTGTGCAGCGTATGAATAAACCACTTGGTGATAGTTTTGGCGGGAGATATTGAACGAAAACCAAGAAAATAAGTTTTGTAGTTTTGGGACCAAGTGTAGAGTCATTATACGCCTCCGCTTGGCCTAATTCGAGGAAGAGCTATTTTTCCAGTTATTGTAAGTGATTCATATAAGTTTTAAGTAAATTTTGTATTTCTACACTTTATTTACAGTAAGTAAACATGGAGAAAAGAAATAGAGAAAAATGTCTAGATGTATTGCATAAATAAATAAAACTAAGGCTACCCACCGACCAAAAATTTGACTAAAACTTATCAAATACTTGCATGAGTTTTTCACAGATGATTATTATTCCATTTTAGTATAATTATGTGTTGTTGTTAATTAGAGTTCCTCATTTAAATAGTATAAACAAAAGAATGTTAACACAAGTCACAAATTTTACTATGATATTTTCAGAAAAAAGCGTTCAACCATGGATCAGTTACTCCATCAAGTAGCCTCCAATATGGAGAAGCAGCTGGACAGTGAGATTGAAAGGTAAAGATTTTTTACCACGGTCAAATTGTTTTTACATCCTACCTTCTTCTCAAACTCATCAATCAAAGAATTTATTTCATTTAAACCATTTACAGGGTGCTTTTACATTGTCGAAGGAGTCCTTCGACAATGTAAAAGCACCCTGTAAATGTAAATGCTTTGATTGATTGATAAAAATGAAGCCATTCCAAAGCATAATAGGTTCCTATGGAGAAAAATTTGCAAGAAAGCCTAAGCAAAGGTCTACTGTTTCTCTTTCACCCCTCCTTTTCCTTCTTTTTTCGTCTATCTCATACAATTTTCAAATCATGTCTGTGCCTTGCTACTTAACATATTTATACTTTATGGAATCTAATGCATTACGCGGCCACTAGCACAACCATTAGAAATATTAAACAAAACTGGTTGGACGAACAGTCCTACAGCCAAACTTTATTTTTCGTTGGATCTTCTGTGCCTAAGATTGAGACTGGTCGTGCCTCGAGTCATGATCATTGCTGTGTAGTGTGTGAGATCCCTTAGTCATATTCAGTAACTTGACAGTTAGAGGAATAATTAATTTGGGCACGAAGGGTTAATGTGTAATGCACAATTTCATTGAACTGAAAATAATTTTATTTTAATTGCAACTCATTTTGTAATGGGACTGAGCAGAAGGTGATATTTATGTCAAACATGTAAAAAACATGAATATTTAAATTGTTTACTTTGGAACAGATTAGAGACCATGGACAGTAGTGACCTGGAAGCGATCAGACAACAGCGCATCGCCGAGATGAAGAAGAGAGCAAAGTCTAAGCAGGAGTGGTTGGCTAATGTGAGTAGTATTTAAACTAAAGGAGAATGGGTAAGAACATACCCAGACACGAAGTTTATTGTAGCATTATGATGCTATTTGCAAGCGGCTTCCACCGCATGCATATCGGAAATTTTCCCTCGGGAACATACTACCGGGATAAAAAATATCCTATGTCCTATTTCAGGTCATGCCGTTTTAGCGTGAAACCGTAACAAACAAACCAACTCAATTTCGAATTTAAATATTATGTACTAGAGCTTCTGCCCGCGACTTCGTCCGCGTGGAATAGTTACTTTGGGCTAACGCAAAAAAAAACCCCCGATTTTGAAACATTCTTCATGGGTACTCCGCTCCTATTTGTCTTAGCGTGATGATATATAACCTATAGCCTTACTCGATAAATGGGCTATCTAACACTGAAAGAATTCTTCAAATCGGACCAGTAGTTTCGGAGCCTATTCGGTACAAACAAACAAACAAAAAAATCTTTCCTCATAATATCTATATGAACGCGCTAATCTCAGGAACTACTGGTATGATTTGAAAAATTCTTTCATTGTTAGATAGTCCATTTATCGAGGAAGGCTATAGGCTTATATATCATCACGCTAAGACCAATAGGAGCGGAGCACCAATGAAGAATGTTTCAAAATCGGGGTTTTCTTTTTCCTTTTGAGAGCTTCCGCTGCGTGCGCTGCGTAAACGGTTAAAGTTTCGCAAAAATCATGTACGACAGAATTGTTTCTCTTCAAAAGTTCTTAAAAAAAGTCCGCGACAGCATATGTCTATCTTTTAGGGTCGGGCCACACCTGCCGAACGTTCCGCGGCAGAACGTTAGGTTGAATACGCTCCTAATGTTTTTCAAGTTACCTATGACACATCGGCCGAACGTTACGTCCATAGAAATATGACGCGACGGAGCGTTCCGCCGCGGAACGTTCGGCAGGTGTGCCCCGACCCTTAAGGTTGGCTCACTATAACCTTTTTTATGCTAACCAAATTTGTTTTAAAAGAATGCATTATTTTGTGAAGGTGTTTTTATAAACATGATATTATCCAAATAAATACGTTATTCATCACATGTATTTCATTTAAAACAAAATTGGCCTTAACATCATTCGATTTCAATGAATATCTTAGGAGATATCGCAGTTTTAAAATAACATCACAGCAAAATAATGATCAAGTCCTGCGTGCGCATTTATGATGTGCAAGGGAGTCATGAGGGGGAAAGGCGGTGACCCCAGTAATAAGTTTTGTTTTAGTTTAGTTATTTTTGTTAATGTCTTTTATCTAAATACCTAGATCTACATTATTTGATTTTGTAGTATTTAATTTTCTTTAGGTTTTGATTTTGTAATATTTGAGGGTAATTCAGTCGCGGGTTAAAGTTTGGGTTAGCCCAAAATAACTATTCCACGCGGACGAAGTCGCGGGCAGAAGCTAGTTAGTATAGATACCTATCCTGCTGGTTTCGATTATCTCTACACTACCTAGCAGGCGACGGCCTGTGCAGTCTACTAGCAAAGCCCAAGCTGTTACAGTAGAATCTTGGTTTGTTACATTACAGACTTCATGGCCGGTCTGAACCAGAGCGAGAGCTTTGTTATTGTAGGTGTAAAAGAGATGGCGTAGAAGGTAGAAATCGTTTATTCCGGTGAAAATCAAATTAACTGGTTAACGGGGGGTTTTCCAAAATTTGCCGGTTTTAGAATCAATTTAAAATGGTCAAATTAGTGTATTAGGTCCTGAAAAAAATATATGTGATGGACACATCTTTGTTTGAGGGAAATTATTGGTTCAAAACACGATAAATTGTAATTCGCTCGATGAAAAAAAAATCCGAAACTGGGTCGATTTCAAAACCATTTTCGATCTCATTTCCTAATTACAGCACAAAATAATATGAAAATTGCATGTACGATGAGGTAATTGTATTTTGGAGGGAATTTATTGGTTGAATTTTTGAGTTTAATAAAAAAAAAAATAAGTAAACTCAATATTTGTAAATCGGGCTAAATCGGCTCGCGCTCAGTGTCCTGCGGGACGTTGTCGAGATTGGACCTGTGTCAATTTATTTTAAAAAATTAGTTCCCCACCGTCTTTAAAAAAATGGCAAATAAAAAGAACAAAAGGAAGAAAAACACATAAACTAAATTGCGGAAGATCAGACAAAACATCGCGTAATTATATTATTGCTTTAATTCATTATTATTGTTTCGAAAATGAAAATATTTCTATGCGTTGTGATGACTTTTTTTGACATCTGACATTAGTGTTTTCATTTAAAATTTTTATCGATAAAATTATAGTCAAGTGTGAGTCATATATATCTTTACGAGTAGTAAGTAGGTTGTTACATAAAGACGTTTTATTAAGCACATTTTTAATTCGTCTATTATTATTTATACCTTAAAAGTAAAAGAAACCCTATCCGATCCGAAAGGGGCTCATAGGCACTGCAATAAAATAACCTAAAAGTAATAAAAAATCTTACTAATATTGAAAATTAAAAAGTTATTGCTATTTAAAAATCACATTTTTGGTAACAAAAATACCCCAAATCCAATAAAAAAATAGCAAGTTTTCAACAGGCATCATAATAGTTATGACTTGTAGACTAGACACCCGCTATACGACGCGACGGCCGCCCGCGCTCCATGTCATAACCCGGTAAAAATCCCTATTTAAAAAAAATTGGACAATTTTTTTTTTATTTATAATTGCCACATAAATAGGTCTTCAGTACGATACCTAACAACACCCTCATGGATCAGACAGGGTTTTGTTTTACATGTTGTATACATGATAACAATTCATAAAAATCCATTATACAAGCTTAGTTTATACCATTCCCCCTCTAAAAAGCTTACTTTATTCACTGAAAACAGTGAATAAAAAGCTCTTTTAATCACTATTTTGGTGTTTGAATTTAGAACACACCAATGTATTCGACCTCGTACCTCAATGCTATACAACCTCCTTAACACTTTTGACTCCACCCATTTTCATAGAACTCATAACTCATCATTCCGCCATAAAAGTCTTTGACCTTTATTATTCGTAGTTGGAAGTGAAACCTCCGGGAGGTTTCACTTCCAACGTCCACGAGGGCTCCCGGCATCCCATACCCAAGTAGGTGAACCCTCCAAAAGGGCTCCCGACACTGAACGTCTACATTTAAAATGAGCCCTCCGCGAGGGTTCCCGGCATTCCATATCCAAGTAGGTGAACCCTCCAGGAGGGCTCCCGACACTGAACGTCTACATTTAAAATGAGCCCTCCGCGAGGGCTCTCGACATCCCATATCCAAGTAGGTGAACCCTCCAGGAGGGCTCCCGACACTGAATGTCTACATTTAAAATGAGCCCTCCGCGAGGGCTCCCAACATCCCATATCCAAGTAGGTGAACCCTCTAGGAGGGCTCCCGACCCTGAATGTCTACATTTAAAATGAGCCCTCCGCGAGGGCTCCCAACATCCCATATCCATGTAGGTGAACCCTCCAGGAGGGCTCCCGACACTGAATGTCTACATTTTAAATGAGCCCTCCGCGAGGGCTCCTCGCTTAAATCTTTCTTTTTCTCGTAGTCATGGTATAAAGTATAGTATGCAACTCTTGAATAAAACGGATTTATATCGAGGGCCATGAATCACTCGCGTCGCTCAGGATTCTAACACTTGAATCACTCGCTGCGCTCGTGATTCAATCATCATGAATCACTCCCTACGGTCGTGATTCAGTCGTTAGAATCCTTCACTTGATCGTGATTCATCTATGGCCCTCGCTTTAAATCCGTCCTTTATTCATTAGTTGCATAATATACTATTTTATTTACCCTAAACCTCTTAAAGGGTCATTGTATTCATCATTATGAACAACTTTCACTATGGGACCAAAAACTGGAACCGCGAAAAAAATCAGCTGTTCCCTACATTTATGTTCGCATAATCTCGTCAAAATGTAGGGAACAGCAGATTTTTTTTGGGTTGTGTATTCACTCTCTGTCAAGCTGTCGTCGTCGCTGCTATAATCTCCTACATTAATTAGGTATACGGGATGGCAGGCACATTGACTCGCAAACTGTTACCATGAATTCAGTGCATGATGATAGGACCGCCCAGAGTAAAAATGTATAGACGATTATTTAAAAAAAAATTGCTGTTTCATTCAAAATTGCAATAGTTACTCGGTCAAAATGTATGGAACGGCAGTTTTTTTTTGAGGATAATTAGAAAAAACGAAACTTTGTAAAAATCCTAGGATATCAGTATATGAGCTGATGTCAGGATTTATGAAACAAAAACAGTCTGTTTAGGACGATTGGAAACATTTGTGCCGTTTTTAGGCACACGTCTGCCCAACCCTTCGGGGAATACAGGCGTGAATTTATGTTATGTTATGTGCCATTTTTCTGGTGGTAAATAGTCTGAAGGAACGGCAAACCGAATTGACCGGGGATCAACAATTTTTTTTGTTTGTTTTGTCTTAGAACAAAGATTCGATAAATTATAGCCGTAGCAGTAGGTACGACACTATTGAAAATAAAGTACGGCAATTTTTTCTTCATACTAGCTACGAATATTTACGGATCTTCATGAGCGGGGGGCAAACGTCAAAAAACAAAAGAATATGGTTACAGTATAAGCATAACAGTCCGACCACGTAGCTCATCTATCTAATCTATATATCTATATTATATAAAAATGAATCTCTATTTCCTTTGAAAATCCACTAATATATTATATCGGTATGGAATTGATGTCGGTATAGCTGCCAGCATATCGGTATCGGGTTGGTGTCGTTAACTGATAATGTGAAAACGCCCATTAGGTACACAGGACATTTTAAAAATTATTTTAGTTCACTACACTGTAGGTACCATATAATGGAAACCTAAGGAAAAAAAAATAACTAAAAAACTAGTTCAGTTGGTCTGCAAATATTTTATGCTGTGGCATGGATTTTCCGCGAAATGTTTGACAACTTATCGTAAATATATACGTCGCTCTGCAATTGGGGGAGGCGGAGGTAGTGTTTCAAAGGCGTATAGGCCCGGAAAACCTAGCCTTAATTTAAAAACAGAATCCGATTATTTTTTTAAAGCGATTTCTCCCAATTGCCGGTTAAAATACCAGTACCAGAATCCTAAACCGCAATCGTTTCTGGGTCGAGGTCTATGACTAAAACCGGTTTCTGGAGCCCTAAGAATGTAGGCTCTCCGAACTTTCGCGAATGTTCTCTCAGTCACACTGCGCAGCCTTCTTCGCAAAGTTCGGACTGGTATTGATTCATCAGCTGTATTGTACCTTTGACCAATTTGCTCGCCACAAGCAACTCACATGCTTTCCACTGTCACAGTTTTATAACCACATTTTATTTCACTCCAGGGCCACGGCGATTACACAGAGATAGACGGCGAGAAGGAATTCTTCGCCATCTGCAACAAGAGCGACAACGTGGTCTGTCACTTCTACAAGAGCGACACTCCTCGCTGCAAGATCGTGGACATGCATCTCAAACTGCTGGCCAAGAAGCATGTCGAGACGCGGTTTGTGAAGCTGGATGTGGAGCGGGCCCCGTTTCTCACAGGTTACTTGATCATAATAATATTAGCCTATTATTGCCTCTCAGCAGTGGTGGCCCAGTGGTAACCGACTTACGAGCTGTACCCGGTACCCCAGACATGCGTTTTACTATGTGTAAATAATTTCATCACCACTGTTCTCAAAACAGTGAAGGAAAACATTGTGAGGAAACCGGTAAGTCCTAGAACCAAAAATTCGAAGACATGTGACATCTACCAACCCGCTCTGAGCTCGCGTGTTAGATTACAGCCCACTCCCTCTCATTTCAACCTTGTATTAACTATACTTATATGACCTCAGGTCAGATGAAGAGTTGCTCCATGTAAAATACTGGAATTCAGCTGCGTCCGGTTAGACTGGAAGCCATCCCATCCAATAAGGCAGATTGATTTAACTTTCCAACTTATTTGTGTTACAGGTCGCCTGAAGATCCGCGTGATCCCAACCATAGGGCTGGTGAAGGAGAACAAGACGAAGGACTTCGTCGTGGGCTTCACCGACGTCGGCAACCGCGACGACTTCTCCACTGAGATGCTGGAGTGGCGGATAGCGAGGTATGTAATGTATAGCTAGGTATGTAATGTATAGCTAGGTATGTAATGTATAGCTAGGTATGTAATGTATAGCTAGGTATGTAATGTATAGCTAGGTATGTAATGTACAGCTAGGTATGTCATTACATACCTAGCTATACATTTATAGCTAGGTATGTAATGTATAGCGAGGTATGTAATGTATTGGTAGTTCTTGAGATATCCAGCTGTGACAGACAGACGGACGCACGGACAGACTGATTCGCACCTACGAGGGTTCCTTTTTACCATTTTGGTACGCAACCCTAAAAAAACGAAGTATAGTGTTTGAAATATATATTTTTAGAGGGGATTGAAACAAGGTTTAGGCCGGTCAGTATACCTACATTCCACCAGTTGTGTTTAAATCCCATACAATAGCGTCGAGCCTGTTTTCATTGACCGTGAACTATCAGATAACGGAATGCTACTTAAAAATGCCTAATAAGAGAAAGACGCAAACACTGCCCCATCTGAGAATCAAGACCCTACACTCAGCAGACTACAACAACGACGCAATCGACAGGGTCAACTGTTCGACCTTGTTTGTTGTATGAGTTCTTCGGTATTTTCGTCAATTGTTTACCGATTTACAAAAAACAACGGGTTGCACTCCGGGAATGCCGGCAGAAGTGGAAACTTGAACATTAACGTTGTGCATTTTTGAATATTTTGGAATAAAAACTTTTTAAACCAAAACACGACCGATTTGTTACCATTTTTGAAGTGAAAACTTCTTTAGCGGCGTTGTGCACTTTTTTGGGATGGTTAAAAATGTTAAACTCGCGTCAGGAGGTGACCGTAAGATCCGTTGCCTAGCAACCGACAAAGTAAATATCAAAATAAATAGTCTTTGACATTACGTAAAGATTGCGAGGTAATTTTACCCATATTGATGGGTAATAAAAAGCAATCAAGTTTTCACTTCTGCCGGCACTCCCAGATTGCAACCCGTTGTTTTTTTTTCTAGGCTATACATATATCTAAGCTTATTCCTATCTCCTTTCAGGTCCGAAGTAATCGAGTATAACGGAGACCTGCTGGTGCCGCCCGAAGACGCGCGCAAGGCCCGCATGCTTCAGATTCAGAGCAAGAAGACCATTCGCGGCCGACCGGACTCAGACTCCGATCTGGAACTCAGCGATTAAATACTACAGAGGCCGTGTCATAACGTTTTGGAACAATGATTGTTGAGATGGAGCTATACAGGACGGATAGCGCCATCTCTTTCTCACATCAGAACAGTGATGCGGTCCTAACTCGGTTTAATACTAAATTATTTTAATGACAGAACTCGGGGACGTTACTTAGAAATATCAATTTATCAAACTGCCTTCTCCCAAATATGTTGAGTTCGGCTTCCAGTCTAACCAGATGACGAAGAATACCAGTATTTTACGTTGAGAGACTGCCTATCTGACCTGCACAACCCAGTTACTGGCTAACGATACCACGTGGTAAGACTGGTTGTCAGACTTTCGTGCTTCTACCCGTAACGACTGCTTCTACCAACGACTTAAAGTGTTTTTCGAGGCACAGAAATATCAATAATTAACTTTAATGTGCAAGTAGACGCTGTCAGACAAGAATAACACCCGGCTTCTGAATTAGTAATTTAAAGTTTTGAACTTGGTAAACTCTACTTTAGCATGTCATCATCATCATTTCAGCCGAAAGACGTCCATAATTGGCCATAGGCCTCCCCCAAGCACCGCCACTTCGACCGGTTCTATGCTTCTCGCATCCAGCAGAATCCTGCGACCTTCACAAGGTTATCTGTCCCCCTTGTGGCAGGCCTTCCAACGCTTCATCTTCCGGTACGCGACCCGCGTCCTTTAGCATGTAGTCCTCAGCATTTAAAATTCCTAATTCAAATAATTTTTCAAATTTTGCGGGTGAAGTAATGATGAAGGACAGTTACAAGTTCTCAACTCCAAATTCTCAATCCAGAAACCAAGATGATCAAGATCACGAACAATGAATTATTTTTGTTTGAATCATCTTCCTGTCTTGTCTCATGTCACTTGGTGTCGGAGCAACGCGTGTCCTTCTCCCTCTCCCTGTCAACCGTCGCGCTATCATTAACTCCCTTCTCTTTCATAATCATTCCTCACACAATCCATTCATCACTATGATGATAAATGATATTTATTTCTGTAAATTGGATTTAAAAAAACACTTTAACACGTCATAATTAAACGATGAATTATTTAAGTGACGTCTCTGAGAGCGGCAGTAAGTACTGTCGCCGAATTAAATTTTTGTGTATGGCAATAATATGTTGTAGTCTGTGTTGCCATGTTAAAATTGGTAGAATCCTGGTAAGTGCTGTTCTTGGGCACACTGAATTTTAAAGTGCGTTTGATCAAATCTTTCCTTTGCCGTCATGTTGACTCCACTGTTGTAGGACTTGTAGGACGAACACGAATACGCTATGGTTCTAGGTTGTTAAAGTTTTAACAGTGTAGCCAACATTAAGGCAAAGGAACTATTTGTTGAAATGCACTGTAGAGAAAAGTTCAGCTTTGTAGAGCGCTGTTATTGTCTAGCATACCTTCGTGAAAGTCTCTTTCTAAATTTCACCTCTGACAGCAACCCAACAGCAACGTTATTGTAACTAGAATAAAGATCATTGTGATTTAGACAGTGGTCCAAAATTTAGATTTAAATGTAGTATAACTAAAAGGACTGTCCTGTAGTTTACGTATTCCAATATTTTGTAACAAGCATAGAATATTCGAAATTATTGCACTGACAAACGCAAAATAATACTTTTCTTAAAAACCATTCCATTAATTCTGAACTTGCTTGCTAACAATAAATACTCGAAATTATGCCTTGAGAAGCCATAGCAATATTATAAGTATAGAATAATAGTTTAGGAGTATGCCTTTAAATTAAATGTAAACATTTTTTTATTCCTCTCCTTTCCCTAAAAACTTACTATTTATGTGTGAATGGTGCTAAACGATTGTAGACTTTATTTTGTATATTATAAAGTTTGTTATTGTTTGAGCCGTCGTGTGTAGTGTTGCCAATTATCGTTGTGGTAATGAGGTAGTTTTCGCTAGTTGTGTTTTTGTTATAATATTTTGCGTGTGAATTAAATTAAATGTATTATAACGCATATTATTATATTTTGAATAAATACCTTTTTAACAATGTGGTTGTTTTCTTTTCTTATTCAAGTTTATTTGACTAATTGTTTGTCATTTAACTCTGCAGTCTTAGCCTAGCGCCACACCTGCCGAACGTTCCGCGGCGGAACGCTCCGTCGCGTCATATTTCTATGGACGTAACGTTCGGCTGATGTGTCATAGGTAACTTGAAAAACATTAGGATCGTAGTCAACCGAACGTTCCGTCGCGGAACGTTCGGCAGGTGTGGCCCGACCCTTAGGGCCTATTTACGATGTCCGAATAGCCACCACTTACCGAATAAATTCAAAAATGGAACAGAAGATGGTGAAACAGGCCCTTAGCACAGCTGGCTATTAGTTAGTCTCTCTCTAATTCCAAAATGTTTGGAAGTAGAGTTGAACAGGTATCTTTTGGTTTGTAGCCTGAATCGGAAGTAACGTCGCCATATTGTTTTTTTCAATACCATTTTACAAATGTTTACCAGCAACACCAGAGGGTTTACGTCGTACGGCTTTTCATACAATCTTTCAAGCCCTTATATTTCAAAATGACTGAACCGATTTTAATGAAACTTCATACGTATATGCAAGATAAAAAGGACCTTTGTATCCTGCATATGCGTATGAAGTTTCTTTAAAATCGGTTCAGTCATTTCGAAAAATAAGGGCTTGAAAGTTTGTATGAAATGCCGTACGACGTAAAGCCTCTTAAAGCCCCAAAAAAATCTTGTAGCACTATGCTAACTTCTAGCTAACGGACACGTAAAAACAAGGAACATACTTACTCGTAAAAACCAATGGTAGGTAGTAGATCCCTCGGGATAGTTCTTCGAATACATGCGATAGGTCAGTCTGATATAATTTTAGTGGAATAATGTTCACGCCTTCGCGGGAGAACATGGTCAATTAGTATACGTGTAATTTAAAATAATAAAGTTAACATAATCAAACTCAAAACATTTATTTCAAATAAACCTATTACAGGCATCAGGTACATACCTCACTCCATTCCAAAGCGTAGTAGATTACTAATATTACTATATGTAGAGAAGAACGGACAAGATACTCCACGGATTTTTTTTACAAAATATTGGCTACATCATTCTTAATATGAATGATGTAACATGAAGCCACAAGTATAATTTCAATATTATTGAAATTATACATGTGAGAACGATGTACAAATATTATCTAATAATATTTCATTTGAAAATAAAACAGCCGCTGTTGGTGTAAATAAAAAATAGTAGAATTTTGAATCCCCTGCGTGAACCCCACGCGCTCCTGTCATTGCCATCTCAGCTGCCTGTCATGTCATTCATCATAACTGTCATTCCCACAATTCCACTTTTGACAGCTGACTGAGGCGAGCGAGTTGTGAAGTGCCGAATTACGTACAGTGTTTTTCACAATTTTCTTTGTAAAAGAATATTATTGACTTAACAACGAACTGTCCTAGTGTCGAAACTGTTCAAATCAAATTCTTAACTTCGAAAACAACCTCATATCAGTGTACTTTATTGTGATAGTTTTAGAAAAAGTCAAATTATTGCGGAAATCTCGGTGGCGTGTTGAAGTTGAAATCATTTTTCTGGGTAAGTTTTTTGTGTATCGTTGCTAGGAACATACCCTTCGAATCTATTTTTAGATCATAGACGTCGTTTATCGCTCGTTAGCCCTAAAATAATCATCTCAAGGTTACATTGTAGACTTTGAACTATTGAGAGTCATGTTATTCAAAACATTATTTTTAAGTCCAATTGTTTAAGTTACCCTTGCCCCATTTCCAGTTTGTAAACATTAAAAACTTGTCTTTGTGACGTAATTTTGCGATGTGTTCTTCGGAATTTAAAATTGCGCAATTCTTCAAATATACAAGGTTATAAACTTGAAAAATATGAAGTTTGTTTGTTATTAATAAAAGTCTCTTTTCGTGTCTTTGTTACTGCGTTGTTCTTCTAAACTACGCAGCGGATTTTGATTTGGTTTTCACCATCATTTAGAGAACTTATTCCAGAGGTTTATGTGAATAATACATTAATATTTAACTTACAAATACTATAGAAATCTTGATGTTATGTTAAGTCTTATAAACCGTGCAATGTAGGGGCGGGTCGCTAGTTGTGAATACATAAAATGTAATAACTTTATTTGATGATTATTTAATTTCGTGATTATATATATTATTTATAGCTGCTTAACAACCATTTATAACTTAGTTCTTTGATAACAAAAGTCTAAACTTATCATGTTTGCCAGACTTATCTCCTATTCTTAACTTTGTTACCTATCTCTACAAATAAATATTTAAGTGTCTGTTTGTAATGTCAAAATAACAGCCTTTTACTAAATGCATATGGAAGTATATACAGTAATTTTAACAAAAAACAGATAAAAAAAAAATTCTTTCTGTTTTGGCTAATCTCCGAAACGACGGGACTTTCACTGACAGGTAGCTGATGCTATAAGCCATATAGAGCAACTTAGGCTACTTATATAATTTAGAAAAAGCATTAACGTCCACGCGGGCGAAGCCCCGGTAAGCAGCTAGTTGTTATTACAATTTTTGTTGCTAACTGCAAAGTATGACGGTTATCAAAACAGTCTGTTATCTTAAATTATTTTTATGATTAAATGTGAACGAGGTTGGAGTAGTGACCCCTTGAGTTCATGCTGAAACAATGAGTGGCTGCCACACTGAGTTATGTTGATTCATTCTTGAATATGTATTGTAAAAGTAAACAATTCCATATTTTATAAATGGTTTTTATCGCTGTCTCATCATGTCATACAAAAGCAGCATAGCATAGAAATGCTAGAGGAGGCCGTATGAAAGTGTATGACTATACGTGCAGGAGAAAACCAAAGACACAATGGATGGACTGTGTGAGGGATGATATGGCTAGAAAGGGGGTGACTACTGAGATGACGACTAATAGAGAAGTATGGGAGAAAGGGACATGTTGCGCCGACCGACAATGAGACTTCCATTATATGAATACCTAATTCGGAATAATAACCACCATGTCTTATCATCACAGTAATAGGTAAATATAAAATTGTTATCCGGAACTAATTAAAATGCCAACAGATAACAGTTATTTTGTAAACATGTTACATATTATTTTTATTTTAATAAGTTAAATCTTTTTTAATAGGTTTATGTATGAAAAACTATTCTGTAGTAAACAACAGTATATGCATAATCAGCTTATACTTATTGTTCCCACTGCTGGGGGACACAGGCCTCCTGTCTGTGAGAGGGAGAGGGACATAGATATCCGATATCGATATCCATGGAGTGGGTTGTAATTTTATTGTAGCTAATGAAGGATAGCCTACCTAATAAGGGTGGTAGATTACAACAGGATATCTATGGTTATAATCCACCACGCGGGTCCAGTGCGGGTTGGTAGACGTCGCAGGTCTTCGAAATTTTTGGTTCTACAATATGTCGGTTTTTCCTTCACCGTTTTGAGAGTAGTCGTGATGAAATTAAATACACAAAGTAAAGTGGTTTCGAGTTCGAACTCACGACCTACAACTCGTAAGTTGGGGCCGATAATACATCATTTCAGCCGAAAGACGTCCACTGCTGGACAAAGACCTCCCCAAGCACCGCCACTTCGACCGATTCTGTGCCTCCCGTATCCAGCGGATTCCTGCGGCCTTTACAAGGTCATCGGTCCATCTTGTGGAAGGCCTTCAAACGCTACGTCTTCCGGTACGCGGTCGCAGAACCTTTCGACCCCATCGGCCAGCTGTTCTGCGAGCAATGTGTCCTGCCCATTGCCACTTAAGTTTGGCAATTCTTCGGGCTATGTCGGTGACCTTGGTTCTCCTGCGGATCTCTTCATTTCCGATTCGATGACGTAGGGTGCTACTGGTATACATAGTACTCGTGCCTAAATAAAATAAAATGATAGATAATTATGTAATCTGGATACTAGACAGCCTCGTTGGTCTAGTCGTCGCAAGCGCTACTGCTGAGCATGAAAGAAAGAAAGAAAGAAAAAGAAAGAAAATAAATTTATTTGACTCAGGCTAAGGCACACAATATTCACACAAAAAAACAGAAAAATTCAAATAAAAATATAACAATAGTACCGTGTGCCTCACGGCTGCGCCAAATAGGCCCATGATGTCCTGGGTTCGATTCCCCGGTCGGACAAAGTGGTATAAAGTTTTTCTATCAGGAATTTCCGTAATCTGGATTTGAGCGATCCGATTTTTATGTATGTAAGGAAAAATCTACATCTTTTTAATAAAATAAGTGATAGACATAATTTTAATACTAGAAATAAAGATAAACTAGATCAACCATTTTTCAGATTATCTAAAGTACATACATCTTTTATGGGGTACTGTGTTAAATGTTACAACAAAATACCTTGTGATATATTACAATTAAATGAAAGAAAATTTAAAACTCATGTAAAAAGTACACTTTGTAAACAAGCATATTACAGATTAGAGGATTATATCCAAGATAAGAATGCTTGGAAACATGCTGGTCCTGCTCCATAGGACAATTTAGATTCTAAACAAAATCAAACTGGTTGCTTACTTAATTGTATTTATTTTTCATTACATGACATTGATTTTACATCCTGTGATTAGTTCCTCACACACTGACTTATTAATTGTAAATTTTTAGTAGATTCGTCTATTTTTACAATGTTTGTGAATATGTGAACACCATGTATCTACCACATAATTAATTTATCTGTCGTTTGCTCCAATTTAAATTATTCTTACTGTATACAGTAATTTTGTTCTAGGTGCATCGTCTTCACATATTATAATTATATAAATAATGTACTTATACAAAATTTTGTAAAACATTTTAAAAGAGTAACGGTGGAGTTTCTTGCCCATTCTTCTCCATACGAAAACTACATTTTGGAAGGGGCGGTAGAATCAATAATATATAATAACTATAATTTGTAAATTTTGACGTTCAAAAGTGCCTTCAAAGGCCTATTTGAAATAAATGCTTTGACTTTGACTTTGAGCCCGGTTGATCGCAATAAACTATTACATATCTGGCGAAATGTGGGTGTACTGTATGTACACCTCTCCTAACCCTTCGGGGAATACTGGCGTGATGTCATGGAGTCAACGTGTGAGCAGGGGGCCAAGTATACTAATTTACAAACGTCATAATGGTCTCTCCATTGTTAGTTTTTGACAGATTTGCCATACAAAATCTGTCAAAAACTCACCATCGTGACGTTTGTAAATTAGTAGACTTGGTTGGCCCCCAGGTTTTAGTTCAAAATCGTCTGATAACGATACGTCGCGTTATCATTTAATTGTTACATCATTAGCATTCGTGTGAACGTACCTCACGTACTGATGCTAAAAATAAATTAAGTACTCACACGTGTATGTACGAATAAAATGTGACGGACGATTTATATAATACTACCTGCGCTCCGCGGTTACACCCGCATAAGTCTCGATGTCGTGGGAATATCGAGATAAAAAGTATCCTGTGTCCTAAACCACATCATGTTCTACCCATGTGCCAATTTTCATCCAAATCTGTTCAGCCGTTATAGCGTAAGAGCGTAACAAACAAACAAACTAACTTACTCATTTATAATATTAGTAAGGAATAGTTATATTAGGATTATACCAATAAATTAACATAACATAACATCACGTCTTTATTCCCCGAAGGGTTAGTCAGAGGTGTACCTATAGACTATAATAGTACACCCCCATTTCGCCATGTTTAAGTCCCATGTAATAGGGGGCGAGTCTATTGCCCTCAATCGGGCACAAATCCAGACTCCGGGTTGCTATTGAGAAGTTCCAATAACACTTTGCGCGACGATCTTGGTTATAATATGTCAGTAGTTAATCTATCTGTTTGTCTGTGTGGGCTAATATTGAAAACTGCTGAGTGAAATGTAGTTGACCCGATTGTAAATATTATATTGAGTAGCGTTGTTTATTATACTCTATCATATCATTTAATCTGCTTGTAAATGGATTAAGGGAGGGTATATGAAATGTTATTAGGCACATATCTACTTGTATAATAGCCAATCGCGGGGGTTATCAGAATAATTATTTTTGGCTATAAAAATATTATAGACTGATAAAGTAATATGCATTCGCATAGCTATAGTTAGTTCGTTTTGTTCGTTGTAGGTAAATCCGCAGATGCAGCCCGCGAAATTCAAATTTTCTTACGTTTTTTGCAATTTGCAGGTCAGTGTCAGGTTGTATCAATCAAAATATGATTCGCGACTATGTATATTAAGTACTAATCATAAGAAAATTTGAATTTCGCGGGCTGCAACTGCGGATTCACCTTGTCCGACCTTACTAAACTATCCAAGAGGTTCGCGCAGCAACTGCAAGCGATTTTATTTATGACTAGTCGCGCCCCGCGGTTGCACCCGCATAAGTCTCGATCCAATGGGAAGATCAGGATAAAAAGTATCCTTTGTCCTAATTCAAGTCATGGTCTACCCATGTGCCAAATTTCATCCAAATCCGTTCAGCCGTTTTAGCGTGAAAGCGTAGCAAATGAACAAACTCACTTTCGCATTTCTAGTATTAGGATTTTCAACCTTACTTCAACTAGCGCATATCGCACGTGTTTCGTCTTTAATTTTCAATTTCATTACATTCCCACACATACCAACAAGGTCATCAATCTAAATAAGTAAGTCTTACTTTAAAAAGACACTACAAAGTCAAAAATAACTTTAATTTCGGAAGTCGGTGTATTTGGTTTTGAACTTTCTTTTTTTGCCACCGACTTCCGTAATTATAATTATTTTTGACGTAGTGTCTTTTTTGGAAGTCTGTTGTTCTTTTTTTGTAAAAGGTTTTTATTTTGCACATTTTAGTTGTGGTACCTACCCCATTCAAATTCGAATACCACTAACCTGCTATGTAAATAACAGTGATTGGAAGTTATCATCATAATATCATCTATACAGTGGGAAAAATACGTATTATTGAAGCTAACTCAAAAACTATCCAAGTAAAGTTAATAAAAATTCATATGGGACCACCTCGGGAGCATACCCTTTCAAACAAATAAACAATTTTCAAAATCGGTCCAGAATTGACGGAGAAATCACGTAACAAACAAACAAAAAAAAAACATACAGACGAATTGAGAACCTCCTCCTTTTGGAAGTCGGTTAAAAATGGACTGATTGCCAATTATAGCGTATAGCCCTCCTACCTGCCGACAATGTGATACCGTGATAACGTTTATGTGATAATGATAACACGTAATTAGATGTGTGTCGTAGGATTGGGTAGGATTTGTAGCTGACAAGTTTTTATGTAACCGTAACCGGTGACTTGAAAAGTTGTGCGGAAATCGGTTGTCATGGTATGGGCATGTGATGCAGAGGAGTGAGAAAAATGTCGTGAGGAAAGTTTTGAATATGAATGTTGATATATACTGGCCACAAAGTTGCAACCTCCGTCGTGCGGACAGTTTGTGACGTCTGTCCGTCTGTCTATCTTTCATTAATTTGGAAATAAAGATTATTGTTTTATGAAAATGTGTATTTAATAAATTGGCGACGAGGATGTCGACTAATGATATAAAAAAACTGAAGAAAACTCGCGCCTCACTGCGTGGTATAATTACAAAACTCGAAAGCTACGTGAATAATCAAGAAACGATACCGTATGAAGAAACAGAGTCAAGACTTCAGTCACTTCAGGAAACATTACAGAAATTACAAGAAATACAGCATAACATAGAATTAGAAACTCCAGACGAACAATTAGACCAAGAGATAGAAACCAGGTACGATTTTGAAGAGAAATGTATAATGTATAGAAGTTTTGTCTTTATGATAAAGACAAAACTTCTAATATATCAAAATAGAGACAATCGACGCGTTTTACCGCTACAAACATCAACATCACAGCTAAGTACAAATACACATCAAGAACGAGGCCCTAAAATAAATTTCCAGCCCTTTCAAGAAAAAGAAACGTTTGCAAATTTTACTAAGAGACTAACTGTATTCTTCTTACTTAACAAGATCGAAGACGCTAAAATGAAAGTTTACACCTTACTTGCTTCTCTATCACCAGAATTACATGAAAAATTACACGATTTATGCTCCCCGGATGATCCAATTGACATGAATTTTAAGGAGCTCACACAGATACTAGACGAATCATCATCATCATCATATCAGCCGAAAGACGTCCACTGCTGGACATAGGCCTCCCCCAAGCACCGCCACTTCGACCGATTCTGTGCTTCCCGCATCCACCGAACTCCTGCGGCCTTTACTAAGTCATCGGTCCATCTTGTGGGAGGCCTTCCGACGCTACGTCTTCCAGTACGTGGTCGCCACTCCAGAACCTTTCGGCCCCATCGGCCATCTGTTCTGCGAGCAATATGTCCTGCCCATTGCCACTTAAGTTTGGCAATTCTTCGGGCTATGTCGGTTACCTTGGTTCTCCTGCGGATCTCTTCATTTCTGATTCGATCACGTAGGGAAACTCCAAGCATAGCCCTCTCCATTGCTCTTTGGGTGACTTTTAGCCTTCTGATAAGGCCCATTGTGAGTATTTGTGAGCGACCACGTTTCAGTGCCATAAGTCATCACTGGCAACACGCACTGGTCAAAGACTTTCGTCTTGAGACACTGTGGTATGTGGGACGAGAAGATATTGCGTAGCTTCCCGAACGCTGCCCAGCCGAGTCGGATTCGACGATTGACCTCTTTCTCGAAGTTGGACCTACCTAGCTGGACGGTTTGTCCTAGGTAAACATACTCGTCTACAACTTCGAGCGTAGCGTCTCCGATCTTTATGAGGGCGGGTGTTACATGGGCATTTGACATGACCTTTGTCTTGTCCATGTTCATTTTAAGACCCACTCTTTTGGAGGCTCTACTGAGGTCATCGAGCATTATACTGAGGTCCTCCATGGTCTCAGCCATGATAACTATATCGTCGGCAAACCTAAGGTTAGTGATATACTCGCCATTGATGTTGATGCCTAGCCCTTTCCAGTCCAGAACCTTGAAGACGTCCTCCAGTGCAGCGGTGAACAGTTTCGGAGAGATAACGTCTCCTTGTCTCACACCTCGCTGCAGAAGGATAGGTTTCGAGGTCTGGTCGTGGAGTCGGACTGACATAGTGGCGTCTTTGTATAGGCACTTTAACACCTCGATGTACCGATAGTCGATCTGGCACCGTTGAAGAGACTGCAGTACAGCCCATGTCTCGATCGAATCGAAGGCTTTCTCGTAATCCACGAACGCTAAGCAGAGAGGCAGGTTATACTCTTCGGTCTTCTGTATAACCTGCCGCAGCGTATGTATGTGGTCCACGGTGCTAAAGCCTTTACGGAATCCGGCTTGTTCGGGAGGCTGGAAGTCGTCAAACCTGCGCGCGAGACGGTTCGTGATGACTCTTGAAAACAGCTTGTAGACATGGGTCAGAAGTGTGATGGGCCTATAGTTCTTAAGCAGGGCATTGTCGCCCTTTTTAAAGAAGAGTACCACCACACCTCTGTTCCATGCCTGTGGCGTTTTACCCTCGAGTATGACGGAATCGAACAGCTTCTGGAGGGCCTTCAGAACGGGTTTCCCACCGGCCTTTAAGAGTTCGGCCGTAATTCCGTCATCACCTGGCGCCTTGTTGTTTTTAAGTTGCTTTAGAGCCATCCTAATCTCGTACAAGCTGACGTCCGGGATATCTTCGGTATAATGTCGGGTTAATCTAGCTCTTGGGTCGTTTGCCAGATTCGTAACGGGGTTACTGGATGACGTGTATAACTGTCCATAGAACCTCTCGATCTCTCTCAATACTTCAGGTTTGGCGGATACGATCCTGCCATCATCAGTCTTCAGCTTTGCAAGCTGGCTCTGCCCAATAGACAGATCTCTTGCAAAGACCTTGGAGCCCTTATTCCGCTCTATCGCGTCCTTAATGCGGTCCGTACTAAAGCGACGAAGGTCGCTTTTCAAGGACTTGGAGATCCGTCTATTGAGCTGCCGGTACTTGAACGCATCGTCTGGAGACTGGAGGATCATCTCGCGCCTCTCCTTCATGAGCTGTATAGTAGGATCAGAGAGCTTCTTGTTTCTACTTGTACGACGGGTCTTAAAGATCTTGGACCCGACCGTATGGACAGTTTCCACGAACCCATCGTTAAAATCGTCCACGGAGCTCCCTAGGCACTCGAAACGATTCTGAAGTTCGAGCTGAAAGCTCTCGGGGTTTTGGACTTGGATCGGTGCTGGACGGAGCGTAGACTTCACCAGTCGAGATCTTTCCAGCTTAATATTTAAGTTCAATGTGCCTCTTACCATGCGGTGATCGCTTCCGGTTTTCACCGCGTTGATCACAGAGACATCATTGAACACTTGCTTCTTCGTCGACATAATGAAGTCAATCTCATTTTTTGTTGCACCATCAGGGCTCTGCCAGGTCCACTTTCCGTGCTCGCGTTTTCTGAAGAAGGAGTTCATCATAAAGAGGCCTTCCTTCTCCATAAAACTGGCCAGTAGGTGACCCCGGTGGTTCCGACGTCCAACTCCAAATTGCCCCACTCGCAGCTCATCATCGTTACGTTTGCCCAGTTTCGCGTTGAAGTCCCCCATGACAACGGTGAAGTGAGTTTTAGAGGCATGCATGGCTCTAGAAATATCCTCATACATGGTCTCCACCTCATCGTCGGGGTGTGACGAGGTCGGGGCGTAAACCTGTACGACCTTCAGCGAATATCTTGCGGATATTCTGAGTATAAGGTACGCCACCCTGGTCGACACACTCTCGATCTTCACCACGTTGCTCACAAGGGACTTGTGGACAATAAACCCGACACCACCCTGGGACTGCTGGTCGCCCTCCCGGAAATAGAGCAAGTTTCCGGATTTAAGGATTATCGAGTCCTCCCCCTCTCTTCGGACCTCAGATAATCCTACTATACCCCATCGTAACCTGCTCAATTCTTCCTCGAGTTCGATGATCTTCTCGTCGGTCCGGAGTGTACGCGTGTTATACGTTGCCAGGTCCAGTTTCCGGTGGTTGTGGTAGCCGGATCTCTTCCGGGGATTCTTAGCACCCCTTGCCTCACCGTGACCTTGACCGCTACCGTAGCCAAGGGTAGGTAGGCCGCCGGGCACTAGGGGCCGTTTCTTTCTGGTGCTTGTCATTTTTTTGGGGGGGGGTTTGCCATAATCGCCACGCTTGGCAAGCGGGTTGGCGATCGCAGTATGGTGTTAATAGTGCATAGAGAACGCTGCTGCCCATTCTCTAGTGATCCCTTAGTCGCCTTTTACGACACCCATGGGAAGAAATAGGGTGGTGCGATTCTTTAAGTCCGGCACCACACGGACTCTTTATTCGTATACTAGACGAATACGTTGACCCTAAACCTAGCATATGGGCTTTACAACACAAATTTATTACGCGCACACAATGCGAAGATGAAACAGTGGCAACATATGCCTCAGAATTAAAAAAAAGAACGTTGAACTGCGAATTTAAATGTCAAAATTGTCAAAAACCTACATTAGAAAGCTTTCTAGCCCTACAATTTATTCGGGGATTGAAAGACAGTGATATACGAACAAAAATTCTTCAAGAAAGGGAGACACTACCTTTTACGAAACTGGTACATATGGCCACATCCATAGAAATGGGAAAATCGGAGAACCTAAGAATATCCGCAGACATGCACAAACATTCGGACACAGTAAACAAAATTACGAGCTCAATAAAAAGACCTTAGTATCCACGACCCTCATACTCACCGCCGAGCGGACACTCAACTTCTCCATCGTCTTCATCTCCGATAACGATTAGAGATTTAAAGGGAAAATGCTTCCGATGCGGAAAAGACGACCATCGATCTAATGAGTGTGGCGCCATCAAATCGACCTGCCTGAAATGCAAGTAGACTGGACATCTGGCACGAGTCTGTTTACAGCGGAACTTAAATAACAATCAACTAGATCACAATACAAGCAACACGAGTAACGAAAGCATGGGAAATATCAACCTAATTAAAAGTGAGATATCTGAAAAATATATAATCACAGTAAAAATAGAGAACAAACAGGTTGGCATGGAATTTGACACAGGAGCGACCTTATCCTCAATGTCACTCGAACAATACAAAAGACTAAAATTAACAAACAAAATTTTCAAAACTGAAATGAAATTGAGAACCTACACTGGAGAAATTATCAAGCCTGCAGGAGTGACATACGTAAAAGGCACTTATAAAGACCAGACCTTCAACGGGAAATTATACATAATCAATCAAAACGTTGACCCAATATTTGGAAGAAGTTGGATGAAAGAACTGAATATGAAAATTGCAGACATAAGGATTTTACAAACTTCTGAACAATCCGACAAACTTGATAAATTATTAGAAGAATTCGCAACAACTGTTTTTAGATCTGACTTGGGAAAAATACCCAACTATGAGGCTCACTTAAATCTTAAGGAAAATACACGACCGATTTTTATAAAACCACGACGAATACCGTACGCGTTAAAAGAAAAAGTCGATAAAGAAATTGAACGACTATGTGCAGAAGGGGTGATCACCAAAGTAGACCATTCAGATTGGGGAACACCCATCGTACCTATTGTGAAACCAAATGGGAGCATTCGACTATGTGCCGACTACAAGGTCACCCTTAACCAAGTCATCAGGGACGAACATTACCCAATTCCTATAATAGAAGATATATTTGCAGAAATGAACGGAGGCAAATATTTCTGCACCTTAGACATTACCCAAGCCTATCTAAATTTGGTTATGGACGAAGAAAGCGCCCTCTTACAAACATTAAGTACGCACAAAGGTACTTACAAAGTCAATCGCTTAATGTTTGGAGTCAAAGTTGCACCAAGCCTTTGGCAGAAATTCATGGACCAATTACTTCAGGGACTAGACGGAATAAAATGTTTTTTTGACGACATTATAATTCAAGGCGCATCAGAGGACCAACTCTTAACACGTCTAAGAAAAGTCTTGCAAAAACTGAAAGAGAGTAACCTCCACGTTAACAGAGAAAAATGTCATTTTTTTAAACGTAGCATTAACTACCTCGGACATACAATCGATAAAGATGGTTTACATAAGAACAAAGACAAAGTAAAGGCCATCGTGAACACTGTAAGACCAACAAATACAAACGAACTACGAACCTTCCTTGGTATGGCAAACTACTATAACAAATTTATACCGAACCTTGCCTCTTTAACCAACTCACTAAATGAGTTACTAAAGAAAGAGAAACATTTTCACTGGACTTCTAAATGTGAAGACAGTTTTAATAACATTAAGAAGGAGATTTTGAGCGAAAGAGTTCTTATTCACTTTGACCCAGGAAAACCACTGATACTAGCTACTGACGCTTCACCAACGGGCTTGGGTGCTGTTCTCTCTCACAAACTACCTGATGGCTCTGATAGGCCAATCGCATTCGCCTCTAGATCACTTTCATTCAGTGAAAGAAAATATAGTCAAATTGACAAAGAAGCTACGGCGATCTACTGGGGCATTAAAAAATTCTTTCACTACTGTTACGGCAGAAAATTCACTTTAGTGACGGACCATAAGCCCCTTACCGCAATTTTTCATCCCCACCAGACATTACCAGCATTGAGCACAATGCGATTATTTCATTACGCACATTTCTTATCGGGATTCAACTACGACGTGGAATACAGAGCTTCAGCGAAACATTCAAACGCTGATTACCTATCAAGATTCCCAGTAGAAATAGCAAAAGAAAACTCAATAGACCAACATTGTTCATACCAACTACAGCAGATTAACGTCCTAGAAATTCGACCACAAGTTATAGCTAATGAAACTAGAAAAGACAATGAACTTAAAACATTACTGGAAGCGTTACAAGCAGGTCACTCATTACGACAACATGGCTACGGTGATAATGAATTAACACTCCAAGACAACTGCATATTGAAAGGAACTCGAGTGGTAATACCCAAAAGTTTACACATACGTGTACTTGATGAACTGCACACCGGACACATTGGTATACTTAAAATGAAATTACTAGCTCGCAGCTACATATACTGGAAAAATATAGATAGAGATATCGAGAACAAAGTAAAATCCTGCAGAGCATGCCGATTACAACAAAATGAGTCACCAAAAGCACCCCCACACCATTGGGAACAACCTACAGGGCCATGGCAACGTCTTCATATAGATTTTGCAGGTCCTATTTTAGGACATCAACTTTTAATAGTCGTGGATGCCTTTTCAAAGTGGGTGGAAGTCTTCCCAACAAAGACCACAACAAGTGCTTGGTGTGTTGTTAAGTTGAAGGAATTATTCTGCACATTCGGCACACCATATACACTTGTTTCCGACAACGCACGTCAGTTTGTATCTCAAGAATTCAAGAACTACCTTTCCGGCTGCGGTGTAAAACACTTGACGTCAGCCCCGTACCACCCAGCCACTAACGGTCAAGCTGAACGTTACGTGCAAACAATAAAGAAGGCACTACGTGCAATGGAGGGGGAGAGGGGCGATCTTACGGATAAGCTCCTTGTCCTTAAGACCCGGCTCAGACGCACACCAAACCTGAACGGACAGTCCCCCTATGAACTGATGTTCAGTCGGGATGTAAGAACAAAATTACATGTAATGTTTAGAGACTCATCTGCCCCGAAGGCGTTCAACCCAAACAACACACCGCCTCCCATCAGGACTTACTCCGTAGGTGATCGAGTCCAGGCTAGAGCCTACTCCGACCAGAGACGAAGATGGGAGTTCGGCACGATAGTGCGTCGCCTAGGCAGGCTTCATTATGAAGTGCAGACTGACGATGGCATCGTGTGGCGTAGACATCTGGAACAGCTGCTTCCAGCCCCGGGCATGAGACTACCAGGAATGGCGGCGGAGGACTGATATATACTGGCCACAAAGTTGCAACCTCCGTCGTGCGGACAGTTTGTGACGTCTGTCTATCTTTCATTAATTTGGAAATAAAGATTATTGTTTTATGAAAATGTGTATTTAATAAATGTGTTCAAAGAAACCGGTCAAGAGCGAGTCGGACTCGCGCACCGAGGGTTCCGTACTATAAATAACGTCACAGAATTTTAACACTGCGGTGTAGTTTATTGCAGTTTTAGGTCAGCACCTTCTCTGTCTCTCTCTGACCGATACTGGAACTAATGTAATTTTTGTTTGTTAAAATAGCTTCGGAAATACAATCTTTTTTAAATTAAATTCTCAAAGATAAAATGGTCATCCTTAGAAGATAGACATTTATAAATATGATATTGCGAACTTTTCTGTTAATTTTGTTAAGACATACAATCCAGTAGAATATTATTTTTTTCTATTGCGCAATAACCAACACTACTCATGAATAGTACGCCCACAGTAGTTAAATTATGGCTGATGATAACGAGTGAGACGTACGCCATCCGTCGTGTTTATAGTATTATTTTCTATTATTCTTGTGTTGTGCCATCGGTTCAATTTCTAAACCGACCACAACATTTATGTAGATAAATCAACGAAGTGTATAGAGTGCCGCGAGTATTTTGTGGCACTCTAGTATCGCTGCCTCGGCCTGGCTAGGGTGCCGTGAGCGTTGCATTGTCACTGTCACTTGTTATTTAGGTTAGGTTAGGTTAGAACTGTGACCACACAACGAACGAGCCGAGCGAGCGCAGCGAGCGGTGCCGCGGCAGCGGCCGGCGAAGTGCCAGGGTCCGTTTAGGCACAAGAGAATGTAATGTTTTGGGAATGTGGTGTTTTACAGCGATCTAACCTCGACAATCAAACAAAATACCAAGTGACGTGACTTAGTGACAGTGACAATGACAATCCAATGCTTGCGGCACTTTGGCCTGGCCGAGGCGGTGTTACTAGGGTGCCTGTAGTGGCACTTTATCCGATAAGGATAGAGTGCCACCGGTGGCACTCTATACACTGCCATAAATCAATAAAGGCAAAGAAAATAGAGTAATGGTATGTAAATAAATGATGAACTCACTCTAATAGTTCAAAGCAGTTCAAACACTGTTTTTAAACATTGCGCAGTTAGCGTGGGATCTGTTGATAGTGCTAGTTTGATAAAAATAGCTCGACGCGTCGTTTTAATCGAGAATTCGTATTATTATTCTGAAGTAAAGAGATAAACTACTAAATATATTTTTCTGAGTTTATTTTGGACATTGCTGACTTTCGGTGACATCGTGATTAAACCTGCATTCATTGCGTAACACAGTTTCAATGACAACCCGAGTGTTTGAAGGATATTTTCTAATCCATTGCGTCATAGGTTCAATAAATTCGTCTGCTCAACGAACGTGGCTGAACTGTCACAATGAAAGAAAATGCTTGTCATTTTATGTGTGTTACGCAATAACCCCGCTGAACTTGTCTATATCTAAACCGAATTAGAAAGAAAAAAGATTTGATGTTTGTTTGTTACGCTTTCACGAAAAAACGGCTGAACGGATGTGGTTGAAATTGGCAAATTTGGCACATGGATAGACCATGTCCTGGCGTAGGACATAGGGTACTTTTTATCCTGATATTCCCACGGGAGAGAGCTTGTGCGGGTGAAACCGCGGGGCGCGGCTAGTTTACGAATAAAATACAAAGTTAACGCTGGTATAAACACTCCTCATAAAATTATCTTACCGCCTAATCTTTTATGAAAATCGATTCAAACTCCAAATCGAAAATTATGCAATTGTAAAATATTAACCCGAATACAAGAAATAGCAATGGTGACATTGACAGGAACTGTTATTCACATTTATAGTTTTTAAAACTTGACACAACGTAATGGTAACATCAAACTAATAAAAAGGTTTTAATTTAACTATTAATAGTCAAGGATTATTCGTCTAAGTAAATTTGAACTTTGTTGTCTAACAGTTAAACATAATTTTCAATACAAAACATTCTCGTTAGGTATTTTCGTTACGGAATTTCTGGATTAGGTCTCCACGCTCAAGGCCCGCGATAGAAGCTATGCAATAGCTTAAAAGGTTTTAATTTAACTATTAATAGTCAAGGATCATTCGTCTAAGTAAATTTGAACTTTGTTGTCAAACAGTTAAACATAATTTTCAATACAACACTCTCGTTAGGCGTTAGGTATTTTCGTTACGGAATTTCTGGATTCGGACTCCACGGTCAAGGCCCGCGATAGAAGCTATGCAATAGCTTAATAACCAACAGCGTCAACGTCCTTAGAGCGCCTAAGCATCCTTGTATCAGTGTAGGTCATCATTAGATGACGGCAAGTGTCTTCCACGTCTCTTTATAGCCAGCTTAACTGACTTCATTATCTCTAAGCCTCTTATCATTGCAATAATAAAACATTGTTTATCATTTTATTTGACTTGACATTATTATTTTTGACAGTGACATTCGTAATTCTGAAGGTGCGACCGCACAATTTTATATGCAATAAAAAATTAAAAAATTAGGTACATTCCGATTTAAACTTAATGGCGGCTCGGAAATGCGCCACTCGCTGCGCAGAGTACCCCACCGCTGACACACATGTATTCGTTACTGCGCAGTGACTGGCCTCATGTTCCCAGCCGCCATACTATGCAAACTAAACTAACACCGGTTCTTTTCCGGATAAGTATATTTCTGAATTATCCTTCAAAGAAACTCCGAGCATTGCCCGCTCCATAGCACGCTGAGCGGTAGTGCAACATACCTTTATATAGTAGATTGTTATACAAGGGTGGAAAGGAATCAATTCCCATACGAGGTATTTAGACGCCCGAGCGCAGCGAGGGCGGCTATAGTCCGAGTAGGAATTGATGTCTTTCACCCGTGTTAAACACTCTACTTTTCATTTCGAATATAAGGAAAGTAAAAAATAGTGTTTAAAATATTTATTCTTATTGAATAACATGAGTAGTACCTATTTAAAATGAACTAACAAGTTAGAACAATTTGTAAAAATGTTTAAATATAGAACGCACCGCATTACCGCTGCGGGCCGTCCCGCGTGTAAGTTTTTTTTTTTTTATTGACACTGGCTGTTTATAATATACTCACAAGACCGGAGCCCAGTGCTTCCACTTTTAGGGATTTCTCCCTTTTTTTAGGGAAAACGGCTAATAATAAGCATGGTTTACTGATATTTTATTTTGGCAGGGATTTAGGGAAAAATTTAACTTGAGTTGTTAGCCCTATTGTTTAATTAGTAGGCAGAACCCAATGTACTACTTTACTCTATGGCACCACCGATTGATTAAAGGGGATTTCCTGAAACTTGTAATGATTGTTATTCGTCTAATTTTAGTTTACCATGTTATTGTTAATAGTACTATTTCCGTGGCTAAAGACGACATCAGAAATAAGTCGCATTAAACCTACAGTTGGTTTGTTTCGTTTGTCTCGATTAATAATAAATGTTTTCTAGGTATTTAATTACATAAAAATTAAAAATTCCATAAACCAAGGAATTTTTATATTTTTAGGGAATTTTAGGGATAATTCATTAAGAAACTGGGGAAAACCAAAAACGTAAGTGGAAACACTGCCGCAGCTTTTATTTTTATTCTATTCGATATTTTTCTTAAAAAGTTTCGTACCCACAGATATTAATCTAACTAGATGATGCGATTGTACGTAAGTATGTACTTCGCGTGTCAATAAACGGAGTAAAATTACGATCAATGATCGTAATCTGAGATTTTCATTTAGCATTATCGGCACCGGAAATCCACCAAAATCTAGAAAAATGTCTTTTTAAGCCATATTGAGCTGTATAGAAAAATTTTAAAAGTGGCACGCTTGGTTTTCATAAAGATGGAGGGACTTGCGATATCTAGTTAGATTTATATCTGTGTTCGTAGCCGACTACCTAACCATAAGTTCTATTTTTAAAATTCATTCCCGCCCTAGGGCGGGAAGCAATTACTATGAGTCTTTCCCGCCCTAGAGCGGGAAGCAGCGTCTCCCACCCGCTACTCGGATCAAACAAACACTACTTTCCGAGCATGAGATATGAAATAGTAGATTGTTATACAAGGGTCGAAAGAAATCAATTCCCATACGAGGTATTTAGACGCCCGAGCGTAGCGAGGGCGGCTATATCCGAGTAGGAATTGATGTCTTTTACCCGTGTTAAACACTCTACTTTTCATTTCGAATATAAGGAAAGTAAAACATAGTGTTTAAAATAGTTATTGATATTAAATAACATGATTAGTACCTATTCAAAATGAACTTAGAAGTTAGAACAATTTGCGTTTTTTTTTAATATGGAACACACCGCGTCACCGCTGCGGGCCGTCCCGCGCATTATGTATTTTTTTTAATTCACACTGGCTGTTTTATATAAACAGCCAGTGTGAATTAAAAAAAAATACCTGACAATACCGGAGCCCAGTGTTTCCACTTTTAGAGATTTCTCAGTTTTTTTGGGAAAAATGGCCAATAATAAGCATGGTTTAGGGATATTTTATTTTGGCAGGGATTTAGGGAATTTTAAGGAAAAATTTAACTTGAGTTGGTTGCCCTATTGTTTATACTAGGCAGCACCCGATGTACTACTAAACTCTATGGCACCACCAGTACTATTTCTGTGGCTAAAGACGACATCGGAAATAAGTCGCATTATACCTAGAGTTGGTTTGTTACGTCTCTCTCGATTTATAATGAATGTTTTCTAGGTATTTAAGCTATAAAAATGAAACATTCCCTAAACCAAGGAATGTTTATATTTTTTAGGGAATTTTAGGGATAATTCATTAAGAAACTGGGGAAAAACCAAAAACGTAAGAGGAAACAATGCCGCCAGCTTTTTTGTTTTTATTCTATTCGATATTTTTCATGTAAAAAGTTTCGTAGCAGACTACCTAAACAAAAGTTCTATTTTTAAAATTCATTCCCGCCCTAGGGCGGGAAGCAATTACTATGAGTCTTTCCCGCCCTAGAGAGGGAAGCAGCGTTTTCCACCCGCTACTCGGATCAAACAAACACTACTTTCCGAGCATGAGAGATGAAAAATATATTTCGACACATCCTGAATACGGACGCCCCAGTTAAACGTCATTAAGGTCAATTCAATTTCAATTGGAACGTAGCTAATCAATTGATATTTTGAATGAAAGGGACGATAGACAGCTGCGCGTTTATTATTTTTTTTACGATATTTTGTTTTATTTATTTAATCCATCTTACGTTTATCATTGCTGGGGATTGTTACCTAATGCGATTGATAAAATATGATAAATGACAAACACTTTTACACGTCAATCATATTTAGTGCGAGTCGGACTTGCACAGTTGCACACGAAGGGTTCCGTACCGTTAACTAGCTTCACTGTCGGAAATATACGTACAGCGGCGGCGCAGATTTCGGCGAAGCACGTAAAAGTTAATTAATAGTAGATTGTTTGCCTAGGGAGCAAACCACTATTTTAAAAGCGAGAGTCTTTCTTTGAATCCAAAGCAGAGCGATGGATTCTTATCGAGGGTTTATAAAGTACAATCCTGAGGGATTCAGAATTTCAGAGTACGTCACTCGAGCTTACAATAGTTTTACTCCCGACGTGGACACTACTTTTTATCACCGAGAGGGTGATCTATGAGAAAATAAGTACGTGCAACTTATGAATAAGAATAGTATCTACGTTTATTTATTTCATTCTCACTACTTGGAAGACACTCATTTTATTGTATAAAACTAAGTAAAATCCGAATTTCAGTAAACAATTATTTACGAAGGCAAAATGCATTTCACGCATTGTTAATTTTTTCACAAACTCTTTTTTGTAATTTGGGTCGCGCGCGGTTTACTTTTTCATACAGCCTGTTACTTGTTCATTCAATGTTCGTGATTGATCTCTTTGGTTATTGGAACTTTTACTAACAATATCCACATTCCAAATTCAAATCCTTTTTAGTCCCTGGGGAGAAAAGAGCTATTTTAGTCCCTGTTTACGAAGAATAAACTACCTCTTTTTTAATAGATGTGACAAAAAAACACCCCCCACGCAAACAAAAACATGTATAAAGTAATAAAAAATACATGAATTGGCCCTTTAAGTTTAATATAAGCTGTAGGTAATATTTTAAGCTATTGCATAGCTTCTATCGCGGGCCTTGAGCGTGGAGACCTAATCCAGAAATTTCGTAACGAAAATACTACCTAAGAAAAGAGTGTTTTGTATTGAAAATTATGTTTAACTGCTTGACAACAAAGTTCAAATTTACTTAAACGAATGATACGAGAGTGTTGTATTGAAAATTATGTTTAACTGCTTGACAACAAAGTTCAAATTTACTTAAACGAATGATACGAGAGTGTTGTATTGAAAATTATGTTTAACTGTTTGACAACAAAGTTCAAATTTACTTAGTAGACGAATGATACGAGAGTGTTGTATTGAAAATTATGTTTAACTGCAAACAGTTAAGGATCATTCGTCTAAGTAAATTTGAACTTTATTGTCAAAACAATAAAGTTCAAATTTACTTAGACGAATGATCCTTGACTATTAATAGTTATATTAAAACCTTTTTATTAGTTTGATGTTACGTTGTGTCAAGTTTTAAAAACTATAAATGTGAATAACAGTTCCTGTCAATGTCATCATTGCTATTTCTTGTATTCGGGTTAATATTTTACAATTGCGTAAGTTGATAAAAAATGCTATGCAATAGCTTTGCCGGGGCAGTCCCCGAGTGCCACACGTCTTTTTTTTTCATCATCCTTGTTTGCCAAAAGAAGACACTTTAAGTTAGGTTTAACTTTTCGTGGGAAAAAAGTAAAGATAATTATCGTTCTTTCCAGATCTTAACAGTGATGTGAGTACGTGACGTCACAAGATGGCGGTGGGCGAGGCGCGAGTTCCACTGCTGCACGGCGACCGGCCGGCGCCTGCGCATCAGGCTAAGACAGGTCAGTCGTCCATTATAGCATCGACATTCTGACATAAGAAATAAATATTGATTAAAAATTTAAATACGTAAAAATAATAATAAATCTTAGAAATAATTTAGGTATTACAAACTTTGATGCCTTTAAAAAAGAAAAGAAAGAAAAATGGTTTATTCTGCACAAAATAAACGCACATTACAAAAAAAAATACAGTATTCCTTTACAAATTAGCCAAAAGCCTCGTATTCAATATTAGAACATTTAAAAGTTTGACAAATACTACTAGGATAAACCTGTATCACAGCGTCGACAGCAGCGTACAGCAGCGCGAGTTCTACTATTTCTATTATGATAACAGATTAAAGACCGATCGCCACTAACGGCCGCTGTGTGGCCACCGCAAAAATCTAAATCGTTAGATTTGACCTACCGCGTCAAAAGATAGTCGCGTTATGTTTTGTTTTGACACCTCTGACACACAATGACGGAGAGACTTGACTTGATTGTCATGAAAACCGTATTTAATAATGTTTGGTGTTTGTTTGTCTCCGCACGTTTTCTCTTTTAACACATCTGACATTGGCAGAATTGTCGACACCGGCACCATTGCCATAAGGAAAAAATAGAATAGAATGTGAGAGCTCACTCTTCTCAGTATGGACAATTGGACACTCTCGCGTGACAGAACGGTGAGGGCAAATCTAGCGATTTAAATCTTTGTTTAGTGCGGTTTGACTTTCCGGTGTCAAAAACGGTCTCTAGGAAAACACACCAACTTAGTTTCATAAACGTTTCAGTGTCACTCGCTGGTAAATTAAAGACGCTATGTGGCGGCCACCGCTTTTCTAGGAAACCGTACCTTTATCCAGTAACTGGGTTGTGCAGGAGGTCAGATCCAGACACCATGGGTGTTGGCAGAAATTGTGTGTCCTCACATAACTCATATTTGCTTCCTCCACGTTCATATTCATGCATAATCCGCGTTCAATATTTACCGATCAAGTCCCGCAAATGCGCGGGAGAATCCTTAGAGTACCGCTACACGCGGCTTCATCATCATCAGCCTATTAATGTTCCCACTGCTGGGACACAGGCCTCCTCTCTGTGAGAGGGAGAGGGCCGTAATCCACCACGCGGGCCCAGTGCGGGCTGGTGGATGTCACATGTCTTCGAATTTTTGGTTCTAAGACATGCCGGTTTCCTCACGATGTTTTCGTTCACCGTTTTGCGCCCGCCGTGCCTGTTTGAGCTGAGCCTTTATTCTACAGTTTTGAGGCGTAAACGGGCCCAGTTCGGCTTCAGCTTCAGCTTTTAAACGAAGTATTATAAGTTTTTCTATGGCCCTTACTTAGTCATGTATGTCTATGAGCCATAGGCATTGCTTGGCGGCAGAAATACGGTGCCTTTAGTGCCTCAGGAGGAGCAGTGGTAGCCCAGTAGCAAAGGCCGCGACTTACGAGTTGTAGGTCGTAGGTTCGAACCCCAGCAGGCGCTTTACTTTGTGTAAATTATTTCATCACCACTGCTCTCAAAACGGTGAAGGAAAACATCGTGAGGAAACCGGCATGTCTTAGAACCAAAAATTCGAAGACATTGTGACATCTACCAACCTGGGCCCGCGTGGTGGATTAGGGCCACTCCCTCTCACAGAGAGGAGGCCTGTGTCCCAGCAGTGGGAACATTATAGGCTCATTATGTTATGTTATGTATAGTGCCGCAGGGACCAGCGAGCAAGTTTATCACCAAAATGAGATAAAATCTATCACCACATAATGATATCTGTAACTGACGGTAAATAGCACCTGATAACAGAAATAGTAATGTGTTATTGTAAGTGGGGTATGAAATAATATGATGTTTGTACTGTTCATTGATAATAGTGTAGTGATGGGAAACGTTCGGATATTCTTAAATAGATCCGATACTTATGCGTACCACCACAATTTTCCACTATTAAGCAGACTGAAAATGAATAGCGAAAAGCTATACGTATATGTATAGCTTTTCGCTATTCATTTTCTGTATACACACACACAATGTAATTTGGGTCTTTGAAAAACGTTCATGTATGAGATCCTATTATAGACGAGCCCTGAGAACTCCAACAAATGTAGACTGGCCTTATTTTGGGCGATTTGGCAAGTGCCGACGACGGGATCAATAACTGCAACCAAGGGAACATTAGGAAACTACGTTCGTTGGCCGCGTAGGAAACAGAATATTTTTTACATTCATTCATTCATACACTCATTCATTTTGTATTCCTTAAGGGGGATGCGCCAAGGTAGCCCGCGAAATTTAAATTTTCTTACGTTTTTTGCAATTTGCAGCTCAGTGTCAGGTTGTATGTTGATTAAAATATGATTCGCGACCGTAACAAATATGGTTTTACAGAATTATAATCATTATAATTAGCAATACAACTTCTTAAGTTAGCAAATGTGTCAAATGTGATGATTCCATGAATTAGTCATTCAATACAGTTACATGAACTTAGAGAGTTGTATTGATGACTTTTATTTGATACGACTGCGAATCATATAGAATTTAATAAGAAAATTTGAATTTCGCGGGCTACCGTGGCGCATCCCCCTTAAGTATTTATAATTTGACGTAATTGGAAGCTCCCTTAGCCTAGCGCCACACCTGCCGAACGTTCCGCGGCGGAACGCTCCGTCGCGTCATATTTCTATGGACGTAACGTTCGGCTGATTTGTAACTTGAAAAACATTAGGAGCGTAGTCAACCGAACGTTCCGTCGCGGAACGTTCGGCAGGTGTGGCGCGACCCTTATCCGAAGTTATCCGATTATATATACCTCTATCGCATCACTATACGCATCTCTGACCGTCACTATTGCAGATAAGAGTAAATTGATAAATAACAAGTATTGCTTGTAATCAGTGATATCAGTCTGTACTATACAATAGTAGTACGTACGTAGGATATTCCTCTCAAATGATGTTATCAGAGTGAAATTAAATATAACATCACCTCTGTTTCCCCAAAGCGTTAAGTAGAGGTGTACCTATAGTACAGATACATTTCGCCAGTTTCGTCCCATGTAATAGCCCGCAAATCCAGATTGCTACTGAGAATTAAAACTAAGGTGTATAGGAGACGAATAAAATAGTTCTACTAGCTATCGCCCCTGCTTCGCGCTGATACGATCTACTGATGTGGCGCGTGTCATGACATCGACATTTCCGTGCTATGTCATCATCTACTACAACGTGGCGCTCGTGAATTTTAAGCACCGTACTCAACTAAATACACGAGCGGCACGTTGGCGTCGTCGGCCGTTGACGCGTGCCGCTCGTGTGATGAGCACTAAAGCAGAGGTGTACCGTACCGTAGTACTGTACCGTAGGCGCGGGCTTGCGGACGGAGAGCAATGAGTAGCTCGCCGTCCTATAAGGACCTGGGTCGACGGCGCGTTGTGTTCCACGCGCGCCTCAAAGAGATGTTAGCATAACTGACGGGGTCCGCTAGGGCCGCTGCCTGCCGGGGTTGCGGGAAAGTCCGACAGGGTTACCACAGTTTAGTCAGTAAGAGTCTGACACTCTCTCTCGCCCCGCCCCGAGCAGGAGAAGTTATTTGATGATTTTCCACCCAAAAAAAAAAAGACATGTACCTGTGTCCTGTAGTACACCCACACTTCATTCATTCGTTTTTAATTTTGGAACGAAGTTCCCTTTCGCGCGTTGCGAAAGGGGGCTAGACGGAAAAAATTGGGACCAAAAGTTGTAACGACACTTTTTATTTTTTATTATAACGCCATCTGTGAGCGACCACAAGTACTAATTAGTGGCATGCCTTTGTGAGGTTCATTCCATAACTTCGTTCCATCCGGGTGTCCCTTGACACCTCTCAGCTTTTTATTTTCTTACACATAATTCTACCAGAATAAATTCTAAATCCATTGTATTTAGCAAAACTAAGTGCACAAAAACATACACGGAAGACGAGTTTGTTTTGTGGCAAAACAATCGTGTGGTTCTTACCATGCCTAAAAAATACACAATAGCTCTTTGAAACCTATTTAAGATATATTTTTCCTCCCCAGAGTCCCCCACTCCCAAGCACAAGGCGCCGCTGGACCACTCCGGACTGGGCGGCGCCACCACCGTCATCACATCCCTCATCGCCGGCGCCACGGCCGGCGCCCTCGCCAAGACTGCCATCGCTCCTCTCGACAGGACTAAGATTAACTTTCAGATCTCGTGAGTATACCGATTATACCAAACGTGTAGCTCAACTCGGAGCCTTAATACCAGGTCCTATTTAAAAGCGATCATCGCGCGAGCACGCGATCGGTCGCGTGCAAATGTCACTTTTTGTTTGGAAAAACGGAAAGCGTCCTCTGTCGGCGTGACCAAGCGTTCAGGTTCACCGTACAAAAAGTTCGAACGATTGTGTTTTCGCGCAACGACCACTTTTAAATAGGAAAGGAGCTCAAGGATTCGACGAACAATACCAAAGAGAGGACATTTGGGAAGGCCACATAAAGTAATCCAAAGTGCCAGACACTTATTAAAACTAACTGAAACAAAAAAAGACGTGTGGCACTCGGGGACTGCCCCGGCGAAGCTATTGCATAGCATTTAAAAAAAATATTAACCCGAATACAAGAAATAGCAATGATGACATTGACAGGAACTGTTATTCACATTTATAGTTTTTAAAACTTGACACAACGTAATGGCCGGGAACATCAAACTAATAAAAAGGTTTTAATTTAACTATTAATAGTCAAGGATCATTCGTCTAAGTAAATTTGAACTTTATTGTCAAACAGTTAAACATAATTTTCAATACAACACTCTCGTATCATTCGTCTAAGTAAATTTGAACTTTGTTGTCAAACAGTTAAACATAATTTTCAATACAAAACTCTCGTATCATTCGTTTAAGTAAATTTGAACTTTGTTGTCAAGCAGTTAAACATAATTTTCAATACAACACTCTCGTATCATTCGTTTAAGTAAATTTGAACTTTGTTGTCAAGCAGTTAAACATAATTTTCAATACAAAACACTCTTTTCTTAGGTAGTATTTTCGTTACGAAATTTCTGGATTAGGTCTCCACGCTCAAGGCCCGCGATAGAAGCTATGCAATAGCTTAAAAATTCCCCCATAGTCACATAGTGATCACAGTATAGTGTTACAGTACCATCACGCTTAGGTTTGAAATACTTAACATAACATCACGCCTTGTTTTCCCGAAGGGTTGGGCAGAGGTGTACCTGTAGAAGGTACACCAGAATTTTACCAATCATGTTTAAGTCAATAATGTTTAGGGGGCGAGCCTATTGCCACCAACCGGGCACAAATCCAGACTCCGGGCTGCCACTGAGAAACTCCAGATAGAAAAACCCAAATGAAATACATAATGTAGATTAAAATTCAAATATTTATTGCATATCACATGTCTTTACAAGATCTTAATAAGCCATAGTTGTGTTTATAGGTCTTAGTTTAATAGGTTTACGCACTCAGTGAAGGCGAGTAATTCCTATAGCGGTTGCAGCGTAAGCGGAGCGAGCACAGAATCATCAATTAATAATTACCTAAAAATACATCAGCATCAAGTTTGGTCTTGTTTAACCCAGTCTTGTACAACATAAAGTTATAACTTGTACCTCCGTTCTTCCGCAGCCAAACCCCGTACTCATGGCGCGCCGCCATCAACTTCCTGCTCCACAGCGCCCGCACCGAGGGCCTGGTCGCGCTGTGGCGCGGCAACAGCGCGACCATGGCCCGCATAGTGCCGTACGCCGCCATACAGTTCACGGCGCACGAACAGTGGAAGAAGGCACTAGGAGTTGACACGCCGCAGAGTGCCAAGTACGTCACTAGTTATATAGTCCTGACACTGTAGGTACCGCCTTGCGCCGCAGTACATGCAGTTCCACCGGTACCTTCTGGGATCCGAGTCTTTCGCGCCAGTCTTCCGGGATTAGAGCCCTGTAGGACCCGAGTGTTCGTGGATACGAGCCTTTTGGGACCCGAGTCTTTAGGGGTAAGAGCCTTTCTGGACCAGGGTCTTCCAGGATAAGAGCCTTTGGGGACCAGTCTTCCGGAATCCGCACTCAAATCCAGGACGTTCAATTCGAATGCTAATGTTAATGTTAAATATTGTTAAATATTCTGTTGACCTGTTAGTAGCATATTGTTAGAACTCCTTCCGCCTATGATACAGGATTATCCTGGTACATTGTATATGAATTACCTACATTATTGAATACCTACATTATTGAAGTGAAAATTTCTTTAGCGGCGTTGTGCACTTTTTTTGGGATGGGTAAAAAAAATTAAACTCGCGTCAGGATGTGACCGTAAGATCCGTTGTCTAGCAACCGACAAAGTAAATCTATATATATAAAAGGAGAAACTGATTCACTGACTGACATATCAACGCACAGCCGAAACTACTGGGACTAGGAACGTGAAATTTTCCACACAGCTTCATTTAATAATGTAGGGGAGCACTAAGAAGGGGTTTTTGAAAATTCGACTTTTAAGGGGGTGAAAAGGGGGGATTTCGATTGTATGCAAAATCTTATTCCTTGAGTTAATAGACTTGAAACTTTGCACGAATACTTACCTAAGTAAATCATAAAGTTTGTCATTTTTTGTTTTTCTAAGCTACCCCCTAAACGGGGATTGGGGGGTGTCAAAGTTTGTATGAAAAAAAATTTACGCAAGGTCCGAATAACTCGAAACTCAGTATTTATACTTAAAATCGAAAATAAAGAATAATGCGTATCAACGTTTTTCGGAGACAACCCCTAACGGGGTGAAAAGGGTTAAAATATTTTAATGACGGCTGCGATTTACTCATTTTTCGTCATGGGTGTCGTTTTCGTAGTTTTCGATAGTGCTAAAGCCGATAATAAGGTCAAAATGTAAATCCAAGATGGCGGCTGCGAATTCCTTTTATTTTTCGTCATTGGTGTCGTTTTCGTAGTTTTCAAGGGTGCTAAAGCCGATAGTGACATCAAAAAGTAAATCCAAGATGGAGGCTGTGAATATTTTCAAATTTTTCGTCATGGGTGTCGTTTTCGTAGTTTTGGATAGTGCTAAAGCCGATAGTGAGGTCAAAATGTAAATCCAAGATGGCGGCTGCGAATTCCTTTTATTTTTCGTCATTGGTTTCGTTTTCGAAGATTTCAAGGGTACTAAAGCCGATAGTGACAAGATGGCGGATGTGAATATTTAAAAAAAAAATCGACATGGGTGTCGTTTACATAGATTTATAATGTGCTTAAGCCGAAAGGGAGGTCTAAATGTAAATCCAAGATGGCGGCTGCGATAAATTTGTCATTTTTCGTCATGGGTGTCGCTTTCGTAGTTTTTGAGGGTGCTAAAGCCGATAGAGAGTACTTCGTACGAATACGTATCTTAGTAATAAATGGGGATTAGGGGTGTCAAAGTTTGTATGAAAGATTTTGTATGCGAGGTCTGATTTACTCGAAACTCAGTATTTATACTTAAAACAGAAAACAAAGAATAACGTGTATCAATATTTTTCGGAAACAACCCCTACCGGGATGAAAAGGGTTGAAATATTTTATTTGCATCGTACTGACCTATATCAAGATACACGCAACGACATCTATTTTTTGGAATTTGCTATTCACAATTGGGCCCGATAGGTGACGCTGCAATCGAAGTTCAAGACGGTATTCTGTTCATGACACGTGCACAATTTCTGAGCAGTACCTAAACTAACCTAACAAAAAGTACTAGGGTTTCATGAATTCACGATAGGTATAGTATTTCAATTATTAAACAATCAATCTGCCTAGCCTTTTCCCAATTATGTTAGGGTCGGCTTCCCGTGTAACCGGATGCAGCTGAATACCATTATTTTACACGGAGCGACTGCCTATCTGACCTCCACAACCGAGTTACTGGGTAATACGATACCCCTTGGTAAGACTGGTTGTCAGACTTTCGGGCTTCTGACGACCCGTAACAACTGTCAAAGATCCATGAATGGCAGCCGGGACCAACGGCTTAACATGCTTTCCGAGGCATGGAGGAGTCTCGGTATGTCAAGATGGTCACCCATCCACAGACCATCCACGGCAACCGTAGCTTAACCTGATGGGTCGACCCGTGCGGCTGTTATTACTTAGTTTCCAGCTCCTCTACAATTCTTCTCTCAATTTCTATCAATTCATCCATTTCTATCATTAGACATCGTGCACTATTTCTGAACAGTAACCTAACAAAAAGTATAATCATTACGTTATGCTACTAATAGGATTTGGCGATTTGGATTTAGGCGACAGATAGTTTATAACCTGCACAAAGAATACTTTTTATCCCGGTAGTACGTTTCTTTGGTTTTCCGACATCCACGCGAGCGAAGCCGCGGGAAAAAGCTAGTATAAAATAAATAGTCTTTGACATTACGTAAAGATTGCGAGGTAAGAAATTTTACCCATATTGATGGGTAAAAAAAGCAGTCAAAACATACTTCATGAAAAGTGTTTAAATAAATTGTTAGAGTTGTTAATTGTTTTGAATTCTCAAAATAATTAACAATTCTAACAATATATGTATTTGTGTTAGAAGTAATTTAATAGACTATATTTTGAAAATAAATAAATATAGGTACTATTACTACTAATGAATATTGTATTTAACCACATAAATTATAGTACCTACTTTTGTACTGATAAATAAAGCAATTCGTGCAAAATGATTCCCTAACCATTCCAAAATATAAAAAAATGCACAACGTTAATGTTCAAGTTTTCACTTCTGCCGGCACTCCCGGAGTGCAACCCGTTGTTTTTTTTATCTAAGATTCATGTTGTATTATACCAATGTTGATTCAGAATAAACGATTTACTATTTATTTATAATTATTTCTTATCAGTTTAGCAAAGAATTATATTAAAAGAGTATTCTTCCTTGTTCCAGAGCAAGCCCCGTCCTCCACTTAATAGCCGGCTCTCTAGCCGGTGTGACGTCACAATCGGCCACGTACCCGCTGGACGTGGCGCGGGCGCGCATGGCCGTCACCAACGCCACCGAGTACAGCACGCTGCGCGCCGTGTTCGTGACCGTGGCCAGGGACGAGGGGCTCCTCACGTTGTACAGGTAAGAAGAAAATAATGAAAAATGCGTTTATTGATGTAGAAAAAAAAACACTTTAACAAAAAAAAAGTTTTTCCATCATAAACTAGTTTCTTAACTAGTTTTTCTATCATAAACAAGTTTCTCACCTAATTTCTCCATCATAAACAAGTTTCTCACCTAAATTCTCCATCATAAACAAGTTTCTCATCTAATTTCTCCATCATAAACAAGTTTCTCAACTAATTTCTCCATCATAAACAATTTTCTCAATTGGTTTTTCTATCATAAACAAGTTTCTCAATTAGAAAGAAAGAAAAATGCGTAAGCATATTGGCTATATAGCAAAAAAATACATGAGAAAGGAAGTGAAAACTAAGTAACACCATCTAACGACTTGCTGTCAGTACAAGAACGAAAGCTCCATTAAAACAATTCCAAAAAAATAATAGTTTGGAAAATCCAAAAGTGCACGCCTCATACTTATCACTCATTCATAAACGAAAAAGAAATTCAAAACATAGTTTAAAAATGAACAATTTATCACTTTTCATGAAGTCGTAATGTCAACGACTGACAAAGATATTTACGTTGGCAGTTGCTAGGCAACGGCACCGGATCAAGGTTGAAAATATTTAGATATTGATATTATATTTTAGTTAGTATTTTATTAATTATAATTAAACTACTATGAATAAAAGAGCCATTTTCAATAGGGTTCCTTCTACGGCTGAAACGAATGTATAAAAAAAAAATTGACTCAATTAATTGATTTTATCGCAAGCTACAATGTTTTCAGGGATCATAAATTGACGGACAGGAAATTTTTTTCAACTATTTTGATGCTTTTTCCATTTCTGCTGCATTAAATCAATTGTTAAAAAATACAATATTAATCTCCATTTAATCATCTATACAATGGTATATAAATTAAGTAGGTTCTGTGTACTAGCAGGAGTGAAACAATAAAAACAGTTGCAGAAATGGGGCAAAAAATATTTTTCGATCGTAGAGCACACTCTAATGCGAAGCATTACGAGTCGTGCAAAACAGAGTGCGCTGTCAACAAATTCTACTCTCCCTTCGTCTTCCGAATTCTCGATCAGGTCACGTGTCCTGATGCGAGTTTAAATTTTTTTATCCATCCCAAAAAAAGTGCACAACGCCGCTAAAGAAGATTTCACTTAAAAAAAAAACTATAAAAAGCAGATAACAATGCTCAATGCTAAAAAGGCATCAGCTCAGCATAATTTCAGATGACAACACAAAGTATACCACCTGTCCGGGGTTGCGGGATCTGTATTAATCTGTCATTATACTCATAAACCTTCCGAGATAATTCTCTTAATGATGGCGAAAACACACTAAATACAGACTGAGTGGTTTTCGCCATCGTTTGGAGAACTACACAATGGATTTTGATGTAGTTTTCCCACAGGAGAAAAATCCATTGTATAGTTTAGAATAACTAAGCCGGCGCACAGACAGATATTATTTATAGATTACCACTCGTGCACCCGCCCGATGGGATTGACCAGCGGCAACAATTAGGAACTTCCATACTAACTTAACTTTCGTCCCCTAATAGGGGAGTAAATATTCAAAAGTCCCTTTTTAGTGCTCAAGGTGAGCACTAAGAAGGGACTTTTTGCCATCTGCAATTTCTCAGTCCCAGCCCGGAGTGTAGATTTGTGCCCGGTTGATGGCAATGGGCTCGCTCCCTGTTGCAAATCTGCCTAGCTTTTCCCAAATAATAGGCTCGCCCCCTGTTACAAATCTGCCTAGCCTTTTCCCAAGTATTTTAATTGGAGCGACATTATGACCATGATGGTTATTTGCATTCTAATGGTTTATTAAGCTATTGCATAGCTTCTATCGCGGGCCTTGAGCGTGGAGACCGAATCCAGAAATTCCGTAACGAAAATAACCTAACACCCCTGTCTCTTTAGTTCAGCAACTCGCCTCTAGGTGGCATTGGTTGTATTATAATTGCATAAGTTGATAAAAACAGCTATGCAATAGCTTTACCGCGGCAGTCTCCGAGTGCCACACGTCTTTTTTTTCCTTGGTCTAATGGTCGCAAGCGCTACTGTTAAGCATGAGGTCCTCGGTTCGATTCCCAAGTCCGGCAAAGTGTTATTGGAATTTCTCAATAGCAGTCTGATGTCTGGATATGGGCCCGGTTGATCGCAATAGGCTCGCCCCCTGGACTTAAACACATTTAAGAAAAAAAAGACGTGTGGCACTCGGGGACTGCCGCGGCAAAGCTATTGCATAGCATTTTTTATCAACTTATGCAATTGTAAAATATTAACCCGAATACAAGAAATAGCAATGATGACATTGACAGGAACTGTTATTCACATTTATAGTTTTTAAAACTTAAACATCAAACTAATAAAAAGGTTTTAATTTAACTATTAATAGTCAAGGATCATTCGTCTAAGTAAATTTGAACTTTATTGTCAAACAGTTAAACATAATTTTCAATACAACACTCTCGTATCATTCGTCTAAGTAAATTTGAACTTTGTTGTCAAGCAGTTAAACATAATTTTCAATACAAAACACTCTCCTTAGGTACTCGTATTTTCGTTACGGAATTTCTGGATTAGGTCTCCACGCTCAAGGCCCGCGATAGAAGCTATGCAATAGCTTAAAAAAAAACATACTTACTCAATGTGGGTGTACTATAGGTGCACCTCTGCCTAACGAATGCTGGCGTGATGTAATGTTAGATTGTTGTGTGTTACAGGGGCTACACGGCGACGGTGTTAGGCGTCATCCCTTACGCCGGCGTGTCCTTCTTCACTTATGACACCCTCAAACACAAGTACTTAGGTGAGTGTTACTTTTTTAAACTGTTTTTTTTTTGTTTTCTCTAAAGGTCTTGTAGAAATTGAAATTATTTATTTGCATTATAATGTGTGTACGATGTCATGGTCTGCTTCTTCTTTTCGTGTGGCTAGTGATTAACCTGGTGTCAGAGTTTTGAGTACGCACTGGGACGCACGCTCGTCCTAGTGCGTTGAAAAGTCATTGTTGGATTTTCAACAGTCGGCGTTCACCGTTGAGCAGAGCGGTGAAAATTCAGTGCACGAAAAAAAATCGCCCGGGAAACCTGGGCTTAGTGATGACTTCAAACATCGTTCGCTATTTCTGAAACCACGCGCTATTTCATAAGTGTAGCGGCACACCTGCGGAACATTCGGCGCGGAACGTTCCGTCGCGTCATGTAACGCTTGCTCATGAACGCGACGTAACGTTCGGCTGATGTGTCATAGGTAACTTGAAAAACATTAGGAGTGTATTCAACAGAACCTTCCGCGCCGAACGTTCGGCAGGTGTGGCGCGACCCTAACACACAATCATAACATCACGCTTCTAATAACCGGGAGGGTTAGGCAGAAGTGTCCCTATAGTACACCCACATTTCGCCAGATACGTTTAAGTCTCATGTAATAGGGGGCGAGCCTATTGCCATCAACCGGGCACAAATGAAGACTCTGAAAAATTCGTGATGGAAAAACCCATTAACACTTTTCCCGACTTGGGGAATCGAAACCAGGACCTCATGTTCAGCAGTAGCGGTCGTGACCACTAGACCAACGAGGCTGTCGTGTCGTTTCATAACAATGTTGCCTCTTCCAGAATATTTCGGCAAGCCCCAAGGCACGTTAGTGAACGTAGTGCTGGGCGGCATGGCGGGCGCCATCGCGCAGACGGCGTCGTACCCGCTCGACATCGTGCGGCGCCGCATGCAGACCGCGCGCCGCCGCCCCGACGGCTCCTACCCGTACGCCAGCATCGCGGACACGCTGGCTCTAGTCTATAAGTGAGTCTATTTAGAATACTCATTTAGTGGTATGAGGAACAGGGTGTAAAGTTCACTCATCCTCCATGGAAAAGGGAGGATCCTGCGACCAGACGGGTGTTGTGTCTGGCGGGCAACTGCCCGTAAGTTGATTTCGGATAGTCTTATCTATGTCGTTCGCGCGGTAAACTCTAACTGCGCGATGCAGGATTTGTGTGACGTCATGTCTTTGCTGCGTATTTCGTATGTGGCGGTGTAACCGCTACAGTCATAACCTACCTAGCTGGTCAGCTTGCTGTCTCACCGGATGCAGCTGAATACCAGTATGTTACATGGAGCGACTGCCTATCTAACCTCCACAACCCAGTTACTGCATTAAACGATACCCCTTGGTAAGACTGACAATCAGTCTTACCTGCTACTGATTTTCAGGCTTCTGACAATCTCTAACGACTGTCAAAGATATACGAATGACAGCCGAGACCTACGGATTAACGTGCTTTTCGAAGCATGGAAGGGCCCGGTATGTAATGGTCACCCATCTACGAACTGACCTTGGCAAACGTTACTTAACCTTGTTCGAGCGACCTGTGCATGTGTTACTTAGATCCGGGCGCCTCTGATTATACAGAGTTATTTGTAAAACACCAACAACCTCTTAAGGGGTCATTGTACTCATCATTATGAACAACTTTCACTATTGGACCAAAGATGAAATCGCGAAAAAAAATCAGCTGTTCCCTACATTTATGTTCTCATATCTTGTCAAAATGCAGGTGCAGGTGAACAGGTCCTTTTTTTCGCGATTTCAGGTTTGGTCCCATACTAAAAGTAGTTCATAATGCTGAGTATAATGCCCCCTAATAACCCCTTAAGAGGTTGCTGGTGTTTTACAAATAACCCTGTATATCTTTGTTTTTCCAGGTTGGATGGATGGCGTGGTTTCTACAAGGGCCTCAGCATGAACTGGGTGAAGGGCCCCATCGCGGTGGGCATCTCCTTCGCGACCTACGACCATATCAAGAGCACCCTCAGAGACATCGCGGTACATTTCAACAGCTAGTCTATACTTTAACCTGTCAGATTGATTTGACAGTGACATTAGCAATGGCTTTCATTTTGACAGTTGAGAACAATATTCTGTATATACAGGTTGTTTTTTTTTAATGGTAAATAAAAATAATTGGGATAGTGGGAAAATTACATTTATGTAAAATTTCTGAAACGAAAGCCATTGCAATTGTGTTTAAAGTTGACAATTTAATTTTGTCACACACCCTGTATAATGTCACACGGGCTGTCAAAAGAAGAAAAGAAATATGGTGTTTGTATTATAGACTGTTATTATGTAGATATTAGCAATTTTCTCGAACTTAAATTATATACGCCGAAGTATGGGACTAGTACACATGTCTGCCTCCCCCTGAGGGGCCTACAGGTGTGATATTAACTGAAATGTTTTCATACTAAGCTTTCATTGTTATAAAAGTGACTGAACTTTGACAATAATAATATATCTAAATGATATTATAGAGATATCGATATTTTAGTCTGCAGATAGTCCGTCAAATGTCAGAAAGTTTTGAAAAGTCTGACAACACGTCTAATTTTTTGATATTAGAAAAACTGGTTCAGACTTTTTAGTGTGGTAAGACGTTAGATAGTCAGACGTCAGAACAATTTTGGTCTGATATTAATATGCTGGATGTCAAAAATTCGCACATATTTCTTACGTTGGCGGAATATTTTCATTTTGTTAATAACTATTTGCAGACTACAATTTAGTGTTAACAATAACACATACTTAAGAGTGAAAACGTTATACTTAATACGTTATATTCCCGCACTGAAAATGTTGCGGCCCGCAACGCAACTTTTCCGCAAAACTTTATTTATTTAGCTAGCATACCAAATGCGTCACTTTTATCGCTGCGGGCCGCAACGCACTGCTGCGCTTTCGCCCGCACTGCGAAAGCAACGTTTAGTGTATTTTTACGCACATGTAGATATTATTATTTAGTTTTGTTTTAGATTTTATCTTACTAATAGACTGTGGTTCTCATAAAATAGCTTTCTGTAGTAGTGTACAGTCAGACTCGCTATCACTTTGCTGACTACCTAATATTTACATACACGCCGGTAGCACACCTCCGGCGCGAAACCGTAGCAGCGAAACCGTAGTAGTTCAATTCAACTGGCTCGCGTCATGTTCCACAACACGAAATTCGAGTAGCGGTACATGACCTTGTATTTGTACCACGCAAGAGCTGTTCTCATATAGTTCGTCTCGATACGAGAGAATTATTTATTACTAGCTGCCCGCCGCGGCCTCGCACGGGTAGCACTTATCTACGGCGCACTTACCTACCTACCCTAACTACCTACCTACCTATCCTAACTACCTACCTACCTACCTACCTACATACATACTTACCTACCTACTTACCTACCTATATATCTACCTACCTACCTATCCTACGTACATACCTACCTACCTACTTACATACCTACTTACCCTACCTTCACCTACCTATCCTAACAACCTTCTCCTTACTATAACAAACACAACAAAAAAGAATTATCGAAATTGGTTCAGCCGCTCACGCGTGATGTCGTGACCAAGGAAATAGGGATTCATTTTTATCTACATAGATTTCTTTTATCCGTTCAAAAATTCTATTTAATGCTGGTTTAATCAGTGAACTGTTTGGCCATGAGAAGGAAATTAGAAATTATATATATTTGCCTTCGTAGGGAAAGGATTAGTCAATCGACATAAGTCGATTGCTCAGAGTGCGCCCGACGTAACAGAGGGTCGGAGGGTACGTCGCAAGGCTCTGTTCATGCACCCAATTTTAGAAATAATTATGTCAGTATTTCAGTGCATTTTTTCTACTTTATTTCTAAGTCCAAATGTATTGAAGTTGTTCATTTTAGTTTTTAAGCATAATTTTCTTTATTATTTTTCCCTCTTGTTATCTGACTTTCTGAAGCACTCTAAGAGTTATTTAATTTATTATTCAGAGGATTATTTTTCTTACTTAATTTACTTCAGAGGATTTAATATTAAAGTGCCTCTTCTTTTTTAATTGGTTTATTTTCAAACCATTTTTTTTTTCTTAATTTTTCTCGTCAATTTTTTTATGGCGAGCGACTTCGATTCTATCGACAAATCAAATCCGAATCTAGATTATAGATTTGAATCTAGTAAGTCCTAAGGCATGATGGTCTGGGTTCGATTCCTAGGTCGGGCAAAGTGTTATTAGGTGTTTCCAACAGGAATTTCTCAGTAGCAGCCCGGAGTCTGGATTTGTGCCCGGTTGATGGCAATAGGCTCGCCCCCTATTACATGGGACTTGGCGAAATGTGGGTGTACTATAGATACACCTCTGCCTAACCCTTCGGGGAATAGAGGCGTGATGTTATGTTATTGTTTCTGGGAAAATAAATAATAATAAATTCTCACTCAAAAGGGAAGCGTTTTATGAGAACACACTGTCTACATGTAAGACAGTAGACCAACTCTTGTCTCATTACAAAACGAGTTCTAACATTGTTCTAAGCTAACCTAACCTTCAAGCTAGTTTTTATATTTCAAACCTTATTCTGACCGTGTTAAAGTTCTTTATACAAAGTTGACAACTAAGGCCCATATCTAACTGTTAAAAATGTATGGTTGGTTGCGCAACCGGTCGGACGCCAGGTGAGATACCCACCATAGAGCTGTGTATATTTTGCTGGCAACGAGAGTGTATTCTGAAAGTCGGCAACGTCGCAAATAGAAGTCAAATATTTCGCTGTTTTGATTAATTTGGCAATATTCCTGTATGTAAATATGAAATATGGCTAATCAAAATAGTTAAATATTTGACAGGTATTTGCGATGTTGCCAACATTTAGAATAAACGTTCTTCTATACTAATATTATAAAGAGGAAAGATTTTTTTATTTGTTTGTACCGAATAGGCTCCGAAACTACTGGTACGATTTGAAGAATTCTTTCAGTGTTAGATAGCCCATTTATCGAGTAAGGCTATAGGCTATATATCATCACGCTAAGACCAATAGGAGCGGAGTACCAATTAAGAATGTTTCAAAATCGGGGTTTTTTTTTTGCGTTAACCCAAAGTAACTATTCCACACGCGGACGAAGTCGCGGGCAGAAGCTCTAGTAATGTATATACGGCTATATAAAGAGTGGCTCCAATGCCGTCCGCTCGGCTACACAGCCCACCATACATGTTATCGGCGACGCGACCTGCAGCGCCGCCATGGCGTCCCGGTGAGTTATGGCGCTTGCGGTACAAATCACTATATTAATTTAGCGCTAAACGAATTTAAAACATAGTTCTGTTTAACCCAATATTTGAAGTTGACAGAGACAGAATTATGTTTTATTTAAATACTGACAGACGTTGTCGTGCCCGAACAGCGCCACCTACCGGGTCCAATTATAATTGTATTTTCAAACCATCCAGGGACTCGCTCAAATATACGCATAAAATTTCATCTAAATCGTTCCAGCCGTTTAGGAGGAGTTAGGTGACAAACACACGTACGGAAGAATTTTATGTAAAAGATGGTCATTGTTCAAATAATTCGAAAAAAGTTGCTTCTTTCAGATTTTATAAAATTACTGTGTTGTAAATTGTACCTTACACGACTAAGGTTAAGCAAGATTTTTCTTTTCAATTTCATAAGCTCTCTTTATATTCACGCATTTGTGTTTCAATTTTTGAAGCGTATACTCGGCTCCAGTCAGTCAGCGACGCTGACTCGCGTATTCTCGGTTACAGTCGTTTTTCACAGAAAGAGGGCAGATGATGATGATCGAGGTCAAAGTCATTTATTGGAACGAAGTTCCCTTTCGCGCGTTGCGGAAGGGGGCTAGACGGGAAAAATTGGGACCAAAAGTTGTAACGACACTTTTTATTTTTTATTATAACACCATCTGTGAGCGACCACAGGTACTAATTAGTGGCATGCCTTTGTGGGGTTCATTCCATAACTTCGTCCCATCCGGGCGTCCCTTCACACCTCTCGGCTTTTCTGCTTTAATTGGTATCAGTCTCTTTAGTGCTTCACAATTCTTTTCCTGTATTAATTTGGTCTTCGATTTTATAGTTGGCGGCTATGCCTACAATATGGATATATTTCCATTTGATTTTGTTTCGGTTTCACATGTTTTTCGCGCGGTGGTTTTTTTATAGGTGAAGAGATCCGCAATTCCGGCGACAGATACCTGAATTTGTTCTTCAATTTTATAGTTGGCGGCTATGCCCACAATGTGGATATATTTCCATTTGATTTTGTTTCGGTTTCACATGTTTTTCGGTTGTTTTTTTATAGGTGAAGAGATCCGCAATTCCGGCGACAGATACCTGAATTTGTTCTTCAATTTTGTAGTTGGCGGCTATGCCCATAATGTGGATATATTTCCATTTGATTTTGTTTCGGTTTCACATGTTTTTCGCGCGGTGGTTATAATATAGGTGAAGAGATCCGTAATTCCGGCGACAGATACCTGAATTTGTTCTTCATTTTTATAGTTGACGGCTATGCCCACAATGTAGATATATTTCCATTTGATTTTGTTGAGGTTTCACATATTTTTAACGCGGTGGTGTCAGGTGAAAAGATTCGTAGTTCCGGAGACAGATACCTGAATTTGATCTCAAATTTTGTGCTTGGCGGCCATGCCTACACTATGGACAAATTTCCGTTTAATTTTATTTAAGTTTCACATGTTTTTCCCAAGTTGGTGTCAGGTGAAGAGATCCGTAATTCCGGCGACAGATACCTGAATTTGATCTTCAATTTTGCAGTTGGCGGCCATGCCTACAAAATGTAGTAATTTCCATTTGATTTTGTTTAAGTTTCACATGTTTTTCACTAGTTGGTGTCAGGTGAAGAGATTCGTAGTTCCGGCGACAGATACCGGAATTTGATCTTCAATTTTGCAGTTGGCGCCCATGCCTACAATATGGAGTCATTTCCATTTAATTTTGTTTTAGTTTCACATGTTTTTCACTAGTTGGTGTCAGGTGAAGAGATTCGTTGTTCCAGCGACACCGACAGATACCTGAATTTGATCGTCAGTTTTGTGGTTAGTGGCCATGCCTACAATATGGAGTAATTTCCATTTAATTTTGTTTAAGTTTCACTTAAAATAAAATAGACTTAGATATATTTAGTAACATAATCCGGTTAACTATTCCTAAAGAGACATAAAGAACCCTGTAACAAATCGACACGTGTTTCACCTATCAACGAGGCATCCTCAGGATGACGATTGACTTCTCGCGAACCAAAATACGTCGTGTTGCCACGCCGAGCACTGGTCGCAGAGCGAGCGAAATAATTAAGCGGATTAGGTTACTAAATATATTTAAGTCTTTTCGTATTTTGTTTGTTTCACATGTTTTTCGCGCGTGGTTCTAAGTGATGAGTTTTGTAGGTCACAGCGCGACACACAGGAGCGACAGATACCTTCCTACCTCCTCAATCATTCTTACTACGAAATTTTTCGTAACCCTTTATTTCACAATCGTAATTTCAATTCTTTTTCTTTATTATTTATTTCTTTCTTCAACTGCCTCGTAGGTCTAGTGGTCGCAAGCGCTACTGCTGAGCATGAGGTCCTGGTTTCGATTCCCAGGTCGGGAAAAGTATTCTTGGGTTTTTGTATCTGGAATTTCTCAGTAGCAGGCCGAAGTCTGGATTTGATCCCGGTTGATGGCAATAGGCTCGCCCCCTATTACATGGGACTTAAACATAACTGGGGAAATGTGGATGTACTATAGGTACACGAGGTACACCTCTGCCCAACCCTTCGAGGAATACAGGCGCTATGTTATGTCATAAGACATAATTAAGTGTGTTGTATTTCACACTCGCTGAAATTTTAATAATTTTTCTTTGTTATTTCTACCTTTCTTTCATTATTTTTTTTTTCTAAATTATATAGTCTATGACTATGATGCACGGTAAACCTCGAATGAGTTTATGACCATACTATCCTGCATGTGGACCAGTAGTGGCCCAGTGGTAGAAGCCCTGACTTGTAGAGACGAGTTGACGAGTAGACCGACCTACGAAGCTTTGTAGGTCGTGGGTAGGGGTTTCGAATACCGGATTTTTTCAATACCGGTATTAATACCGTATAGAAAATTTCCAATACCGGGATCCCGGGATCCCGGTATTGGACTATATTTTTTTACTTAATATAGTTTTTTTATTCAAAAACGAATAAGTTTCACTACAAAATAATAAAACACTGTTTTTTAAATATAAAATCATGTTTTTAATACAGGCGCGAAGCCTGGATTCAGTACATGATTCTAAACCCCCATACGTTGAAATTTTTCGTCAGCTATCTTTATGTTTTTATAAAATAAATCTAAAATCACATAAAAATCTGTCAAAATTGTTCATGGTGCTTTTAAGGCACTTTCTTACTAAAGTTACTACTGAGTGGAACATAGTATCTTGAGCTATAAAGAAATATCATGAATATAATCTCTTTAAAATCAACAATTAAACAATAATATACGGCGTGGCAGGGACATCGACGCGAAGCCGGTTACCATGGATTCAGTACATGATTCTGAACCCCCCTGCGTTGAAATTTTTCGTCGGTTATTTAAAAAAAAATCTGCTGCTCCATACATTTTCACCGCGTAGGTATTGTACTTTTCTATGAAACAGCTGTTTTTTTTTTAAATAACCGACGAAAAATTTCAACGCAGGGGGGTTCAGAACCATGTACTGAATCCATGGTAACCGACTTCGCGTCGATGTCCCTGCCACCCTGTATATTTTTTTTAACAAGTTATGTAAATCAGTCAAAAAATTCATTATTGTTTCGGCTATTTCTTCCTGACCAAAAGGCATTCCATTCTTTACCTGCGTAAGTAGTAATGAAATGTAACTAACTACCTAAATAAACCACGAGATAATTAAAATACGCAGTTTTTAAAACTTACCCATATAAAAAATTGGTTGGAATTATAATGTGTAATAAAAAGAAATTGTTTCACTGTAGGGTCTACTGATAGTAAAATAAAATCACCAATACCGGTATCCCGGTATTGAGATTTCAATACCGGTATTGAAAAAGGTAAAAAAATATCCGGGATCCCGGTATTAGCCAATACCGGGATCCCGGTATTGGAAGCCCTAGTCGTGGGTTACCTAAGCAGGCGCATTACTTTGTGTAATTTCATCACCACTGCTCTCAAAACGGTGAAGGAAAGCATTGTGAGGAAACCGGCATGTCTTAGAACCATAAATTTGAAGACATACTAACCCGCACTGGGCTCGCGTGGTAGATTACGGCCCACTCCCTCTCACAGAGAGGAGGCCTGTGTCCCAGCAGTGGGAACATTAATAGGCTGATTATGCATAATTTAAAACTTGAATTAGTGTATTACCGTGTAATTCAAAACACGTCATTGTTTTGCATGATGATCGAATTCAACGCACATTTATTTTACCTCTGATTTTGCATCACTGTCAAAATTAGAGTGATCTTTATTCTTATTGCGACAAGGTTGGAGATCAAGTAATTGTAATAAGCGGTAGATAGACGTGGAGATTCTGTTCTTGTGACGTCACCAATGACTCCAGAACATCTATTCCATATTCAAGCGTTGTTATTTCCAGTTAAACAAATATCAACTTTATTTTAGTGTGAATTAAGTTGATTTTTCAATGATGTAGTACTTAAATTTTAGTAAAACGTCATAATGATTTATGAAGTTGTAGCGCAAAGTGAACTTAATACTGTGAAAATTAAGTTAGTTTTTCAAAATCGGTCTTGGTTTAAGACTCGTTTTGTAATGAGGCAGACTATAACTAGTCTATATTGTATATATACATTGTTATGTTTGTAAAGTTATTAAAAGCGATCTAATATATAGCATTTACTCTATATTGCCAATATCAACTCATTTTCATGAGGACATACTGAATGTGGCGCCAGTGACAGAAAAGTTGAAAGGAAATCATTGACTTGATAGAGAAATGTCATAAGGAGGGAGGAAACGCATGTGACTAAAACAGTGATGAATATAAATGTTGACGGATGGAGAGGGACAGGAAGACCAAAGAGAAAAGATGCATGGATTGTGTGAGGAATGATATGAAAGAGAAGGGAGTGAATGATAGCGTGGCGGTTGACAGGAGAGAGTGGGAGAAGGAAACGTGCTGCGCCGACACCGAGTGACGTGGGACAAGGACTGGAAGATGATAATACACTCCCTGAAATTATGTCAACCTGTATCTTATGTCAATCTGTATTTTATGTCAACCTGTATATTATGTTAACCTGTATATTATGTCAACCTGTATATTATGACGACCTGTATATTATGTCAAACTGTATATTATGTCAATCTGTATTTTATGTCAACCTGTATATTATGTCAACCTGTATATTATGTCAATCTGTATCTTATGACAACCTGTATATTATGACAACCTTTCTATTATGTCTACCTTTATATTATATAAACCTTTATATTATATCAATCTGTATATTATGTCAATCTGTATATTACATTGATAAAAAGTGATATGATTAAATTGGTTTCCAGCGCTAATTATTTTAGTTAAAAGATATTGGCAGTTTAGACTAACACACATGAAATAATTTTAGGTTTTTATCATATTTTTAATTTATTCACTAATTTTTTTATTATAAATTTATTATAATATAATAAGATATTAGTTGTGTATTTAAAATAGCACCATAGTGTCTCACGTTTTTAAAGCTTATATTATATGAAATTTATATCAAATAAAACAAAAACATGAAAAAAAAAATCTGTTAAGAAATAAATGTTTTGTTATTTAAATTTTTTTAAATGTAATAATTTATTATTTTATGAGATTATTTATTAAAATTTTAATAGAAATATTAAATTTTTTGGTATTATATTATAGTTTTGGGCATTTTTGAACAAATCGTGCAATAACGCTCAAAATGGCACTTGTAATATCTTGTATTATCTAGTCCTATATTATGCGAAACAACACGAGTGCGACTCAAGCTTTTCTTTTTATTTTGTAAAATAGATATTTTTGTTGTTATTTTTTAAGTAAAAGTATTATCTGTATTGTATAGTTTGTATATTTGCAAATAAAGGCCGAAACACATCTAGCGGAATTTGAGTCACCGATTTTCTGTCGCGTTAATTAAGACCGCATGTATTTAATATAACCTCTTATTCTCATTGCGCTTCAAAAAATATGAGAAATAAACACTCGATTAACTCTACATTACTCGCGTATTCTCTTTTCTGTGAACCTCAAATAATTCCTATTTTGAGGTCCTAAATACTAAATAGCCAAGTATCTATGACCAACTTGGATGTAACGCACGCCGTCCGGTAGCGCTAGCAAAGTCAAAGTCAAATCATTTATTTCAAATAGGCCCTTGAAGGCACTTTTGAACGTCAAAATTCATAAAATATAGTATTGATTCTACCGCCCCTTCCAAAAGGTAGTTTTCGTATGGAGAAGAATGGCCAAGAAACTCCACCGTTACTCTTTTAAAATGTTTTACAATATTTTGTATAGGTAGCTTCGCTCGCTCGGCTCGCGCGCACTTTTGGTCAGTTCTAATCTAACCTAACCCATTTGGTCGGGGTACTAACTTAGTTACTGTGCGAAAAGGCCAGAAAGTTTAAAAGAGGCTCAATTATTTTAAAAGTGTCCATCATTAGAAGGTCAGTCAAATATTTCTCATTTATGACTTTTATTAGTATTTTGGAAATAGTAGAGAAGAATGAATGGTGGAAGAGTTTTGTATGGAATACGAGTGTTACGCGACGATCCGGCAGGTGTGTATCGGCTCTAAAGCTACAGTTTCCTAACAGAGCGGTGGCCGCTAGATAGCGTCCGCAATTTAAAGGCCAATGACGTCACTATTAGAAAGTATAAGTTGGTGTGTTTTTTTTGTAAGAGCTTGTGGCTAAGTAATAACAGCCATACGGTTCCATCCATCAGGTTAAGCTACGCTTGCCGGGGTTGGTGTGTGGATGGGTGACTATCTTAACATACCGACACTCCTCCGTGCCTCGAAAAGCACGTTAAGCCGTTGGTACCGGCTGTCATTCGTGGATTCGTCTGACAACCAGTCTTACCAAGGGGTATTTTACCCGGTTACTGGGTTGTGGAGGTCAGATAGGCAGTCGCTTCATGTAAAATACGGTATTCAGCTGACCTCAACATAGTTGGAAAAAGGCTAGGCAGATTGTTTTGAAGTTGGTGTGTTTTCCTAGAGAGCGTTTTTGACACCGTACTCAAACCCCGGTGACGTCATTTTGATGGCCGCTATATGGCGGCCACCGCTCTTAAAGGCAACCGTAGGTTCACCCATTAATAATCTCGGAGTGAAGTTATTCCAAATGAAAACCTTGAAAAATGTTAAGACGAAGTATTTCGTTACTCTGTGTTTGTTAGGGGGCTAATAGAAACAACTGAGACTTTCAATTGCTTTGTTAAAGTAAATATTTTAAGATGACAACGTTCTCTTCACCTCGTTGGTCTAGTGGTCGCAAGCGCTTCTTCTGAGTGTGAGTTCCTGGGTTCGAATCCCGGGTCGGGCAAAGTGTTATTGGGTTTTCTATCTAGAACTGCTCAGTAGCAGCCCGGAGTCTGGATTTGTGCCCGGTTGATGGCAATAGGCTCGCCCCCTATTACATGGGACTTAAACATAACTGGCGAAATGTGCGTGTACTATAGGTGCACCTCTGCCTTACCCTTCGGGGCACACAGACGTGATGTTATCTTGTTATTTCGTTCAACAAAATCACATGAAATTTGAGACTAAATCAGACTTTCAAAAACCCTAGATTTAACTGAATATCAAAGTTCTTCCATAGTATAAAATAATAGTAATAATAATATATTATAATATTCTTGTTAATAATAATAGTTTCTTATACTGTAGCAAACAATAGTCTCTCTCAGTTGTAAGTAGGGAATAATTATGTAAGCTTCAATTTAGAATCTTAGATAATTATCAAGTTCAGACTCAATGACATACATGATAAAGTTCAAATTCTATTGCTACCATTTACAATCTTTTTGTTACATGACTGGAAGCCGACCCCAACATAATTGGGAAAGGGCTAGGCAGATGATGGTTATGCAAAAAACAACTTAGAATACAGGATGCTAAAGTAGATAGTTGAGTGGCTATGAATGTAAATTATCTAAGATTCTGAATTTTAGTATAGTTTGTTATGCCGCGAATGTTCAATGTTCTTGTGACTTGTATAGACTCAAATAAATGTATATGTAATATAAAATGTATGGTTTTTTTTTGTTCGGATAAAAAAATGGTTAAGTTAATAATAATAAATAATAATAAAAATGTTTATTTTTCTTCCACAAATAACACTTACTAACTAAAATTGGATGGAAAAAAAAAAAAAAATGATTATGATGCAGGACAATGTTCATTTGTGGGAGACTGGTGCCTAGTTACGCTTGGCTAGGTTGGGCCGTGGATGGGTGACCATGTTTACATACTGAGACACCTCCGTGCCTCGGAAAGCAAGTTAATCCGTTGGTCCCGGCTGTCATTTGTAGATCTTTGACAGTCGTTACGGGTCGTCAGAAGCCCAAAAGTCAGCGCCAAGAGGTATCGTGTTACCCAGTTACTGGGTTGTGGAGGTCAGATAGGCAGTCGCTCCATGTAATATACTGGTATTCAGCTGCATCCGGTTAGACTGGAAGCCGACCCCAACATAGTTGGGAAAAGGCGGGCAGATTGTAGAGAAAAAAAACAACGGGTTGCACTCAGGGAGTGCCGGCAGAAGTGAAAACTTGAACATTAACATACATACATAAACTCACGCCTTCTTCTCATGGGGGTAGGCAGAAACTACAGAACGCCACTTGCACATTAACACACTGCACTTGAACATTAACGTTGTGCATTTTTGAATATTTTGGAATGATTAGGGAATAATTTCGCACGAATTGCTTTATATAACAGTATAAAAGTACTATAATTTATGTGGTTAAATACAATATCCAGTAGTAGTAGCTTAGTAGTATATTAATTTATTTTCAAAGTATAGTTTAACAAAAATAAATAAAGTATGTTTTGCAGCTTTTTTTACCCATCAATATGGGTAAAATTTCTTACCTCGCAATCTTAACGTAATGTCAAAGACTATTTATTTTGATATTTACTTTGTCGGTTGCTAGGCAACGGATCTTACGGTCACGTCCTGACGCGAGTTTAACATTTTTACCCATCCCGAAAAAAGTGCACAACGCCGCTAAATAAGTTTTCACTTCATAAATAATCGTGATGACCCAGTGGTTACAGCCTCGCCTCTCATGCACTAGGTTGTAAGTTCATATCCGAGCAAGAACCAATGTGACTTTTTCAATTCAGATTTTAGAAGTACTTTTTGAGTTTATCTTGGACATTATTGACATCGGTGAAGGAAAACATCTTGAGGGAACCTGGACTTGTAGTTAATATAAGTGTGAAAATCCGTCTTGAGCGCGCGGGTGATCAATGCTCGTGCCTTCTCTGCATGAGAAGAGGGTTTTGACCTGCAGTGGGGCAGTAGGTAAGGCTGGTATTATTGTTGTATCAACACCATTGGTTTAGCGGTCTAAAATGCGGCTGCTGAGCAAGGACCTTTGGGTTTGATTTCAAGTTTAATCAATATAGATACAACGTACAGATGCCAACACACCAACCTACTCCAATCTGTCAAATTTTCCCAATCAACATTGAACCTTATTCTTATGCAATAAAGTTGAAAATCTATTAAAGAAATTTGACAGATTGTAGTAACTTGATGTGCTGGCGTCTGTACAACAGCGTTACAATTTGCAAGACCTTATTTTTTTTTTTCGGGGATATATTGAGGGAGTGAAAAATGAAATACCTTTTAATCATATTAGATACTTATATTCACAAGATTGCTCATATTTTCATAATTATTATTTTTATGATCTACATCACTAATAATAATATTGCACAATTTTAACTTAATAGTAAGAATTATTGACTAGAAATTCTTATTATTTACTTATTAAATAACACTAAAATGTAACTTTTTGGTTCAATTGTGACTAACTAAAGAATCAATTTCGGAATGATCAATGGCGCTGAAAATATTTTGCTGTTATTAATTTTTTCTGGTTATAAATTATGTAAAATTCTTCTAGATACAGTGAGGATGTTAATATGACTCACTAAACGTACAATACGGCCGTACCGCGCCGGTGAACATGGTCGGTCCGAACTTCGCGCAGACGGCTCGCAATAGCATAACACAAATGGTGACATGAGCCGAGTGTGAGTGAGAGAACTTGCGCGAAAGTTCGGAAAGCCTATGTTCAGACCGGCCGTACTGTATCTCAATTTGGTGGAAGCAACCATAATGAATATTTATTTGGCTGAATGGTGGAATACTGCCACTATTTATATTTTTCTGTGTTCTCTTTTATTTGTGTCTTTAATTAGGTATATGTAATTGGGTATAACCGTTTTATACTAAAGTAATTAATACATTCTCAGCGCCATTTACACAATTTTATACTATTATTTTAGGCAGTATATTCTCATGTAGATATGAACGAATTAAGACAAGATGGTTTTTGAGTAGACCGTATTATAATTGTGAAAAACAGTGCAGTCTAATTTATTTATTTGTTTATATTTTACTGTACATTATAATAAGTTAATTCTTATCAGGTTAAAAACTGACGATAAAATACAATGTGTAAGAATGGGGTAGGACCTTCAAATGCTGGAAGTGGACTTCTAAAATGACCCACGGATGTCTCAAAATCAATATGTTCTATTTTTCTACATCAGTAACTAACTTTTTATCCAAATGAGTCATTTTACGCGTTTACAAAACAAAACGCAAATATTAACGTGGGTATAGCTTTGGTTGGGTTTCTACAGAAGAGACGTGAGACGAGGACGGGGCGCAGCCGTGGCGTCCCTTTCACGTATCTTCGTTATTCTTCATAGAAAGAGCGAAGCTAGAAAAGAGCGCTTCATAGAAGAGTTCAGAAAGAGCGATGGGAGGCGCGGTCAAATCTCAAATTTAATGGCACGACTTGTACCTATCTATCTCTCTATCTAGGCTATTCGTTAGCTGGTAAACGATGCCATAAGTGTGTAGGTACTCGTACCGTGTACGCTTGATATTGAATGCCGCCGTGTTGCTATTAATTGACATTTAATGGCGGCCTTATACACGCCACTGTCCAACAGAGAGAGCCTTTGCAGATGTGCCTGTGCAGGTAGACCCGAGCGTGTATTGGTATAGACCTGTGCAGTTCTTGGAACATACGAAATGTGGATGATCTGCGCAGGCACATCTTCAACTGGAGAGGTCTCTCCAGTTGCGACTGACTTGCGTCAAGCGACATGCGCAAGCGTCTCCTGTTTCTGTAGCTTGCTCTAAACGATTTCCTTCATTTGATTTATATGTAGTCACTGTCCCTTGCGCTTGAGCATGTAGCTCGTGGCCAAGAGGAAAAACTCCAAATAAAAAACACGGCTAAATTCCTCCTCTCCGGATCTACGTATCATAGTGCCCAGCATGGTTGATGTGGTGGTAGTACCGCCGCTGGTAGTCCCCCTGCGGCGCCGGCAGGTACTGCGGGTACACGCCGCCGTACAGTGACGTCAGCACGTCGTAGGGAGGGGGGGGCGCGGGCGGGGAGCGCGCGCGGGGGGGCGCCGCCATGCTGAACAGGGCCTCCGGGTCGCACACGAACTTGTACACGTAGCGCTCACCTGTGGCACATGGGCAAATTGTATTTAGTTTAATAAATCAAATCAAAAGGAGGAGCTCGTGGCTAAGTAATAACAAGCCGTACGGGTCGATCCATCAGGTAAAGCTATGCTTGCCGGGGTTGGTCAGTGGATGGGTGACCATCTTTACATACCGAGACTCCTCCGTGCCTCGGAAAGCACGTTAAGCTGTTGGTCCCGGCTGTCATTCGTGGATCTTTGACAGTCGTTACGGGTAGCCAGAAGCCTTAAAGTCTTCCACGAACCAACCACGGCTAGCCACGGTTAACCTGATCGATTGACCCGTGCGGCTGTTATTATTTAGCCACCACCCCAACATAGTTGGAAAAAGGCACTCAGAATGTTTCGTACCTGCGACTTTCTGCATGATTCCCTTTTCGTAGTAGTACCGAAGCGACCTCGATAGCTTGTCGTAATTCATCGCGGGCCGGTTCTTCTGAGCTCCCCAACGCCGAGCCACCTGCGAACAGACCATAAATTAATATCTGATTGAAGAGAGGAGGAAAGCTTCATGGCAAAGATTTAAATCGTTAGATTTGCCCTCAACGTACTTACTCGCGAAAAAAATGTCCACACTGAGAAGAGTGCTGACAGATTCCGTAAGTATGGCGTTTCCATTGCGACTGTGACATTATGTGCGTCACATGCAGGTGTTTAAACTAAACAGAAACGCGACCATCTTTCGACGCGGTACGGCGAATCTAACGATTTAAATCTTTGCTTCATGGGGTTCAGGGTTTAACGAAATAGAAACAAACTTGGAGGATTAACCATTAAGGGTTATGCATAAATGGATCAATATTCTCGGAGTTAGTCCACTAAATGTGATATAGTCCTTCAGACCGAATTTCGGCCACGGCGGCCAATCTCAGCAGAGACTAGCCATCGACGCGGGAGATATTATAGTGCACAAGTGTGTGCGCAGTTACAGGTGAACTGTCTCTCTTCCCTCATTCTCATAATCTGATGGAACGGCAATTCGACACGACCGTAGAGAAATCAGGTGCAGGACCAACGGCTTAACGTGCTTTCTGAGGCACACATAAGGACGTGCCATTAAATTCAAAGGACTCTGGTAACAGGTCTTGCGCACCAATAATATTGTCCTTTCCTTTGCAGAAAGCGATATTTTTTTTGGAAACTTCTTGTTAGTGGACAATCTTATGGGTTCGCGTCACCGACATGCTAATGTTAACTGCTTGCTGCTGCTTCATGCTGGTTTTCTCCATGAGAGCGATTTTTGACACCACAAAGTCAAACCCCGCTGTCAATCATTTTCATGCCGTCACAGCGGCCGTTATGTGTCGGCCACTGCTCTTCAAGGAAACCGTAGCTGAAGCTTAACGCCACCAATGGTTCCCTCACCTCTTCAGGCTCATGCAGCTTGAACTCCAGCCCCCTGCCGGTCCAGGCGACGCAGCGCGCCCCCTCGGCCAGCAGAGACACCAGGAACTGCCACAGCTGCAGCGCCCCTCGTCGACCTCCACCTGGAAACGTCCAACTCGATGCTGTAGAACCGGTCTACCGGAGATGTCTACTTGTACCTGCACAGGTAGATCGGAGCGAGTATTGGAAAAGAAAGTACTTAGGCAGACTGTAGTTTCTTTAAACTCCTCTATTGAAAATCAATTCTTTCGAGTGTCACCGTGCAGTAAATAGGGAAGCGAACTAAAGACGCTGCGCCATGTGCGCAGGCGCACCTACACATCTGTAGCGTGTATGGCTTATGTGGAAAATTAATTCAAAATCTAGGTCAAATGCGCTTTTACGTTTACTATGTGTACCTTTTGTACATGATCGTTTTGGTTAGAGTATGCCAATATAGACCACTGGTTATCATCCTTTAGGACCTTTGTATAACAAACGGCCACTCAAAAATCAACTAAGTTCACATAACGCTACGGTAGATAAATGATTGAGAGACAATAAATATAAGATTGTGTACACAATGACTAGTGACATACCGGCGTGTGTAGTGGTAACGTGTTGGTGCGGGGACGCGGCGTCTGTCCTCGTCGACGGAGTCGGCGCAGACGTTGAGCAGAGAGAACTGCTTACTGTGGACGAAAGGAACAATGTATGACAGCCTAGTGTAGTATCTAGTGACTTAAATAAAACCTGGTTTCTGAATGGCCTTTTTCAGACTGCGACGATAACGACACCGACATTATCGTCAGCTCGGACGACAATATCGGGAAGATATCGCTACGTGACAAGATGATGGAACCAACAGCTTATTGTCATGCGGTATGCCACAGCAAGAATTGTCGCGTTGCACCAGCAAAAGCTTACGAGTGTATTCGAAGAAATAATGGCAGCAGTGAAGTTCAGTGAACAAGTGTAGTGTCGTCCGCCGATATCGGAACGACAATCAATGTCGCGACGATACCGTTGACTACACCGACACAGTAGTAATTATATGAAACTACCAGTCCGACGATATCGTGTCGCTATCGTTATCGTCCAATGTGAAAACGGCCATTACGAGTTGAGAATTATTTGGTGTAAAGTTTTTACGATGACTCTGAACTGCATTATGCACCGTTAATATTTGCTGGACTGAAAAGTCGAATAAATAGTCAAAGCATTTGCTGTAAATACCATGGCAAATGCCTATACCTTCCTTCTAGAGCAGTAAGGCAGAAAACCGTTAGATTTTTTGTTTAAGAAAAGGATATTTATCCTAACCCACCTATCTTCTCGTCCCAGTGCTGATGGTGCTCGGTGCTGGTGACGGCCTCGTCTCTCTCGCGAGCCTCCTCTGGCACTTCTTCCACACATTTGCCGTAGGAACTGCACCTGAAAAGAAGGACATGCAGTTTTGTTAGAGCGTGTAGTGTAGTCTCTACGCTGTCTACCCGCACGCCACAGCTCACGGAGAAGCATCGGCTAGAGGCGGTTCACACTTTTCATACTTGAACCAAACGTGTCACCGTTTTCTGGCACTACGACACAAATGACGTAGGAAAACTGACGGCTTTGAATGGCGAGCGTGACTGAAGTTGTGCTCTCAACGGCGGTGCAACGCTGCAACGTGCGCCTTTTGGAGCCACGAATTTTATTAGTCCTGACTTAGTACTCCCTCTAAGTGGTCTTTCCCGTACTCCGGCCGGCAGCACCATCGCCGCCGCCGCGCGCATGAAAGGGCCAGTGCTTAAAACTTATAAACGCAGCAACTACACGCTAAGGGCACCCCCTGTGGGGTATGCACCTCGGCTTAGGGCATCGCTGAGGGAGGGCAGCAAGCACAAGCTGGATAGGATCAAGAATAAATAAGGACGAATTTAAAGCTACACTCAGCGGCGCGGGCTGGGTCGAGCAAGGGTTGGGGCGGGGTCACCGGGCCAGATATGCTTGTTATAATATACCTGTGCAGCTGCTCCGTGTAGTCCCTATATTCTGGTCTCGTCTCGTCTCCATCGCCTTTACACCTGATGGCAACAAAAACGATGAAATTAAATGAAACGAAACCCAAGCCACGCACCTCTGACTTTTCGGATTCATGTGCGTACCTATTGTATAATTATCACTTGCTTCAAAAACGGTGAAATGAGGAAACTATGCCTGAGAGATATTTGTCGACGATATATATGAAGCCAAGTCAGAGCCTATGGGTGGCATAAAAATTCTGACACCAGGTTAGTCACTAATCACACGAAAAAGAAAGAAACTGCATCTGGTCAGACTGAAAGCCAACCCCGACATAGTTGGGAGAAGGCAGGCAGATGATAAAGACGACATTTCGTCGTTTTTCTAGCATATGTGGCATATCTTTTCCCATCATGTTGGGGTCGCATACGCAGTCTATCTGACCTCCACAATACAGTTACTGGGTAACACGATACCCCTTGGTAAGTCCAGCTACAAAATAACGTAATTTAGATAACTGGTAAGTACTTACGGTTCATGCTGCTCTATCAAGGTGTGTGCGTGTGTGTGTGCATGCCTGGCGTACAGCTGGGGGTGTGCGTGTGTGTGGGGGTGCTCGTAGGGACGCCCCGTCGATGTTGGGGTGGCAGAGTCTCTGGAAGGAAAGAAGATGTTCAAGGTATGGGGGATTCTGTGGTATTCACAATAATATAGGGCGCCAGCCACGTATATCACTAAGTGTTTTAAAGCCCTCTCTTCACAGCAGTCCATGGCTAAGCTACGCAAGTGTCCTCAGCTTCCCTTTGTATAAAAATGTATGAGGCATCGTCGTCGTCGATATGTGATGTTATATTATGCTATACATAAGAATAACTCTTACCATAAAAACTCTATAATGTTCCCACTGCTGGGACTCAGGCCTCTTCTCTGAGAGGGAGCGGGCCGTAATCTACCACGCGGCTTGATGGCTTATAAGCACATGCCGTGGTGAAATTAATGTTAATTCATTCACCCAGTCAACAAATTCAAGAGTGAATGATAGGACTTCATATACAGGATGAAAATTTAATTCGATGGCAATCTCTTAAGGGATCATTGTACTCATTATTATGAACAACTTTCACTGTGGGACAAAAAAATCAGTTCCCTACATTTTGACGAGATATGCGAACATACCTGTATAGTTTCCTAGACGGACGGTGGCCGCACATAACGGCCGCGGTGACGATTGTCATGAAAATGGCAAAGATTTAAATCGTTAGATTCGCCCTACCGCGTCAAAATGATAGTCGCGCTTCTGTTTCTTTTTGGCAACTCTGACACACAATGACGCAGTGACTTGACTTGATTGCCATGGAAATGTTATTTAATCATCTGTGAGCTCACTGTTTTCAGTATGGACACTTTTCGCGGGAGTAAGTATGGTCAGGGCAAATCTAGCGATCTAAATCTTTGTGCAACGGAGTTTTGACTTTACGGTGTCAAAAACGCTTTCTAAGAAAACACACCAAATTACTTGAAAAATTAACGTTACAGTGATGTCACTCGTCTGTAAATTGCGGACGCTATGTGACGGCCGCCGCTTCTCTAGGAAACCGTAGATTTACCTGTGTTGGTAGTGAAGGCCCCAGGGGATGGGGTACGGCTGCCCCTGCTGCGCCATATCACCACTCCTCAAAAGTTGCCTTCCCCGAGGTGATCATCGCGAGGACCTGCAGACAAGCATGTTATCAGGATCACATGCATCTCCTACTTAACTGTTGTTACTAATATATGTATATAGGTAGTCCTCCACCGTACCGTACTTTCGGCCACGGCGGCCAATCTAAACAGAGACTAGCTTTCTGCGCGGGAGATATTATAGTGCACAAGTGTGCGCGCAGACACAGGTGCACTCTCTCTTTCCTCACCCTCATAGTTCGATGGGACGGCAAACCGACACGACCGGAGAGAGATCAGGCGCAGGACTAACGACTTATCGTGCTATCCGAGGCACTCCGCCAAACTCCGGGCTTTTACTTACTAACTCATAGAAAAACTCAATAACACTTTGCCCGACCTGGGAATCGAACCCATGACCCCACGCTCAGAAGTCGCGCTTGCCACTACAAGACCAACGGGGAAGTCAGAATTAGGGAAGGGTGTGATAAATCAATCATAAAATTTATAGGTTCATTGTACAGGTTATTAACACAAATGTCGATTGTCGATAGGAATTACTCGCTTTAAACCACCTCGCACAGTTTGCGGCATGCGACTGCGACAGCTCGACGACAAGACGGTGATATGTCGCATGCGATTATCATCGGGTGTGCACGTGCACTGTGCGTCTAGACGCTGCGACAAGTAGCGAAAGCGTGCGACTCCCCTATTAGCTTGTCGTTGCGACTCGACGCTGAGTGTGTGGTTACTACACACTCGGCGTCGAGTAGGTACACATGTAGTAGCCTTAAACAAAATATATCTGAAAATTGTCGGCCGCAGCATGTCATTGCGTCTAGTCGCCGAGCTGTTCCAATCGCATGTCGCATAGTGTGCCCCATGTCTTAAGGAAAAAAAAAAACAACGGGTTGCACTCCGGGAGTGTCGGCAGAAGTAAAAAGTTGACTACTTTTATTTACCCATCAATATGGGTAAAATTTCGTACCTCGCAATCTTTACGTAATGTCAAAGACTATTTATTATGATATTTACTTTGTCGGTTGCTAGGCAACGGATCTTACGGTCACGTCCTCACGCGATACCCATCCCAGAGAACTGCACAAGGCCGCTATAGTAGATTGTTATACAAGGGTCGAAAGGAATCAATTCCCATACGAGGTATTTAGACACCCGAGCGCAGCGAGGGCGGCTATAGTCCGAGTAGGAATTGATGTCTTTCACCCGTGTTAAACACTCTACTTTTCATTTCGAATATAAGGAAAGTAAAAAATAGTGTTTAAAATATTTATTGATATTAAATAACATGATTAGTTAGTACCTATTTAAACTGAACTGAGAAGTTAGAACAATTTGTGGTTTTTTTTAAATATGGAACGCACCGCGTCACTGCTGCGGGCCGTCCCGCGCATTAGGTTTTTTTTTTTAATTAACACTGGCTGTTTTATATAAACAGCTAGTGGGAATTTAAAAAAATACCTCACAAGACCGGAGCCAAGTGTTTCCACTTTTAGGGATTTCTCCCTTTTTTTGGGAATAATGGCCTATTGTTTATACTAAGCAGCACCCGATGTACCTACTACTTTACTCTATGGCACCACCGATTGAATAAAGGGGATTCCCTGAAACTTGTAATAATTATTGTAATACGTCTAATTTTAGTTTACCATGTTTGTTAATAGTAGGTACTACTTCCGTGGCTAAAGACAACATCGGAAATAAGTCGCATTATACCTAGAGTTGGTTTGTTTCGTCTCTCTCGATTTATAATGAAATGAAAAATTCCCTACTCCAAGGAATTTTTATATTTTTTAGGGAATTTAAGGGATAATTCATTAAGAAACTGGGGAAAAACCAAAAACGTAAGTGGAAACACTGCCGCAGCTTTTTTGTTTTTATTCTATTTGATATTTGTCATGTAAAAAGTTTCGTAGCAGACTACCTAACCAAAAGTTCTATTTTTAAAATTCATTCCCGCCCTAGGGCGGGAAGCAATTACTATGAGTCTTTCCCGCCCTAGAGAGGGAAGCAGCGTTTTCCACTCGCTACTCGGATCAAACAAACACTACCTACTTTCCGAGCATGAGAGATGAAAAAGAAGTTTTCACTTCAATAAAAATAGAACTAGCAAAAACCTGACTTCGTAGAGTCGTAACGATATTTCCCGGTCAAGGCTCCGCAGACAGGCGCCTCGCGCCACTGGTGGAATAATTTCCGTGAAGTTTTCATAGAAATTGTTCCACTAGAATGACTTCGCACCTTTCTGCGGGAACCTTTATAAGTAGTAGCGGGGATATCACTACAGCAGAGCTGTTCAGACAAATTAGAAATGGAGTTTTATTGGATTGTTAGCCCGGAGTCTAGAGTTGTGCCCGGTTGACGGCAACAGGCTAGCCTCCTATTTATAGGTACTTATGACTTAACTGGGGCAGCTTCTCTAAATGTTGTTGTGAGCTGTGACGTCATATTTGACCAAAATTACCCAGAATTGAACAATTTAAATTGACAGTGTAAGCGCAAATGAACAAAACAGACATACCACAGCCAAATCCGTGTTGAATAGTACTCCCCTCCCGGAAATTACTGTACAGTCAACCACCTTCACAGGTAACACGTGAACCACGAAAACCACCCTTAATGCTACGAAAAATCGGCGCTGTCAGTTTCAAATTGTCACCTTGTGCGTGCAGGTGACTGTAGGAATCAATCAGATTTGAGACGGGACCAGCATGTTTAAGTAACTCTCGACTTACTTCAAATACTGGGGTGACGGGAGACTTAAAATTCAATTGACACAATGTATTTTTTGTAAGAGGCTCCTGACTTAATAATAACAGTAGCTCGGGACGATTTTCAAGGTTAAGCAACGCTTGCCAAGGTCGGTCCGTGGATGGGTGACCATTCATTACATACCTACCGAGAAAGCAAAGTTAAGCCGATAGTCCTGGCTGTGATTAGTAGATATTTGACAATCGTTACGGGTAAGCTCAAAAGTGTGACATCTACTTATCGTGTAGGTACCCAGTAACTGGGTTGTCCACAACCCATGTACAATACTGGTATTCCGCTGCATCCAGTTAGACTGAAAGCCGACCCCAATATAGTTGGAAAAAGGCAGGCAGATGATGACAATGTTTACCCCAGTAGCACACCTCCGCCGCGAAAACGCAGTAGTTCAATTCAACTGGCTCGCGTCATGTTCAGCTACTTGAATTTCGTGTAGCGGAACATGACTCGAGCCTGTTGAATTGATTTACTGAGGTTTCGCTGCTACGGTTTCGCGGCGCGGAGGTGTGCTACTGGCGATTGTAAGATATTCCGAGAATAATCAAGAAGGCGGTATACACATTATAAACGTCGGTTTTCGTATCGTCTGTGTGACCGATTATAGTTTTTAGGATTCATTCCGGAAGGTTTATGTGTGTAGTAAATTAATATTAATACATTTTAACGTGGCTGACATGACAGCCGCACGGGTCGATCCATTAGGTTAAGCTACGCTTGCCGAAGTTGGTCGGTGGATGGAAGAGTGACCATCTTTACATATCGAGACTCCTCCTTGCCTCGGAAAGCACGATAAACCATTGGTCCCAGCTGTTATTCGTGGATCTTTGACAGTCGTTACGAGTCGTCAGAAGCCCAAAAGTCTGACACCAGTCTTACCATGGGGTATCGTATTACCCAGTTACTGGGTTGTGTGGAGGTCAGAAGGCAGTCGCTCCGTGTAAAATACTGGTATTCAGCTGCATCCGGTTAGACTGGAAGCCGACCCCAACATAGTTGGGAAAAGGCTAGGGAAATTGATTGACATTTTAACATGTAGCCACTTCACGATTCCACCCGTGCAAAACAGGGAAGGCCACTTATAATCGGTTGTCATGGTATGGGCATATTCAGATGCCGAGGAATCAGGAAATGTCATGAGGAAAGTTTTGAGCATGAATGTCGATGGCTATGTTACTGTAAAAGACTGACCTGCGGTAAATCCTAAGATTTAGCAAGTCTCACCGGTAAAAGTCCGAATTGTTCTTATGAGCTCAACCGTCCGAAAGACTGATGCAGTTGGATAACAATTAAAATTTTATTGTGTCTCATTAGTGACAGTCAAGCGGATGGATTTACCGGTATATCTTCGGGCTTTTACAGTAACAGCTATAAGAGTAGCGGAAGACCAAAGAAACGATGGATGGACCGATGGACTATGTGAGGGATGATATGGCTAGAAAGGGAGTGACTACCGAGATGACGACTAATAGAGAAGTATGGAAGAAAAACACACGCTGTGCTGATCACTAATAAATTGGGATATGGGCGGGAGAATAAGAAAGTAGGTAGGTAGTATCGTCTCCGCGCTCGACAAAAGGTTACCTGCTTAGTATGTCTCTGACTCTTCCAGATATAATACTCCATGATTGACTGACAGCTCGACAATTTGATTACTGATACACGCAAAGCGTCAGGCGGAGCCGGGGGGCGCGAGGTGAATAGCAATGACTATGTTTGCTGTAGTATGGTCCCGAGAAATGTTGGGCTCAAAACTCAGTCGAACAAACGATTTGGTATACAGCAGAGCATTTCTGTAAAAAATTATTCAAAAAACAAAAAACCCGACTGCAAAAACACATAACTGAAAAGAGAAAAACAAGCATTATAATCTATAGAATTTTGGTATCGCAGGCGGGGACAAACAAAAGTTAGGTACACCATATTTCCGGTTATTATTGTTATATTATTATTGTCCCCGCCTGCGATACCAAAATTCTATAGATTATAATGCTTGTTTTTCTCTTTTCAGTTATGTGTTTTTGCAGTCGGGTTTTTTGTTTTTTGAATAATTTTCTTTATTTCAAGTTTTTTAGTTTTATTAATATATCTTAATTTGGAATTGACTCGTTACCAGCTTTTATTTGATACCAATATTGTTGAAATTTATTTAAAAAAAAACCTTTCCCTCCCTTTTTTTTGTACTTGCAGATGCAATACATAAATATTATATAGCCTATGTCACTTCTACGATTAAGACGAGTCTAACGACACCTCCTATGTTAAAATCCATCAAGCCGTTTAGGCTACAGAGCGTGCCAAAGAAATAGACATACATACATACATACATACATACATACATACATACTCTCGATAAACATTACCCTCCTTCTGGGGCAGTCGGGTAAAAATGTCACCGCGCACCTAAGGTGACCTGTCGAGTCCGCGTATCACTGGTCAGTTTTCCTCAGTCGTTAGTTTATTTAAATCGCCAGTTTCGTTGATTAGTCAGTTTCACTGATTCGTCAGTTTTTGGTGGATAATTAAATCTGCTGTAAGGAATACCTAGCCTTATTAAAATTAAACTTCAGATTGTTTGTGATTGAAGTTTAATTAGGACAGTATTCCTTACAACAGATTAAATTATCCACATAAATGTTAATTCAACACGTAAAAACTTATTCTCTTGAGTGTACCAAACTGACGAATCGACGAAAATTTACAAGCGCTGGAAATTGTCGAATTAACAAAACTGTCTAATCGGCAAAACTGACGAATCAGTGAAACTGACTAATCAGCGAAACTGGCGAATTAAATAAACTGACGACTGAGGGAAACTGACTAGTGATACGCGGACTCAACAATGAGCCTGTATTCCTCGAAGGGTTGGGCAGAGGTGTACCTCGTGCACCTATAGTACCCCCACATTTCGCCAGTTATGTTTAAGTCCCATGTTATAGGGGACGAGCCTATTGCCATCACCCGGGGACGGATCCAGACTCCGGACTACATAACATAATCAGCCTATTTAATGTTCCCAGTTTCCCACTGCTGGGACACAGGCCTTCTCTCTGTGAGAGGGAGTGGGACGTAATCCACCACGCGGACCCAGTGCGGGATAGTGGATGTCACGTCTTCGAATTCTCCTCACGATGTTTTCCTTCACCGTTTTGTGAGCAGTGGTGATGAAATTATTTTACACAAAGTAAACCGCCTGCCTGGGTTCGAACCCACTACCTTCAACTTATAAGTCCGGGACGTTATCACTGGGCCACCACTGCTGATACTATCTGCCTGTGAGACTGTTACTTACTAAGAAATACTTCAGAGAAAACACTTTCTTTCAAAAATAAACGTCTTAAAAATCGATCCCGCGTTCATAATCCGAGATTGTTCGAAATCTAATCGCAGGGCGGAAGTAAATCCCGCGCTCATTTCCCGGGGCGACGTCCCGGAGCGAATCCCGGCGTGAATCTCGCGATCGGAGCTTAAATACTTTCCAATGAAAATTGAATTTGATTGGTAACTAGTTTGTAGAAGGAAATATTTTGTAGAGTAAATCAATTTGTAACATTGCAGTGGGTCACGGTCAGGGGTGGCATAATCAACCATATTGTTCCCACTGCTGGGACACAGGCCTACTCTCGGTGAATGGGAGGAAATTTGACCGTTTTACAGCCATTTAAATAGCACAGCCCTGCCGCCCTGTAGAGCTCTTTGTGAAGAAAGAGCTTTGAGGAGCTCTCGTGGTAGTACCACCACCATATACAGGGTTACTCGCGCACCGAGGGTTCCGAAAGGAGCTTCATTCGTTAAGTACCTAAATAGTTCTGTGTCCAGAAACTAGTTCTCTAAATTGTATGAGCGCCCATACAACTCAGAGGACTATCTTAATTGGTGTCAACTATGTATGTATATATGGGGAGACACCCTTTAATTTCAACTTTTAGAATTTTTTGGAATTTTTCCTTCATTTGTGCTGTAAGATCTTGCTTTTTGCCAAACGTGATTCTAGGTCAACGTGAACTACCATTTAGGTTTTCGACCCAAAACCTATAGGGACGTACTTCCGGTTGACCTAGAATTGTTAATTTTATAAAAGCAAGGTCTAACAACACAAGTAAAGGGAAAATTCCGAAAAATATAAATAAATCGGTCAAGTGCGAGTCGGACTCGCACACGAAGGGTTCCATACCATGTCGTATAAGATTTAACACTATGAATTTTTGTAATACTTTCGTAAAGGTAACAACAGAGGCACTATAAAAAAAACATAAAGATTTCTAAATAAATTGTCTAATTTTAATGAAAAAATGTGTGTTAAAATATAGGTGTAGAAGTATATTTCATTTATTTTAAGAGAAAATATTAAGTTAACATTATCCGGTAATATGCAACTAAAGTCAAAGTTATTTATTTGCTACTAACATAGTTTTAGTAGGTATAAATAGGTATATAGGGTAGGTAAGCAAGTAGATACCCCACATGCCAGGGTCAGATTATTGTTTTTTCAAAATTTAATTTTATTGTACCTATGGAGACCCCCCTTTAATTTTTAATTTTATTATTTGTTGCTCTTGCGGCAATAGAAATGCTCAATCTGTGAAATTTTCAACTGCCTACTTATTACGGTTCATGAGATAGAGCTCGCTGACAGACAGACGGACAGCGGAGGCTTATGAATAGGGTTCCGTTTGTCACCCTTCGAGTATGGAACCCTAAAAAGTTGCAAATTAAGGTAAATTTTGGTACTTACAAATTTTCGCGAAAATCTATGTTTGCCCATATCTTTTTATCGTGTTGACTCAGCAGGACCTTATACACCTTATAGGGAATATAGACCTCAGTATCTTGTATAAATTTCAACTAGCTAGGTCTACCCGTTCCTGAGAAAATCGGTGGTGACACACGGACAGACAGACGGACAAGAGACTGATCTTATAAGGAGGAACCCTTTTACCTTTTGAGATACGGAACCATAAAAACATCAATTCTTTTTATTTTTAGTTTGTTTAGATATTGATACCCATTGCAGCTACGGAGTTTACCTAGCCAATTTAAAATAACTCTGTATATGTATGAACACCGCCCAACAACGTCATCTCTTATCTGCCACGGCTAATTTTAATTTTTGTATTGTTTACTTTGGACGTTTTTAACGTGCACGTGTTTATAAATCATTATCACATGTTAAATTTCAACTTAATATGATGTAATTGTAAACAATATTTTGTGTCCGTGGAGTTTCTTGTACGTTCTTCTCCATATGAACGTACCTACTACGCTTTGGATCAGGCAATCAGCTCCATCTTTCCTACTGACCGACCCTTGAAATTTCAAACGTGCCTGTAATTCATCATCATCATCATCATTTCAGCCAAAAGACGTCCACTGCTGAACATAGGCCTCGCCCAAGCACCGCCACTTCGACCAAGTTTGTGTTTCCCGCATCCAGCGGATTCCTGCGGCCTTCACAAGGTCATCGGTCCACCTTGTGGAAGGCCTTCCAACGCTTCGTCTTCCGGTACGTGGTCGCCACTCCAGAACCTTTCGGCCGCATCGGCCATCTGTTCTACGAGCAATGTGCCCTGCCCATTGCCACTTAAGTTTGGCAATTCTTCGAGCTATGTTGGTTACCTTGGTTCTCCTACGGATCTCTGCATTTCTGATTCGATCACGTAGGGAAACTCCAAGCATAGCCCTCTCCATTGCCCCATCCCCCATCCCTTTGGGTGACTTTTAGCCTTCTGATAAGGCCCATTGTGAGCGATAGTGCCTGTAATTATTAGTTCAAATTAAATAAACGCTTTGAGTTTGAGTCTGCGATGTCTCTGGTCGCATAATCTTCGATCAGATACGCTCGAAATAATCCTATTTATCTTTAATTCGCACACAATATTCTAATAACGCCACACTTCGGAATATTCTGTTAAAGAATTGATGGAACGATTTAATAAAATCCCACCCTGAGGTTACTCAGGGGTGTATGGAAGATATTTTTATTGAATATTAAAATATATTCAGATCAGGTTTTCAAATTATAATGACAATGGATAGGTGTTCAAAAAATGGTGCTTTGTGGTATCAATCAATTTGCTTGTGTGTAGCAATTTTGATTGGTAGGCAGGCAATATTTTGAGGGGTTCTTTGGTAAGTGATAACAGCTGCACGAATGGATCGAAGGTTAAGCTACTTACCGCGGTCGATTCGTGGATGGGTGACCACTGACCATCCATTTCATATAGAGACCCCTTCGTGCCTCGGAAAGCACGTTACTGTTGTGAGATTTTGAAATCCCACGTCCACACACAGATTTTGACATCGCTAGCGACTAATCGACTGCTTAAATCAAAATCAGACGATATTTTTTCAAAATATTGCCTGCCTAAAGACAAGCAGTGGTGGCCCAGTGGTAATGGCCCCGACTTACGAGTTGTAGGTCGTGGGTTCGAACCCAGGCAGGCGCTTTACTTTGTGTAAATAATTTCATCACCACTGCTCTCAAAACGGTGAAGGAAAACATCGTGAGGAAACCGGCATGTCTTGGAACCAAAAATTCGAAGACATGTGACATCTACCAACCCGCACTGGGCCCGCGTGGTAGGTTACGGCCCACTCCCTCTCACAGAGAGGAGGCCTGTGTCCCAGCAGTGGGAACATTAATAGGCTGATGATGATGAAAGACAATCTGCCTAGCCTTTTCCCAACTATGTTGGGGTCGGCGTCCAGCAACTAAACCGGTTGCAACTAAATACCAGTAAAGAAGTGGTGTGAAGTCATAGGTCTCGACTTCGAACCCAAGGCCTCAGACTTTTCGGATTTATTTGCGTATTATACTTTAAAAACGGTGAAGGAAAACATCGTAAGGAAACCGGCATGCCTGAGAGATATTTCTCGACGGTATGTGAAGCCAAGTCCATGCCGAGCCCATGGGCGGCTTTAGACTCGGACACCAGGTTAGTCACTGACCATACGAAAAATAAAGAGTGAAACCCGGAACCTACCGCTTAACGTGCTTTCGAGGCACGGAGGGATCTCGATATGTAATTGATGGTCACCCATCCACGGACTGACCGCGGTAAGCGTAGCTGAACTATTGATCGACCCATGATGCCAGCGGCTTTTATTATTTAACCACGAGCTTATAGACATAAATGCATATGGCTACAGAAATAAAAAGCTACAGTAGAGTAGAGTAGTCCTACAACTGTGTATCTGTGTATGTGCGTAGGGCGGGCGGTGGGCGGGGCCAGAAGCCGAAGCGCCCCCGACGTACTCTGTGTATTTCAAATTGAGAACAGACGGGATATGACGTAGTATAGTATGATAGATAGTGATTTGATTTGTTTTATTGATGTTCGGTTTTTAAAGAGAATATACAAACAGAAAAATATGAAGTTTCAAGGAGGAGCTCGTGGCTAAGTAATAACAAGCCGTACGGGTCGATCCATCAGGTAAAGCTACGCTTGTCGGGGTTGGTCAGTGGATGGGTGACCATCTTCATATACCGAGACTCCTCCGTGCCTCGGAAAGCACGTTAAGCCGTTGGTCCCGGCTGTCATTAATGGATCTTTGACAGTCGTTAAGAGTCGTCAGAAACCAGAAAGTCTGACACCAGTCTTACCAAGGGGTATCGTTTTACCCAGTTACTGGGTTGTGGAGATCAGATAGGCAGTCGCTCCATGAAAAATACTGGTATTCAGCAGCATCCGGTTAGACTGGAAGCCGACCCCAACATAGTGGAACATTATGTGGGTCATTCCTTTCATTTATACTTTTTTTGTTTTCTCTCTGTTAGTTTTTATCATGGTGTGGCAGCTTGAGTAATTTATGCGACCTATCCAAATGTCCTTTCTTTGGTATTGTTCGTCGAATCGTTGAGCTCCTTAAACTCTGAGTTGAGCTGCACGATTACTGACAAATGCGTGCACTGACTGGACAGGTCCACTCAATCTGTGTGGTTCTTTCCTCAAAAGACCATTTCAGACACCAATCTACATGGTCTTCACATGATCTGACCAAGATTATGTCTGGACTTTAAAAGAGACTGTGACCTCTGAGTTTGTTTCGGCCTTTCTTCTCAGAGTAGTCAGATAGGAAACGCCGGCCTCATCTAGTTAAAAAAATATGATTGACGTGTAAAAGTGTTTGTACAGACCTACTTACAGAAATAAAATCATTTATCATTTAACATTTAGTTGGGAAAAGGCTAGGAAGATTGAAAAATGTGAAGTTTCAAGAATGCAGACTAATTTCAACAATTCGTTTTGTACAATGACTATTACAAATGCACAGACTGCTACTAATGAAGTCGTTTAACTCAATTTAATCGATGTACAGGGTCAAACCTAATTTTTGTCAGCGAAACTCCGCAAATGTTAAGGTGAACGATATTATAATGGCGATAAAAACAAAAGGACAATTATTACATTAAGTAATTTAATTTCAAGGCACTATCAGCTGCCGTTGACCGCGTAGTCAGCTATACTCGTACTGTACTTAAAACTAAAGAATACAATAGACGACGTATATTTAGTAACTTAATCCGCTTAACTGTTCTTAAAGAGTTAGAGAACCCTGTAAGAAATCGACACGTGTTTCGCCTCTCAACGAGGCATCCTCAGGATGACGATTGACTTGTCGTGAACTCGGACACGAAGTGTTGCCACGACAAGAGCCGAACGCAAAGTGTTAGCGACTGTTTAACCATTCATTTTTAACGTTTGAACGTCACTTAACTTTAAGCAAAGTTCATAAATAAACTCCAAAGACTTTAGGTTTTTTATTTTTTATTTATCATCAAGAGATATTGATGGCTATCACGTACCTACTTAAGGCGACGATAACCGAATTTTAATGATTTATACTGAATATCACGTCTAAACGAGTAGCGTTAATGATTTGGAAAAAAGATATGTTAAATTACAGGAATTTATGTGGCTTGCTGTCAGTACAAGAACGAAAGCTGTAGCTCCATTAAAAAAAAAACAAAAAACTAAAACAGAGTGCGCTGTCAACAAAAAAGTGCTCAATGCGCCTTCGGTGACGATGACGCGAGTTCCATGATTTTTGTTCCATCAAAAAGTGCTCAACGTGCCTAAAGAAGTTTACACTTAAAAAAAAAACAACGTGTTGCACTCCGGGAGTGCCGGCAGAAGTGAAAACTTAAACACTTTTCATGAAGTATTTTTTACTGCTTTTTTACCCATCAATATGGGTAAAATATAACTATTTATTTTCATATTAACTTTATCGGTTGCTAGGCAACGGACACGTCAAGTCAAGGTTGGAAATATTTAGATATAGGTATTATATTTTAGTTAGTACGGTCACGTCCTGACGCGAGTTTAACATTTTTTACCCATCACAAAAAAAGTGCACAACAGCGCTAAAAAAGTTTTCATTAAAAAAAAAAAAAACACGCAGCCGAAGTCGCGGACAACATGAAGTCCATGAAATATTTGATTTGGTTACTCCCCTGTGGTTCTAAACAAATAGCTCAATATCGTTAATGAGCTCCGTCATCGTCACTTTGTGGGGTGTCACGGGACTGTGGGGTAGTACGGGGAACAGGATAGTGTCAGGACAAGATGGGGCTAATAATGCATTCGTTATGTATTTTTTAACCGAATTCAAAAAGGAGGCGATTGTTCCACGAATTATGAATTGGTTTTGATGATTCTTTTTTTCTTTGATAGGTTATACTTCAGAGGTGGTCCCATATAAATTTTATTAATGTTGCTTGGGTAGTTTTTGAGTTAGCTTCAATAATACGATTTTTTTTCCACTAAGCCTATGTGGATGATATGATTATATCTTCCTGTCACTGTTATTTACCTATATAGCAGGTAGTGGTATTCGAATTTCTGTGGGGCCACAACTAAAAAGTGGAAAATATAAATTACAAAAAAAAAAAACAAAAGTCGGTGTCTTTGGTTTTGAATTTTCGTTTTTTGACTCGACTTCGATTTCCGAAATGAAAGATATTTTTCACTTTGTAGTGTTTTTTTTTGGAAGTCGGTTGTATTTTTTGTACTTAATAAGTTTTTATACAGTTTTTTGATAGAATAGAATTCGCTACGTCTTCCGGTACGCGGTCACCACTCCAGAACCTTTCGGCCCCATCAGCCATGTTCTGCAAGCGGAAAACGTAGCGTTGGAAGGCCTCCCACAAGGTGGACTGATGACCTGGTGAAGGCCGCAGGAATCCACTGGATGCGGGAAGTACAGAACCGGTTGAAGTGGCGGTGCTTGCCCTATGTCCAGCAGTGGACGTAACGCGGTAAGACTGCTGGTCAGACTTATGGACTTCTGAGTATCCGTAACGTAGAGCTTTACCCAATATTGTTTACATAATACAGTAACAAACATACCCCAGTATCGGCAGCTAACGCCCTCGTTAATATTTAACTACAGCTAAAGCTCTGTGTCTGTGTCCCTCGGGGGTCTCGACTGTATCCCCGGGGGGAACACGTTGTATAAGGCACTTAGATCACGGTGCAGTTAAAATTTTAGATGTACACTTGTTGTTATAATAGGGCAGTGTTTTGGGTTCAAATTGACCGTGAGTAAGTAAAGTATATAGATTAATCTTCTTGCAAGTAATCATTTGCCTAGTCTCTTACCAACTATGTTCAGGTTGGCTTAAAGTCTTACCAGATGCAGCTGAAAAGCCAAAATAAAAAGCTGAGAGGTGTCAAGGGACACCCGGATGGAACGAAGTTATGGAATGAAGCTCACAAAGGCATGCCACTAATTAGTACCTGTGGTCGCTCACAGATGGCGTTATAATAAAAAATAAACAGTGTCGTTACAACTTTTGGTCCCAATTTTTTCCGTCTAGCCCCCTTTCGCAACGCGCGAAAGGGAACTTCGTTCCAAAAACATACAGTCGAATTGAGAACCTCTTCCTTTTTGAAGTTGGTTAAAAATTCGAAGACATGTGACGTCTACCAACCCGCACTGGGCCCGAGTGGTGGATTACGGCCCACTCCCTCTCACACTGAGGAGGCCTGTGTCTGTGTCCCAGCGGTGGGAACATTCAATGCTGATTATGTTATGAAATACCAGTATTTTACATAGAGCAACTGCCAATCTGACCTCCACAACCCAGTTAGTGCGTAACACGATACCCTTTGGTAAAACTGGTTGTCAGATATTCGGGATTCTGACTACCCGTTACTACTATCAAAGATGTACGATGAGCCGGCACCACCTGTGTCTTAGTTTAGTTTGTGATCTCCTGTGCTTGTCCCAATAAATAGTTTTTATTTCTTTCTTTCTTTCACCAACTGCTTAACGCGCTTTCCGAGGCACTGAGGGGTCTCAATATGTAATCGATGGTCACCCATCCACGAACCATCCGCGAAAAGCGTAGATCGATCCGAACGGCTGTTATCATTTAGCCACGAGCCCCTCTATTGAACGAAAGGTGACAGAAAGAACACGTACCTATTTCTTTTAACACCGACACCCTATTCTCTTGTCTATTGTGCTAAGTTTTACTCGAAACACAATGGGAATATAGCCTATTATGTTTCGACCCCAATTCATTAGCTAATTGTGTGCTGTGACGTCAGAGTACACAGAATATCTACACAACACAGTCAACACACCTGTGGTTGTCATTTTATTGTTTCTTTCTCATAATATTTGTAGGGGTTCTTTTTCTACGGCTTATATTTAATTGAACCTCTAATGATTATTTTATTGCGCTTCTAAAAATATTATTGAACACTCTAAAGATTACGCATCTTTTTGTTATACTCTTATAATTCTTATTTTGGGGTCCTAAAAATACTAAGTAAATAGCCAAGTAATTACGACCAACTTGGATGTAGGTACCGCTTGCCGGCTAATGGCGGACACATTTATTAACAAAAGTGTGCATCATTATGCACCTACTAATTGAATGTTTCATATTTCCCATAAACCCCATAAATAGACACTATCATCATCAAAATTCATAAAAATAAATGATCGGATTAACAAAATTAACCCTTTCACTGCCGCGGGCGGTTCTAAAGGCCCCCAAAATAATTTAGTGGCCGAAACAGCTCATTGTCTAGTCTACATTATTTACACCGGCTATTACACGGTGTGTCGACTTGCGTTGCATTCACAAGGGCTTAGCACTGAAGGGTTGAATGTATTTAGCGAGATTTTTTTATAAATTTTTAAGTGGTTTAAATAATTTGTGTGTGTTTTTCTTTAGAATTAGAGGATATTGATTGTTGAGTTTTTATCTTGGAGGATAGAAAGGGGGTGAATATTGAGATAAGTACAATAAAACGGTAGCGCGTTTTATAACGTTAGCGTTTTTTTAAGTTTCATAGGAACCTACTACTCTTTGGAGTGGGCAACTAGCTTCATCTTCTCTCATTCTGATTGACCGACCTCTTGACAATTCAAGTGCCTGTAATTGATTTAATTGAGATACTTAAATGCTTTGAGTTGAGTCTAACTTTATCTAAGAATCGTAATATGTACAGGGAGCCCCGTTATTAATGGATTCGCTATAAATGACTTATATATAAAAAAGGAATGGCAGTTGAAAAAGAATAAAATGTGTGTAGTAATAACAGGTCACACAGTCATCCCTCAGTGGCAGTAGCTCCATGTAAAATACTGGTATTCAGCTGCATCCGGTTAGACTGGAACCCGACCACAACATAGTTGGGAGATGGCAGGCAGATTGATTGAGAGCCTATCCCTCAGTAGGTGCTATTAACGTAATTAATGTAACAACAACAAACATTAAAAAAAATCGTTCATTCGTGGCCGTGGTCGAGGCATAAAACAATTTAAAATAAAATGAATAAATTGTGTATTTTAAAAAAAACCTCTGTTTAATCCTACTTGAAGTAAAAAAAGAAAAGGTTTTGACAGGTGAGTGAAGGTTATTGGACGGCCGTTATAATTTCTTCAATATTCAATTTGAAGGTTATCCATCAATTACCAGACACGTTGGTTTGGGTGTATATGAGAACTGAGACTGCAAGTGTGCAAGCAACAGAACACTAAACTTTATTGACGAGCCCCAAATCAAAATTGACGTAAAACAAACAATAAAATTCATAACATTATCGCCGCGGGCCCCCGTCCCGGACCCCGGTCGCTCCCTGCTGCCGATGGGCCCCGGCCGCTTTCCGTCGGCAAACAGAGGGTTAACTAGCTTGCTCTTTTCATTAAGAGCTTTACATTCGTGGGGGCCATTCAAACAGCGGGAATGCCCATCATTGACTGCTTCGTTGTCCAGTGGTCGTAAACTCGACTGCTTATCATGGGGCTAGAGTTTGATCTCGGGCTCTCGCTCGGGCCAATGTCATTTGGGTTTTACTTTAAGAATTTCTCAATAGCAGTTTGATGTCTGAATTTAAGCCAGTTGATGGCAGCGTCTGCAGTGGTGGCCTAGTGGTAACGGCCCCGACTTACGAGTTGTAGGTCGTGGGGTCGAACCCAAGCAAGCCGTTTACTTTGTGTAAGTAATTTCATCACTACGGCTCTCACAGCGGTGAATGAAAACATCGTGAGGAAACCAGCATGTCTTAGAACCAAAAATTCGAAGACATGTGACATCTACCAACCCGCACTGCTGGACAGATTATGACTATATTGCATGTACTTGTGTGTCACACGGCCACTCAGGTTTAGGCAACTAGAATCAGTTCTATTTTCTTTGAAATTTTGACGTATAAAAGTACCTTTTAAGTGCCTATTTCAAATAAATCATTTGACTTTGATCACAAACTCAATCCGCTTTTTCTGAAGCCCCACACAACTAGTATCATGGCGGCATTACATTAATTATTTGTTTTCTCGACTCTTCTGTTAAACGACGGCTACTGCTGTAATCCCTTCATCCCTCACGGTATTCAGTACCTACATAATCGTCTGTTTCATTAATAGCTGGGGGCCTACCACCACCTCTAAAAGCAGTATTATTTTAATATTACTTTAGTGTGGGAAAGAGATGAAGCTCTACAGGACGTAAAGCACCATCTCTTTCCCCCACTGAAGTAAGATTAAAATAATACTGCTTTTAGCGGTTGTGGTAGGCCCCCTGAAGTAACTTACAGCCAGCAGTATTTGACTTCTATGTAATTGTTATGAAGGGATTAATATTTGTTGCACTTCACTTCAAAAATTCAAGCGCCAAGTTCGCCAAAATTGATAATCATTACCATAACTACAACGCGCGCTTACCCCGATTACTGTCAACTATTATAATACTTGTTTTGATAAAAAAACATCAGAAAAAGTTGGATATTTGACCTTCAAAATCTCCGTACCCAGAAGATTCCCAGGTTTGGTCCAATAGAAAAAAATACCACATTGACGGGGAGTACTCGTGACTCTCGTTAAGCGTCCTTTTACACCTGTTCATCATTCTCCTGCCCTGATTCCAATTTATAAGTGGTCGGCGCAACATGTCTTTTCTTTCCATAGGAACTCTATTAGTCGTCATATCGGTAGGACTCACCTCTTTTCTCACCATTTCATCTCTCACACAGTCGAGGGCGTCGCCAGCCTATGGCCCAGGGGGAGGCAAGTTGATATTATTGAGGATGGGAAAAGTATGATTTTTACGTACAGTTAAGAGTCAAGAGCACATGAAGCATAATAATTTCCATTTTCAATGTATGGAGTGGAAACGGACCTTTCGGTCGTTTTTCCCAAAACTATTCAGAACTTTAGAAGTGAAACCTAATAGGTATTATGACTGGGCGTACCAGCAATACATACATACGAATATTACGTCCCCGGACTCCGGATTAGACCCCGTTTAGGAGATACGGAAGTTTAAAAAACCAAATAAAAGTCGTCCAAATAAACAAAATTGGCTTCACATTGTTTCCTTGGTCTTCCCCTACTCTTATAGCCATCCACATTCATACTCAAAACTTTCCTCACGAAATTTTCCTCACTCCTCCGCATCACATGCCCATTCCATTTTCGCACAACTTTCCAGTCACCAGTGCCACATCCAGACTTCCTTTTTAACCGACTTCCAAAAGGAGGAGGTTCTCAATTCGTCTGTATGTTTTTTTTTTTTTTTTTATTTCTCCGTCAATTGTGGACCGATTTTAAAAATTGTTTTTTTGTTTGAAAGGGTATGCTTCCGAGGTGGTCCCATATAAATTGTATTAACTTTACTTGGATACTTTTTGAGTTAGCTTCAATAATACGTATTTTTCCCACTTAGTTTATATGGATGATATGATGATAACTTCCAATCACTGTTATTTACATAGCAGGTTAGTGGTATTTGAATTGTTTGGGTTGTGGGGCGGAAGTCGGTGGCAAAAAACGAAAGTTCAAAACCAAATACACCGACTTCCGAAATTAAAGTTATTTTTGACTTTGTAGTGTCTTTTTTGGAAGTCGGTTGTTCTTTTTTTATAAAAAGTTTTTATTATCTCCACAAAATTCGCCATAACGCATCAACACCACAAACAAGGGTGTACAAATACTCGTAGTGTCAACACATTGTCAACTTCGCCCCCAGGCCACTGGGCGCCCGCGGGGTCTCTCATTACGTTGAGTGGTCACTATTTGATTAATTTCGCAGTGAAGGGGTTAGGCTTCAGGTGGATAATTAGTAGTTATTTGATACTGATTATTTTGTCACAGGGTGTTGGATTATGAAATTCTTGTATAGAATCAAGTTCTTCTAACTGAACAGACAGCTGTGCTGCTGGACAGTTTGTAGCGCCACTTCTTCCCAGCGACACCACTAGGAAGTGGTGAAGGGCGGGCGTTTTGGGGGACTATGTTATGTAATTTGGACGTTCAAAAAGTACGGATTCTCACCCTAGTTTGAATAAATGGCTTTTAATTTTGGAAAAAAAATTGTCATCTATAAACACTGGACACAAAATAAACTCCCCTTTAAAACAGAATACAACACCCTAATTTAACGAAACTGACACTCCACAGATAAATGACATTATACGAAGTGTCCCTTCGGTCAGTTAAATTAGGGTGCTCTTAATACCGTGATAGGGTTAAGGGACGCTCCACAGGTGGCAAGTGGCAATAGATAGTTTGGGAGTTTGACACTTATCATAAGTGTTAAGGGTACTTTTGACCCCCACGCTAGTAAAGAAGGGTTAAGTTGTTTAGTGTAGGACTGGAGGTAATTGAGACCTAAATTAAAAACTCGGTCACAACTGCGTACTATCTCCGTAGGTCTTTACAAGGAAAATGTGCGGAAACGCCGCCCGGGAGGGGCCGCCCTAGGAGGACATAATAGTAAGCTTATTGGTGATGTTCTTCAGAAAGGACAGGTGCGTAGTACTCACAACTGGTACTGACATCTGACACTCATACAAATGTCAAAGAATGACAATTGTGATGCTTTTATAAAAATACTAAAGTTCTATGTTTACATAAGTTTTATTTAGTACAGTTTGTGCAATAAAAGCTTATTTTTACCCGACTATGAAACCAAAAAAGGAGTTAAGGAGGCTTATGTGTTTGACCTGTATGTATGTATATGTGTGTATTTATGTCGGTATCTATGTTCGCTCGTAACTACTATAAACGCAAAAATGTATGTTTTCAAAAATAAAAATAAAATCCAAACCTATCGAGTGGGGGGGTTTCAAAATGAAAGATTTTAAAAGGTGATTACAAAAATATATAAAAATTATGTTATTAAATGTCATTTGGAATGAGAAATTCGAAAACTCTAAAAAGTGAAAATATAAAAAAGTATAGTAAAAAATATACTAAGAAACCCGACTGCAAAAACACATACTTAACTGAAAAACAAGCATAACCAATAGAATTTTTGTATCGCAGGCGGGGGACAATCCAATAACCCGAAATATGGTGTTTTGTTTGTGGTTTGTCTCCGCCTGCGATACCTAAAGTCTATTAAATAAAATGATAATTTTTCTCTTTTCAGTTATGTTTTTTAGTAAGAATTTAAAAAAAAGACGTGTGGCACTCGGAGACTGCCGCGGTAAAGCTATTGCATAGCTGTTTTATCAACTTATGCAATTATAATACTGCATTTGTGATAATAATAATAAAATGTATGTATGTAGAGTACTCACTCATTTTCTTTCACAATTTTTTCGTGACTTTCTTCATTAATAATAGCTGCTCTTTCTTGAATATTTAAATTTCTCGGCATTGTACAATATTAACCCGAATACAAGAAATAGCAATGGTGACATTGACAGGAACTGTTATTCACATTTATAGTTTTTAAAACTTGACACAACGTAATGGGAACATCAAACTAATAAAAGTAAATTTGAACTTTGTTGTCAAACAGTTAAACATAATTTTCAATACAACACTCGTATCATTCGTCTAAGTAAATTTGAACTTTGTTGTCAAACAGTTAAACATAATTTTCAATACAACACTCTCGTTAGATCATTCGTCTAAGTAAATTTGAACTTTGTTGTCAAACAGTTAAACATAATTTTCAATACAACACTCTCGTTAGGCGTTAGTTATTTTCGTTACGGAATTTCTGGATTCGGTCTCCACGGTCAAGGCCCGCGATAGAAGCTATGCAATAGCTTAACAATTTCTTTTTTAAGATTTTTACTTATATTTTATTAATAGTACTTAATCCTTCGATCAAAAACAGTCGATCGAAGTAGTAATCTTCAAAAAACTGACTGTTTGAATGTTAACGTCGATAACCGATCATATTCTTTCAAATCACAAGTCACAATCTTCCCCTAATATTTGGTACAACATCAACAATATTGCTCGATAATTGTCACAGCGGGGCGTCGTCGCGGGGGTGGCGTGGTACCAGGGGGGAGGGGGAGGGGGTTGTTGTGACGTCACAGGGCAAAGTCAGTGATCAAACGTCCCTCGAATGTCAAGAGCAGATGTGGGGTGACCGTGTTTGAAGAAGGAATGGGATATTTTCTTGATGTACAGTCAGGGAAACGTATTCTTCAGCAGTTGACGGTCAATTTGCTTAACTCATTATATAATGCAATATAACTTTGCATACTATCGTGTAGTTCAATCTAGTTCTTCTAATCGAACAGACAGCTGTGCTGCTATGTAGTCTGTTGAACCACTTCTTCCCAACTACAGCACTAGGAAGTGGTGAAGGGTGGGCGAGTCGGGGGACTGTCTTATGTAATTAATTGTAATTAGTCCGACCACCAAGATACAGGCAAATGCCTAGTTTGGGGTCACCGTCCAATCTGTTCTTGGTACAACCACATTATGAATATGAATAAATAATTTGAATTTGAATTTTGACGTTCTTAAAGTGCTGATTATCAGCCTAGTTCAAAAAAAAAACTTTTTATTTTGAATAGGCGGTGAGTCTGTTGACAGTATACTATTTCAGACTCAGGGATATTATTAGGAATTTTCTAATGGAAAAAATCCACTAACACTTTATCCATCGAGGCCGTTGACCAGCAATCGCACTTGCGACCACTAGACCAATGAGGAAGGGATCTAAGAATGTTATAAGCATCAGGATCACGCTGCTGCATATACAATAGAAGTAATTCCTTAGTCGCCTACTTCATATTGCCTTTTCCCAACTATGTTGGTGTCGGCTTCCAGTCTAACCGAGTGCAGCTGAATCCCAGTATTATACATGGAGCGACTGCCTATCTGACCTCCACAACCTAGTTACTGGGTATCACGATACTTTTAGCTAAGACTGGTTGTCAGACTTTCGGGCTTCTGACTATTCGTAACGACTGTCAAAGATCCACGAAAGACAGCCCGGACTAACGGCTTAATGTGTTATCCGAAGCACAGAGGGGTTTCGGTATGTAAAGATGGTCACCCATCCACGGACTAACCCCAGCAAGCGTAGCTTAACCTAATCGATCGACCCGTGCGGCTGTTATTACTTGGACGAGCCCCTCGTTGTCTTTTTTAACAAACAAGCCTGGATGAAGAGAGGAATTACCTATTCTTTGCTGGGCACACACCACAAAGCACAGCATTGCAGCATTATCACACTATAATATTCCCACTGCTGGGACACAGGCCTCCTCTTTCAGTGAGAGGGAATAGGCCATAATTCACCACGCGGGCCCAGTGCGGGTTGGTAGATGTCACGTCTTCGATTTTTTGGTGCTAGGACATGCCAGTTTGCTCACAATGTTTTCCTTTACCGTTTTGAGAGCAGTGGTGATGAAATAATTTTCACAAAGACAAGTACACACGGCTACACATCAAGCTATACATTTCCAGTTTATGCTGATCTCAAATCGTATACCTAGGATTTTCGTACAATGCGAGCACAGCTTATACTGGAAATATATTGATGTGTAGCCGTGCGTACCTGTCTGGGTTCGAACTTACGATCTACAACTAGTAAGTCGCGGTCGTTACCACTGGGCCAGCAATTCTCTCGAAATCTCCACCACGGAGCACAAAAAAAGCAAAAAATAAAAAATAACTTTAATTTCGGAAGTCGGTGTATTTGTTTTGTCGTTTTTTGCCACCGACTTCCGAAATTAAAGTTATTTTTGACTTTGTAGTGTCTTTTTTGGAAGTTGGTTGTTCTTTTTTTGTAAAAAGTTTTTATTTTGCACTTTTTAGTTGTGGTACCACTACTCCATACAAATTCGAATACCACTAACCTGCTATGTAAATAACAGTGATTGGAAGTTATCATTATATCATCCATATAAACTAAGTGAAAAAAATACGTATTATTGAATCTAACTCAAAAACTATCCAAGTAAAGTTAATAAAATTTATATGGGACCACCTCGGGAGCATACCCTTTCAAACAAAAAAACAATTTTCAAAATCGGTCCACAATTGACGGAGAAATCGCGTAACAAACATACAAAAAAAAAATAAAAAAAAAAACATACAGACGAATTGAGAACCTCCTCCTTTTGGAAGTCGGTTAAAAAGATAAAAGTCCGCGCCGCGCCGCTGATGCCTAAGGCATTAAGTCCGCCTTTGTACGTTATTGTGCGAGAAGTTTAAATAAATAAAAGTTTTTTTGACAAATCATAGTCACCCTATCCAAAGGACATCCCGCAGAGTGACTGAAAAATAAGTTACTTCTAAATTATAAACAAACTTATTTATACACTTACCAAACTCATAACCTTACAACTTTATACCTTAACCACATATCAATACAACCTGCAATATTGTAAATGAACTTTTTATAAACTGCAAATAAAATAGACAACTTTATACTCGTTATCCAGAAAATAAAATAGATTGCGGTTATGGACTTTATACTTGGGAGAATAAGAGTCATCAGTTTTAGAAAAATTGGTTTGGCGATAGTAAATAGGTGTGGTAGTTTGAGATAGGGCTGTCAATAATTTTGAACTGATTATAAAGATGAAAGGAAATAATTTTGGGAGTCTTCGCGGTTGTATCCGTTTACGGGATAGGCAGACACCCTGCTGTGAGTCTGAGAGGTTCATAATATGACAGTAGTATCAAACATCTTTATGTCGCAAACGTGACTGCAGAGGGTCCTGAGTTCGGGTCCCAGGTTGGCCAAGTGTTATTGAGTTTTTCATTAAAAATTTCTTAGTAACAGCCCGGAGTTTGGAAATTGGCGGTGTGTCACCCCCGTGCCTCGGTGCGCACGTTAAACCGTTGGTCCTGCGCCTGATCTCTCTCCGGTCGTGTCAGATTGCCGTCCCCACCGGACTGTGAGAGTGAGGGAAGAGAGAGTGCACCTGTGTCTGCGCACACACTTGTGCACTATCTCCCGCGTAGATGACTAGTTCCCGCTGAGATTGCAACCTTGTTGACATTTTTATTTTAATTTGACATGTAGTGTAATTCGAACGATTTGACATTAATGTATAATTATGTATTGTTGTAATTTCCTAATTGATAAAACTATAATGTCTTTAAATTTGTGTAAATTAAACGTGATTTGCATGCCCATGTGACGGTAGATCGTGGAGGACTTCTTAATAATAAAACATCAATGTAAAAATTACCCATGTTTGCAAAGAATAAATGATTTGATTTGATTTGATTGGCTGCCATGGCCCAAATTCGGTCTGGGGGACTTTGTAATCGCCATCGTGTCGAACTTTATTTTGTGTCATCACCGCTGCTCTCAAAACATCGTGAGGAAACCAAACCGGCATGTCCTAGGACTAAAAAATCGAAGACGTGTCATCCACCAAGTCGCACCGCGTCCGCGTGGCGGATTACGGCCCACTCCCTCTCACAGAGAGGAGGTCTGAGTCCCAGCTGAAGTCGAAGTCGAGGTCGAAGACATCACGACAAAGTGGGCACGCGTCCTTACTACAATACCAACAGTCATAGACGTAAAAAACGAAAATTCAAAAAGACCGGGCAGACTTTGTGGACTGCCGATAGAAGTGATTTTTTTTTTCTCGCGTTGATGTCTTTCGTTCTAGCGTTAGGTGACGATGACGCGAGTTCCATGATTTTTGTTCATCCAAAAAGTGCTCAACGCGCCTGAAAAAGTTTTTACTTAAAAAAAAAAAAAGACGTGTGGCACTCGGGGACTGCCCCGGCGAAGCTATTGCAAAGCAGTTTTTATCAACTTACGCAATTGTAAAATATTAACCCGAATACAAGAAATAGCAATGATGACATTGACAGGAACTGTTATTCACATTTATAGTTTTTAAAACTTGACACAACGTAATGGCCGGGAACATCAAACTAATAAAAAGGTTTTAATTTAACTATTAATAGTCAAGGATCATTCGTCTAAGTAAATTTGAACTTTATTGTCAAACAGTTAAACATAATTTTCAATACAACACTCTCGTATCATTCGTCTAAGTAAATTTGAACTTTGTTGTCAAACAGTTAAACATAATTTTCAATACAACACTCTCGTATCATTCGTTTAAGTAAATTTGTAAGTAAATTTGAACTTTGTTGTCAAGCAGTTAAACATAATTTTCAATACAAAACACTCTTTTCTTAGGTAGTATTTTCGTTACGAAATTTCTGGATAAGTTCTCCACGCTCAAGGCCCGCGATAGAAGCTATGCAATAGCTTAAAAACACGTTTTTACAGTGTGCAGATATCGATCTGCTGAATTTTGCTAAATAATTAAATGTGACCCTGTAGACGACACTGTGTTTCTTTTGATAAACTTCGCTGTTGCTACACTTCATGCTTATTTGCTTACATTGATAAATTATTAGATCAATGACCGGACAATTTTCAGTTGCTATGGTTAAACAAATAACGGTTGCCGAAATTAATTGAATTTATAGAACACATAACCTTACACCTTGTAGAGGTGTACCTATAGTACCTACACCCATATTTCGCCAGTTATGTTGTTAAGGCACATCTACCTAATAGGGGGCAAGCCAATTGCCATCAATCGGGCACAAATCCAGACTCAGGGCTGCTATTTACTGAGAAATTCCGGATGGAAAAACTAGATAACACTTTTACCACCTGCGAATCGAATACAGGTCCTCACGCTCAGCAGTAGCAAGAGTGCGTCACTAGACCAAAGAGGCAGATTCTCATTAAGGTGAAAGCGTCAGGGTAGCCCGCGAAATTCAAATTTTCTTACGTTTTTTGCAATTTGCTCGTCAGTATCAGGTTGTATGTTGATATAAATATGATTTGCGACCGTATCAAATGTTTATTTATAAAATTATAATCATAGAAATCATCAATACAACTCTATAAGTTCATGTAATCCCTTTGAATGAATATTTCATGAAATCATGACATTTGGGGATTATGCTAACCTAAGGAGTTGTATTGCGGATTCTAATGATTATAATTGTGTAAACCCACATTGGTTACGTTCGCAAATTATATTTTAATCAACATACAACCTGACACTGACCTGCAAATTGCAAAAAACCTAAGAAAATTTAAATTTCGCGGGCTACCTTGGCGCATCCCCCTTAACCCCTTAAACAGACGCTCATAATCAAAATTCATTAAAATAAATGATCGGATTAACAAAAAAAAATAATAGTTATAAAAACTTTAACACAATTTCGACAAAAAAAAGTCAACTAAAAAGGTATAAACAAGACAGATAAATTAAAAATTTATAATCCGGAGTCAGACGTGTTAAAAAGATAAATCAAACAGATTACGTGTACTTACCAATTAAATTAAATATTAATTATTATCCAAACGCGCTGTACAGGAATCTAAATCACTGAATAATTAATAATAATCACTTCACTTCACTTCACAAAACTATTTAAAGTTTAATTCAATAAATAAATAATTTTAGAAAATAAAATATCTGCAAATAGTAAGTTCTGAATCAGATAGTGCGATTTTGCGATTAGTCGAGGTAGCGACAACCAATCTAGTGTAGGGTTAGCGGCCTTTCCCCAACTATGTTGGGGTCGGCTTCCTGTATAACCAAATGCAGCTGTTCAGCATTATGTTACATAGAGCGACTGCCTATCTGACCTCCACAACCCAGTTACTGGGTAAAACCATACCTCGCGGTAAGACTGGTTGTCAGACTTTCGAGTTTCTGACTACCCGTAAGGACTGTCAAAGATTTACGAATGACAGCCGGCACCAACTGCTTAACGTGCTTTCCGAGGCACGGAGGAGTCTCGATAAGTAATGGATGGTCATAGTCACCCATCCACAGCCCGACCTCGGCAAGAGTAGCTTAACTTTTGATCGATCCGTGACTGATATTAATTACTTAGCCAATCTAGCAGGGGGTAGTTGGAATTAAATTGTAGAAGACGACGCGGCGACGGCTCGAGTTCATACATTTCATACCTGAGGAGCCACGCTTTATAAATGGTTCGTAGAGACCATTGACATATGATTTATAAGTCATTGGTAGGGACTTTACTGCAGTAAATTGCAGGTAATAGGCAGATTAGAGGTTTTGAGGGGCTCGTGGCTAAGTAGCAATGGAACCTGCAACGAAACTGAAGAGAGAGACAGGGGGAGATAGAAACCCTTTTCTCTAAACAGACAGCTGTGCTGCTGGACAGTTTGTTGCGCCACTTCTTCGCAGCTAAAGCACTAGGAAGTACTGGAGGGCGGGCTAATGATGAAATAATGGTTTCTGTAGGAATTTTGTACTTTTTTTTGTCATTTGGACAGGACAACATTTTTCAAGTCAGCTAGTATGAACAAGTATTAAGTATACGAACCAAATTTATAATTACAGTCCGCTATTTTATTTCTATCACCTCTGAATCCTTGCCGTATTAAGATCGAGTTAAAAACGCCGAAAAAATCATGTTGCAATTACCTATTTGTTGTTATAATGGCCATTGAAATAGGTACACAATCTGTGAAAACTTTGACTGTCTACCTATTACGGTTCATGGGATACAGCCCGCTGGCAGACAGACCGACAGCGGAGGCTTATAATCATAATCATTTATTTATAATAGGGTTCCGTTTGGCACGTTTTGGGTACGGAACCCTAAAAATTAAATGATGTTCGTTGATAAGCTCAACACTTCAGAACGGCTGGACCACTTTCCGTAATCGTCCGAATCAGGTTTTTACGGAAACAAGAATAACGTTTTTTGAATAAAATACTTAAGTAATCGTTTTAGATTTTTTGTGGACAAATCGTAAAATCACACTGTTCTGTTAATAAGAGAGCTACACACATAAAGGTACCTATGTAACATATTCATATACTCGTAAGTATACAGGAAACGTATATGTATACAACCACGTTTAAAAAACAACATCAATATAGTCTCAATACAAACACACTTATCACACAAAATGCACGATTAATCGCAAAATCGTACATCAGCAAAATACCTTAGAGATACGATCTTCAAGGCAGACGAAATGATACTGCCGTAAGGGATGGGGTTGTTGGGCGTGGTTTAAACAGACCCCGCCCATTTAAGAGGTGTGTTTAGGCCACGCCTTTCATCCCCTGTTAAAATATTTACAGGAAAATAATGGAAGGGGTTGTTTCCCTTTGTTTTAGGGGGTGTAAGTGAGGGTTGTTATATTATTTTCGTAGAAAAAGGGGTAGAATATATTTTGTTTTTATTTTCAGCGGCTATGTTTTGAGTGCCTCTGAGGGATCGAATACGAAAGTAGTCGACATAGCACACAGAATAAACTTAAGCTTCCGTGTTGAATCGAACATGTCAATGTTATCGAAGGAGTCTATAATGTTCCCACCTGGGACACAGGCCTCCTCTCTGTGAGAGGGATTGGGCTGTAATCCACCACGCGGGCCTAGTGCAGGTTGGTAGGTGTCACATTGTTTCGAGATTTTGGTTCTAAGACATGCCGGTTTCCTCACGATGTTTTCCTTCACCGTTTAAGAGCAGTGGTGATGAAATTATTTACACAAAGTAAACTGCCTGTTTGGGATCGAACCCACGACCTACAACTCGTAAGTAAGTCGCGGTCGTAATCTCATAGACCCATAGTACTACACAACCTTCGAACAGCCACACGAGAAATGCGCGGGCGGCAAATATGTCGAGACAGAGGATCCCGAATCTTCACTAGAAGTCAACAACTACCAAAAGCAGCTCAGAAGATACTCAGAAGAACGTTTCCACTAAACATACACAAGTGGATGTGGTAGAAGTAGAACAGCTGGCTCTCGTTCACTAAGTTAAAATGTACTTGTAGGTATCTCCGTTTAGAAATAAGTTTTGACTTCAATAATAATTATGGAAATATTTTCTAGAATAATAATAAAAAAAACATAATGTCAGTACTGCTATAATTAGGTTTCTTAACCGCAAACGGCAGACATAATTAATGTAGCAATCTTCTTAGAATAGATAATAATAATAACTCCATACAAAGCCTGTATCTTTGCATAACTGGTTAGCGTCAATATGAGCACAACCTATATACAGAAGGCCGGCTCCATACAATGAGCAAAAACAGGCGCATGCGCACATAGACATATTTTATCGTCTGTTCTAAAAGTATGTGATGAAAGTGTAAACAAACAAATAGGTATGTCAGAAAACGTACCCGAGGAAACCAATTTGTAATTATACTTGTAAATGGAAAGCATTCTAATTTTAAATCACCTTATAAATAACCAGATTTTTATTACGATGATTATGTTATTCAGAACAGTGGTGGCCCAGTGGTAACGACCCCGACTTACAGTATGTGCTTACAGGTTCGAACCCAAGTAGCCGCTTTACTTTGTGTAAATAATTTCATCACCACTGCTCTCAAAACGGTGAAGGAAAACATCGTGAGCAAACCGGAATGTCTTAGAACCAAAAATTCGAAGACATGTGAGTTGTGACATCTACCAACCCGCACTGGGCCCACTCCCTCTCACAGAGAGGAGGCCTGTGTCCCAGCAGTGGGAAAATTTATGCTGATTATGATGATGTTATTCAAAATTGAAAAGAATAATTGTTGGAAAAGTTGAAATACAAATGAATGTGGTACCAATTGTTTTGAGTGAGTGAAAGTATTAAACCTGAACAAGATTTGTTTACATTTTCGTAAGATATATTTGGAACGGCCAACAAAACACACTGCCGAGTGCAATTGCACTCACCGTGAAACGTGTTTATGTGTGCATGCGTGTCGTGTACGGAGTCGAACTTCTGTACCTTTGTGTATTTATTTTATTTGTGTTATTATTACTTTTATTAGTTTGTAGTTAGTAAATAAAAATAAAATCTGTCAAGTGCGAGTCGGAGTCGCACACGAAGGGTTCCATACCATGTCGTACAAGATTTAACAATATGAATTTTTGTAATACTTTCGTAAAGGTAACAACAGAGGCGCTATAAAAAAACAAAGATTTGTAAATAAATTGTCTAATTTTAATGAAAAAATGTTGTTGTGTTAAAATATAGGTGTAGGAGTAGGTATATTTCATTTATTTTAAGAGAAAAATATTAAGTTAACTTTATCCAGTAACATGCATTAACTAAAGTCAAACTTATTTATTTGCTACTAACATAGTATTAGTAGGTATAAATAGGTATATATGGTAGATAAGCAGGTAGATATGTAGGGTAGGTAGGGTAGGTTAGGTACCTACCTACCCTGGTAAGTAGGGTAGGGTAGGTAGGTAGGGTAGGTAATTAGGTAGAAATAGGTAATTAGGAAAGGTAGGCGCGCCGTAGATAAGTATTTAGTGCTAACCGTGCGAAGCCGGCCCGGGTAAAGCTAGTTACTTATAAATAAAAGGATTTCTCTTGCTACATCAGACTATATTGTACAAAATAGAATGTAAGTAGTACGCCAAATTTTAATTATAACTGTGCGTTTGCACTGGCGAAACATTCACAACAAAACATGTTGGAATCTCTATTTTCTGTCAATTTTTCATACAGTGTTTGACAGGAACTAGAGATTTCAACATGTTTTGTCGTGATGTTTCGCCAGTGCAAACGCACGGGTCAATACAGGTATTTATTTACGTTATTTTTGATAGTCATACAGAAATCTATTATTTCTTACTTATTATTTTTACACATCCCATCAGACTATGAGAGTGAGAGTGAAGAGAGAGTGCACTCGTGTCTGCGCACACACTTGTGCACTATAATATCTCCCGCGCTGAAGGCCAGTCTCCGTTGAGATTGAACGCCGTGGCCGAATATTTTTACACCAATAATTTTTCTCAATATGAAATTGTATCCACAACGGTTTAAGGTAACTGAATAGTACACTGTATGTGCCAGCATTCATTTCAATGTTACTGAATATATTATTATTGTCTATTGGAGTGTAGTTTTAACATGAGGTACACACATCAACACCGTCTAGGGATACTTTGAAAAAAGTCGATAAAGTTCTTAAACTCAAAAAATACTGGCCGGTTTTAAAATCTTGTGAAGAAAGTTTATTTTGTAGACCTTTTTGGATGATCGAAATTCTATATGCTGCCATGATAGTAGGTACTTACTAATTCCATGTCATTACTCCGACTATTAAATAGTTATCTGTGGAATTTATATCGCATATATTAGCATGAAATACAAAATTATTTTTTTAAGTTGCAGAAAATCGCCCATATTATATAAAATACGTTATGAATCGGCGTTTTTAGTATTTGTTGATTATAAACAGTATATGTTACATGATACACACAAGTTTCAAATTCCTAATTTGTTTAGTTGTTGAGATAGAGCTCGTACAAAAATGGTCTAAAACAGACAACTTCTACGGCCCCCTAATTCATCATTTTTGAAGATAAAAACAAATAAAAATTATATTTATTCTCTACTCAATGAGCTCTAGAAAATGATACCCCACATGCCAGGGTCAGTTTTTTTTTTTTTCAAAACTTAATTTTATTGTATGGCGACCACCCTTTAATTTTTAATTTTATTATTTGTTGCTCTTGCGGCAATAGAAATGCTCAATCTGTGAAATTTTCAACTGCCTACCTATTACGGTTCATGAGATAGAGCTCGCTGACAGACAGACGGACAGCGGAGGCTTATGAATAGGGTTCCGTTTGTCACCCTTCGGGTACGGAACTCTAAAAATGTCGTCACGGCGCAAAGTCAACGTTGGTCAACAAAGACAACGTTGGTATTGAACATTATAAATGCTACTGTTTAAAATAATTACAGACTTGTGGAAAATACCACATCATTTTTTCTCAACAATTTTTGAAGTGACAACTTCTTTAGCGGCGTTGTGCACTTTTTTTGAGATGGGTAAAAAATGTTAAACTCGCGTTAGGAGACGTGACCGTAAGATCCGTTGCCTAGCAACCGAAAAAGTAAATATCAAAATAAATAGTCTTTGACATTACGTAAAGATTGCGAGGTAAGAATTTTACCCATGATGGGTAAAAAAAAGCAGTCAAAACATACTTTATGAAAAGTGTTTATTCAAAAATGCACAACGTTAATGTTCAAGTTTTCACTTCTGCCGGCACTCCCGGAGTGCAACCCGTTGTTTTTTTTTTTTAATGATACGTGTTATTTGATTTGTATGTTGAGATGGATGTGTGGAGTGGCGGAACTGGAAAATAAGAAGTGAGTAAGAGGAAGTGGTCAAAATCATAACCCTCCTTTTTGCTTCGCCGAAGTCGGGTAATAAAAACTTTTTACAAAAAAAAATAGTTTATGAATAGATTTTTTTGTAAAACGTTTTTATTTTATTAACAAGTGTGCGAACTAAAAGGATGTAAGGAGTGGTCGGAGTGGACCGTAGCAGGTTTCGTTGTAGTTTTTGCCTCCCCATTCGAAGAACGCGTGAGTTTATGCATGTTTTTCAATAACAAATTTATAATTAAACAAAAAACAAACCACAGAAAACATCATGAAATGACTTAGTTAAAAATAATTCTCTAAAATCGTAAACACTTTTAAACGAACACAAAAAAGAACAGTCCAATGACCAAATAATAAAAATGCCATCTCGCAAGGACACACTAACGAAACTATACCCATCTCGCTCTAACTTACGTAAAATTGTATACGCGATCTCTATCTCACGGAGAGTTATGTTCGAGTTGTGAGTTAAAAATCGACTCACGCGCATCGAAGCGGTACTAATGTCAGGTAATGTCACAGCTAAGTAAATAAAGTGATACAATGCTTAACTGTTTATTATTTTGCTTTAAAATGTTGGTTTATTTTAACTCTGACCGTTTTACAAATCATTACTATTATTTCCGGGAAGAGTAGGCAGAGGAGTATACCTACTTTGAGGCTGTATAATGTGTGTTGTGTGCCTCATTGGTCTAGTGGTCGCGGCGCTACTGCTGAACATGAGGTCCTGGGTTCAATGCCCAGCAGCCTACGTAATGCACGATCAAGAATAAATTGAAATGAATTGAAAAAGATTGCTAATCCATTGCTTCATAAGTTCGAAAAAAAAAAACTGCTCAATTTTTATTTCGAACTTATGAAGCAATGGATTGGCAATCTTTTTCAATTGGTTTCAATTTAAAATTGATCGTGCATTACGTAATTAGGGTACAGGTCGGGCACGTGTCACTGGAATTTCTCAGTAGCAGCCCGGAGTCCGGATTTGTGCCCGGTTAATGGCATAGGCTCGCCCCTGTTAGGTTGTTTTTTTTCTCCAAATATCAAGTTGATAGCATTAGTAGTCGATCCAGCTGACAGACAGACTGAGTCGCACCATAAGGGTTCATTTTCACCATTTTGGTACGGAACTCTAAAAACAACATGGCGGTTACGAAATCGGCCACGCGCCAATAAATTCATTTACAGCTATATACCGTAATATGCCTGCCTACGTCCTCAGGGAATACAGCCGTGATGTTTTTGAAAAACTAATGCATATTGTCTCACTGCTACACCCACGTACAGTGTTGTGATCAATCATTATGCTATTGTTCGCGACACGATACACATCCCGTGCGCATACGCATACTAATCATTAGAAAGGATCTGTATGAGAGTAACAGTTTTATTCTATCTAGATTAACACGAGACTGTGTGCGGTTTTTTTTTAAGCAGTAGCAGAGAATGGTGACAATCACGAAATAGTTTTATTAATATCACAGGTTAATTGTAACAGCTCTACTGCGTAAAAGTATATTCTGTATGGCGCCAATTCTTTATAATACGTTGCCAAAATATTGGAGGGATTACAATGGAAAAATTGAAGCTACGCTTGCCGGGCTTGGTCAGTGGATGGGTGACCATCTTTACATACCGAGACTCCTTCGTGCCTCGGAAAGCACGTTAAGCGATTGGTCCCGGCTGTCATTTGTGGATCTTTGACAGTCGTTACGGGTCTTCAGAAGCCCGAAAGTCTGACACCAGTCTTACCAAGGGGTATCGTATTACCCAGTTACTGGGTTGTAGAGGTCAGATAGGCAGTCGCTCCATGTAAAATACTGGTATTCAGCTGCATCCGGTTAGACTGGAAGCCGACCCCAAGATAGTTGGGAAAAAGGCTAGGAAGATTGATTTTTGACAATGGAAAAATTAAGAAGTAGGTTAAAAATACTTCGTTTACAGAGTTTACAGAATAAACCATTTCATTTCATTTCAAGTAAATAATTACGTAATGCACGATCAATTTATAAGTGCGACAAAAAAAATCTGCTCAATTTTTTTTGTCGAACTTATGAAGCAATGGACTGGCAATGTTTTTTAATTGGTTTCAATTTAAAATTGATCGTGCATTGCGTAATTGGGGGGCAAAGCTTGGTCGCCCAAACTTTAAAACAAGATAAGCTACCTTAGAATAATGACATGGCAGCATAGAATTAGTAAGTACTTTCTACCATGGTAGCATGGAATTAATAAATACCTACTATCGTGGCAGCAAAGAGTATGTAAGTAGGTACCTCTATCATGGCAGGATGGAATTAGTATGAACTATCTTAAACTTACTATTAAATGAGCATTCTCTATTTTCACCCGAGATAATCTAATTTGTGCATTCCTAATTACTTTGACATTTAATTGACTGATTTTATTATTGTATAATGAGTTGATGTCACTATTCTGTAGGACTTGAATAATGGATAAAATTATAATTAGGTATTTGATTTGTATGTAATAGTACCGTGTAGCAGGCGTTTTAGCCTCTGGCCAAGGTAAAAGCCAGCCCTTAGATCACGGGAAGTGTCATTAGTGTCAACCAGTCGTTTGGAGATTTCATTGAACAGCAATTTTTAGTGTTCGTCTAAATCTTGATAGCTAAACCTTGGACGAATTTCTCTAGCGTTTTAGTATTGGTATTGCCCAGTAATTCTGTTGTGGCGGTCAGATAAATAACCCAGCCCAGTCGTTAGTTATCTACACATACTGGGAGTCAAGCTAAATTAAGAAAAGGTTAATTGACTAACTTAAAAATAAAATCAACCAAAATCTTGGAAAAAAACGATGCCCCAATAGATTTTCCAATTTGTAAACACTGAGATGGTTTTTACGTGTTAAATATTCAAGATGGCGGACCAATATGGATTTTAGTTTGTGATTTTGCAAACCAGTACACAAGGACGAAGTCAACGTAGCTGTAGTAAGAACTAAGAAAGACCTCAATACTACGAAGAACCCATCTTGCATACACTTATTTACCCGACATTGCAATACTTACCGTTCAAACGAATCTAAACTTTAGTTTTACAAAGCTAAGGATCGTATCAACTGCAAATTGCTTTGGTAAAATCATTCCAGTTACACTAGTGACAAGGTTATTGAACTGAATAAATAAAGGAGAATAGTCTTTAGCTCGTTGGAATAGCGGTCTCTCTTTATGTAACAGTAACATGGTTGTGTTACATCCGTATCAATTTGCTTGAATACAACCTGGTGTTGCCAGGATAATAAAATTTTGCCTGTTTCTGGAGAAATCAGTTGAAAGTTAGGGCAATATATAAAATTCAGATTTTTGACAAAATATTTGAAAATATTATTCTTTAGTTTATTATGGAAAAATATTTGTTAGGGGAAAGTGAAAATAAATGCTTTCAGCCCGACCAACCTGCATTTCTTTGATTTTACAATCAAAATTATAGTAAATATATAAAGGCTATTTTCCCAATAATTAAAATAATATAATAAAATGTCACTGACACTTAGCTACGAACTTGTATCCCACTGGTGAAAAGTGTTACAAAATAAAAATTTAAGTGAAAACTTCTTTAGGCGCGTGGTTTTTGGACTTTTTGGAAGGGGAAAATTTTATGGGTTCGCGTCACCGACATGCTAAATTTTAACAGTATATCTATAGCTATGCGTATGACGGGTGGCGAACAACCACTGTAATTTCATAGTTTTAAGTAAGTATTCCGTTCTAACGGCGCGGCGGTCCCCACGAATGCTTAGGTTTTTTTTTATTAGTAGAACTAGACCAAACTATTCTATAGCTGGGTAAAGGACTTCCTCCATTCCTTTAATCGGTCACATCACAACTCTGCACAACTTCTAGACAGCCAATTTCTAAGATTGACATCCAAATCATCCTGCCATCTTCAACGTCTATTGCAGCATCTCCTTGCTTTTTCTATGTAAAAAAAGACTTAACTTTAATGCATTCAAAAACATCGACTTATCATTCATTCATTTTGATTTACATCTCATCAATTGTTAGGGATTTATGCTGGACTGGGCCTATTTGGCACACCCCGTGAGACACACAATACTCTAACGAAGTTTTAAATTTTTTTTAATGTCACATACATTTATTTTCTTCCTTTATTTTCTTTTCAAAAGAAAAATAAATAAAATAACAGTTTTTTATACACCCGTATAAAATGACCACTATTTATATCCTGTGCTTCGTGCGAATTTCAATTTTATAACGGCAACATCGAATACAACGAAATTATTGTTAGTCTGTGACGTAAGTTGACGTCGTCACCTCGTCACTTGTGGTGTGTCGAACTGCAACTAAGTAATAAAAACAAACTTTTTACGATAAATTCACGGCGAAATTATGTGATGTGTTATAAAATGATTAAATAGGTGATTTAGTGAACTGTTTTAGTGTTAGTCTTAAGGTTTGTGGCAGCTAAAAGTGCATTATTCAATCATTTCATTGGAATATCTACATTTTGTCGAGACGCTATAAGGTTGGTTATAGACTTACGATTATTTTGTCGTGGTTTTTTTTACTGTTTTTAGCAAATAATTATTGTGTTGTAAATTCGTCAGTTTAATAGCCTTTTTGTTGAGTATTTCTTACAGAACATTACTATAGAATCTATAAATAATAAAAATTAATTATCTATCGCATTTCGTGTCTGTTTGTATATTCGCGTTGTTCTTCTAAACCACGCAACGCATTTTGATGCGGTTTTCACCATAATTTAGGCCGATCACATACATACGGAATTCGGTTCCGGAATTTCATTTCGAAATTCCGTTTCGGAATTCCGTTTTGAAACATCTACTTATTCGGAATTACAAAGGCAGCAAATCCATATAAAAGGCCGGCCGCATACAGACGGAATTTCGAATCGGAGTCGTGTTTGATAGATTTTTGATTATTATGGATTTGCTGCCTACGCAATTCCGAATCGATATTTCGAAACGGAATTCCCGTATGTATGTGGCCGACCTTAGAGACTTTATTCCGGAAGGTTATGCGCGAAATATTCTTAATGAAGTAATCTTAATGTTTTGTCAAGTCGTAAACACCGTGCAAAGCGGGGGGCGCGGGGCGGGGCGCTCTAGGGTTGCCACAACCCTAATAAGTACTTCCTTGACAATTCAAAAGTACCTGTAATTAGTTTATTTGAAATAAATGGTTTGAGTTTGACTATAATTATGTATAATATAAGTAGTATATTAGAGGCCTAAATTCTATATTTAAAATTTAAACTAGCTTCTGCCCGCGACTTCGTCCGCGTGGAATAGTTTCGGCTAACGCTAAAAAAGCCCCCCGATTTTGAAACATTCTTCATTGGTACTCCGCTCCTATTGGTCTTAGCGTGATGATATATAGCCTATAGCCTTACTCGATAAATGGGCTATCTAACACTGAAAGAATTCTTCAAATCGGACCAGTAGTTTCGGAGCCTATTCGGTACAAACAAACCAACAAACAAAAAATCTTTCCTCTTTATAATATTAGTATAGATGTAAAAAATATAGTAGGCCAAACTACAATATTTTTAATAAAAAATGGCGAAATGAGCGCAATGTTAGGGCCAGTATTAATCTCTTATAAGCTGAATTATTGGGATCTGGTAACCTTAATGTAGAATGTAATTAATGATAGTTGAGACATTAAAAAATAACCTGTTAGTAAATGGTAATTTTTTTAACATTAGGTACTCTGTTTTTTTTCCTGCATCTACTATATTTTGACAGGCAATGGCTTCAAAAATAGGAGCTCAAATGTCCGAAAGACTGATGCAGCTCGATAACAATTTAAATTTTATTGTGTCTCATTAGTGACAATCAAGCGGATAAGTACTATATTTGATATTGACAACCCTAGGCGCTAGTGAAAAAAAATCCGAAATAGATTTTTTGAGATTACATGCCTACTACTTTCATCTCATCGAACGACCTAGCTCATTTCATTTCGCAAGTATTTTAAACCTAGGTACCTACTTCTTGGACTAGATAAAAGATTGGCGTACAAAGAATTCTAAAATTAAATTGTTTACATTGAAAAGTGACTCAGGAGGCGTGCCACATTCCTTCATCCTGATTGGCCGATTTTATACCCACTCAAGCGTTTTTAGCAACTCGGGATGAAACTGCAGACAGATAGTGCGTATTCTAAATATTTTTAGGCACAAATGTATTGTGTGCGGACTCGCCCATGAAGGGTTCCGTAGCAGCAAGTAACATAATATAAAAGTTCTTGTAGTTCGTTAAAGGTAAATTGCGGTTTACGATTTATGACGTATTAAAAAAAAACTACTTACTAGATCTCGTTAAAACCAATTTTCGGTGGAAGTTTACATGGTAATGTACATCATATATTTATCATATCATTCTCTTATTTTAGAAGTTACAGGGGACGACGACACACATTTTACCACTTTGGAAGTGTCTCTCGCGCAAACTATTCAGTTTAGAAAAAAAATATATTAGAAACCTCAATACCATTTTTGAAGACCTATCCATAGATACCCCACACGTATGGGTTTGATGAAAAAAAATGTTGTGTTTCAGTTCGAAGTATGTAGTAAGTAACCCCCAAAATTTATAGTGTTTTTCTATATTTGTGTAAAAATCTTAATGCGGTTCACAGAATACATCTACTTACCAAGTTTTATCAGTATAGTTGTTATAGTTTCGGAAAAAAGTGGCTGTGACATACGGACGGACAGACAGACAGACAGACATGACGAATCCATAAGAGTTCCGTTTTTCATTTGGCTACGGAACCCTAAAAAGGGAGTGAATGATAGCGTGATGGTTGACAGGGCAGAGGGAGAAGGATACGCGTTGCGCCGACACCGAGTGGGACAAGGACAGGAAGATGATGATTTAAGGTCAAATTAAAATAGTTAGCGAAACTCCACACACGTGATGCGTATCGATATCTAAACATGACAAAAATTATAATACTCCATGGCAGCTAAGAGATGAGCAGTCTCCTGACGGGCACCCCGTTCACGAACATGACGTATGGATCAGCACCATTCAATTTCGTCTTCCGTCTTCACCTACTTGTTCGGGCACAGCAAGTTAGTGTCTCAAATTTTAAAGTACTCCAGAGGGCACAAAACAGCATCCTAAAAGCCATATCAAATGCGCCATGGTCATCAAAAATTCAAGAGTTACACGACTCCTAAAAATTAACACAGTGCAGGAGGAGATAAAGTCTATTGCTGCACGCTATAAGACAAGACTTGAGAAGCATCCAAACCCACGAGCAGTTGCAGTAACCAAGTCTGACCATAAACGAAGACTCAAAAGGCTTGCAATAACAGAACTTTCAAGCTAGACTATGCCCTGCAAGTCTAATGCAAATAAAGAGAATTCTTAATCTAATTCTTTCTCTTCCCGTCATTCGTCGTATAGAAGTCTGGCAACATTAATACACCTTCTAATAATGTAGCCAGTCGTTCCACCTCACATTCCCATATAAATATAACAGCGCAGGATAGCCTTTATCAAAAGAGGTCGTCAGCTATTAGTGGTTCAGCAGCTTGAATATGATTAGGATTGTGTCGGAATGTAGCAGTTCGTCCTGGACATGATGGTACGACAGCGGCTCCCTTGACATCATCTGTCATCAGAAGACAGCCACCACGCAACCATCGATGCGACGCTCTGCTAGAGTGACAGTCACCAGCCAATGACACTTATCCAGTGTTGCCAGCCCTACCAAATCAACCATAACAAACAGTTAATAGTAATTTCAGAACATTAACTCTTCTGTCTAGCTAGTATAGCATAAGATAAAGAATAAAAAGTTTATAAATCCGAATATGCATAGGTACCATCCGCACTTAAAATATTTTTTTTTAAATAAAGTATTAATTACCTATAGCTAGTAAAATATACTAGTTGAATAAATGAAAAACATGAATTAAAGAAAGTAAGTACTGTAAGTAGTATAGTAATACAGATTTGTTTTTGTAAAAAAAATTGGTTAAACTCCTCAGTAAAATAGAAACCTGGGATGCCTGAAACAATTGTAGATCTACTTGTAAAACGGTAGGGTTGGCAACACTGCTCTTATCCTAACTTTTAGGTGATTCCAGAAACTTCGTAACAGAACTAGACGGCGCCACTTGGTGCGCCGTCAAATAGGTTACACGGAGCGACTGTCATTTGACCTCTACGACACAATTTTATTGCTGGGGAATACCGATATTCTAAGAGGCGCGAGCTAAAGTATTGAAAATAGGTATCTTGTATGAAAGTACCTACTAGCTTCTACCCGAGACTTAGTTCGCGTGGAAGTAGCCTATTAATGTTCCCACTGCTGGGACACAAGCCTCCTCTCTTCAAGAGGGAGTGGGCAGTAATCTACCACGCTTGCCCAGTGCCGGTTGACAGATGTCACATGTCTGCGAGTTTTTGGTTCTAAGACATGCCGGTTTCCTCACGATGTTTTCCTTTACCGTTTTGAGAGCCGTGGTGATGAAATTATTTACAGACTAAGTAAAGCGCCTGCGTGGGTTCGAACTCACGACCTACAACACATAAGTCGGGGCCGTTACCACTGGGCCACCACTGCTCACAGGGTCAAGTCAAACATAACGTAATAGGTCCTAAATGGTCATAATCATAACATTCCTCAAGAGTTGAGCGATCAAATCCAACTAGTAGTTCCAGAGATTAGGGCGTTCAAACAAACAAACTCTATAAGTAACTATATTAGTATACTGTATAGTATAATATAGATGTTAATGATTAGGCACGCCTCGTTGGTTTATGTACTTACAGTGGTCGTGAATGATTAGTAATTATTACTGATTACCGAGCCCCTAAATTGAAATGGATGATGCAAGAGGAAGTAGTATACAATGCGATGGTCCACTGCTGTCTGCTACGTAGGATGTGCATGGCGAGCTTCGTCACGTTAGCGGCGCCGCCGCCGCCGCCGCGGCGCGGTTCATTGCTGTGTCGTGTTGGACTATCCCGCCGGCATAGAAAACAATATCAAAGTTATCTGCAAACCAAAGAATAAACCGCTGGTATTCAAAAATACTTCAAATTAGATCATGACATTTGTTCTTATAATTATAACTGAACTAACTATCAAGCGACTTACTTACTATGTTTTTTCTTTTAAATTATTATTTTATTGCGCCGTAAAAATAAATAAAATAAGTAACCTAAAATATTGGAGCCGCGAGCTCCCTCTCAGTCTCGGTCTCACTCACTCCGCGAGCAATAAAGTGCGAGCGAGATCAAAGTGAATTTGATCTGAGGTACAGCCCGATTCAAACTTAATGGCGGCTCGGAACATGAGGCGAGTCGCTGCGCAGTAACAAATTCATGGGTCAGCGGGGGTGAGGGGTGAGGTACTGCGCAGCGAGTAACTAACTTCCGAGCCGCCATTAAGTTTGAATCGAACTATACACACGTCTACACATCAAGCTATGAGTTCCAGTTTATGCTGATCTCACATTGTATAGGATTTCCGTACAATGCGAGGTCAGTTTATACTGGAAATGTATAGCTTGATGTGTACACGTGTGTCAGTATTGCCTGCCTACACAGGGCCGGCCCGTCCATATAGGCAAACTAGGCAACCGCCTAGGGCGCTTGCTTTAGGGGGGCGCAAAAGTAGGCCGGGGAAATTAAGTTTAAACCCTGCACTAAATCCTAACAGTGGTTTTTTTCTTGAATCGTATTTTTGAACTTAGCTCTTCAAATAAACGGCGATCAATCCCACCTAGCGTACCTCCACTGAAAAAAATGCAGACTAACTAAGATACATTTTCTCTTAGTTGGGATTAAAATGCTTGGAATAATGAATAATCTGTTCACTTTATACAAGATACCATAGTTGCCAGAACAAATTCATTTTATTTATATCAACAATTATGCACATGTACAGTCTATTCAACAGTCTTTGTTACATCAAACATAGCACGTTTGATTTTACCTCAAAACTTTTTTACATCAAAAAATAATTTAAGTTCATGGTAACAAGCAACTTGTTAGCATTAAATCATATAAATCATAGTTTTTAACAACGAACATGTTTGATTAAATAGCCTGCTTAGTTAAATAAAACAAGATCAGTGGTCACATCTAATAACTCTTTGTAATGACAACAAAACGCAACGCTCCCCGCGCTTTTCCAACCCCCACTTGCTCATAGAGTAAACTATTCGCGGTCTTCGCGCGCCGGTCGACTTGTCAAAACACAGAGCGCTATCAGCGCTATTGTAATACTGGTGTCATAACTCAAAATGCGTGCGATAATAATTATGTAGGACTAGGATAAACACGCTGTGGTCCTTATGGCTATCTGTGCAGGCGTGCAGGTTGACCGGCGTGTCTTATGTTCCAAGAACTGCACAGGTGTATACGCGAAGCCACACGCCTAGGGTCGGTGCCAATATTAGTGAATTAACTATTTACATACCTATTTAAATACTGGCGAGTGCTTTATACACAATGGAACACATGGAAGAAGTGGTCGAATATTATTAAAGACATGGAAGCAGCCCGATCTCATCCCAAAATTTGCAGGTAAGATAAAACATACAGTAGGTAACCATAATACCTAGGTAGGTATACTATGAATGCTATTTGTCAGTAGGTACAGGAAATTTGCAGCCTGCACCATTGATTTTGAACACTTAGTAGCACTCACAAACTTACTGATTTTTTACAGCTACAGCGGTTAGGAGTTCTGTCAACTAAAGGAAAGAGAAACAGAGAGGAAAGCCCTGCACCCTCACCTTCACCATCTCCTAAATAGCAACAAAGCAACACACTGGATGAAAATGTTGAAGTTGATTTACAGTGGCTTCGAAATTCATCAGAAACTTGGAGGCTGACGGAAATAAAATGGAAAAACACATTCAAATATCGAATAATGCGTCTTCACAACAATAATAATGACTAGACTTTGGAATCTTATACGAACGAATACCCAGTGCTAATAGAAATAAACCGCAAGTTTATACTCTGGTAAGGCTTGCCCCAATATTATATTTTATATACATGTAATTTGAGCTATATTTTGTCAATTTAATGTTAATAATTATATTGTGTTCTGTTTTGTGTTTTTTAGTTGAACATTGACTTTGAGGCGGCCTATGGAGACCAAACACATAATTTGTTTGTTTATTGCAAAAATTTAAATATTGGAATTATTAAGAAATAGAAAATCAAAAATTTGCATTTGGCCAGGATCTAATCTCTCTAGCTGATTGTAAGTATATTTTTCTTCATTCATTTAGCGGCTAAATTTTAGCCTATACACATCCCATAGCTGGGCATACAGGGCATAGGCCTTCTCGCAGAGGGCTTGAGCTACTTGTCCCCCATGCTAACCAGTTGCGGATTGGAGGCTTCCCTTTGAAGCCTTTTTACCTATTTTAATGTGATTCTTTCAAAACTTGAACTATCTGAAAAACGAATGGTCTATATAATTATTCTTTTATTTCAGCACCTAAAGAAGAAGATAAAAATCTTGCAGCATTTTTGGCAATTAAACAGAAGAAAAAACAAAAAAAAGTCCGAGCCTAGCTGCGGCTGTAAATCATCTAAGGCATAAACGCGGTATGCGTTCATCAAACATTTAAGATCTGATGTGATCTGACGCTGAAATCGGTCAGTCTATTGAACTTCGGCTAAAAACGTTACAGAATAAAGAGGCAACATCACAGCCTTACATAATTATTGGTGAGTCATTAAAAGATTAAAAGATATCTGATAAAAAAAGCTTGTAACTCTAATTTAATTTTTTTAAATATTTTATTATTGTTATATTGTTAGGTTTCGATATTGCAGACTATATTAAGACTGGTTAATAATAATTAGGTATCTGTTAAGCTAATTCTATTTTTAATAACTTCATAAAGTTTTATTGTATATGTACACACGGCTACACATCAAGCTATACATTTCCAGTTTAAGCTGACCTCGCATTGCAGGGATATCGTTTACAATGCGAGATCACCATAAACTGGAAATGTAAAGCTTGATGTGTAGCCCAGCTGCGTACATAATTTGTTATTTATCATGGTGACTTGTTTAGTATGCTGTGTTCAACTTTTAATAAGTTTTTTTGTATAATTCAAATAGTCTGGATTCTAATGGGACAATTATTATTGCAAACATTAGAATTTCGATGTGTTTATTTTTTTATTTTTGCTTATTTGAAGAACTAGAAGCAAAGGAAAATGTAAAATTTCATAACTTTTTGTCGTAACATGCAATATAAATATTCTGAGCAATGGAAAAGTATGTTATTCTATAAGATGTAAATTATATTGAATGTAAGTATTTTGTGTAATGTGTTCTGCATAAATAAATTAAAAATCAAATATTGTTGTTTGATTGCTATACCATTTAATACCTATTTTCATGTTTCATATTTTTTATACAAGGTCTAGAGGGTTAACTTGATGTGGATCGTCACGCTATGTTATTAAAAATATCTGCGTAGGGGATGCTGAAATTAATTGACGGTTTATAGCAAATATTAAGGTTTCCTCAAAAAGTTTTCATGATAAGCATACAAGAAAACATTTTGATTTAAGCTTAATATTTGCCATAAATCTATATTTAATTTTAGCGCTCCTGCGCGGATTTTTTTAATTTAGTGTAACAATTTACCACAAAGATGTTAGTCATTATAAAAAAGTAGGTTCTCAACCATAATTATTACAATAAAGTTACTTTGTTGATTTGTGCAAAAGATACTGACTTGGATTGACAAATAGAAGTAGTTCATATGGCAACGGTTCATGTTAACGTTGAATACGAGGTTAGTTGCATTAATCAGGATAGCACAGTTATTTGGTGCAAGATCTTAGTTGAAACAACATAAGAATTTCATTGATCTAATAACGTTTCACAGACGTATCGTGCAAGATCTTAGTTGAATCTACAAGTTTAGTGTGTTAATGTGACAATGTTTCATTGTTAAACTGGCCAACATTTGAGCTAAATTAAACAACTACCCGTAATTAAACCAATGCATTACTTAGTAGACGGAACTATGATAATATAACAAAGTTGTCATAGCTTCAGAAGTCAAGATCTTGTTAGGCTCGTATGGAGTCAAGATGTGTGATCACATTAAACAAGATGTTTGTTAAAATAAACAATTTTTTTTTTCAGTGTCCGTACTCTAATACAGATCATTGTAATCTATTTCGCATAGGCGTACTTTATAATCTACAAAAGCAGGAGTACGCTTAAATATTGTTACCTATTTTTTATCGACTCTGACTTTGTTTTGAACTAACCTATTTCAGGCGGGGTGTTAAAATTTTCAAGCTCGCTTCGCTCGATCTTACATCCTACATTAAAATAATGTTATTAAATTATCAAACGTTTCTGCATAAGTCTGATAAGTCGATATAAATTGACTTCTATTTCTGTATGAATGGTCAAAGATAAAGAAAACCTAACTTATCCGAAGCGGGATGCAAAAAATTTCGAGCTCGCTTCGCTCGCTCTTGCATCCTATTTTCGTAAAGTGGCCTTCCATATTTTTGGGCATGATTGCAAAGTGACGGAAACAGAGAAACAGGACTTTTTATTGAATATGATAATAATTATAAGCTCTTTTCTTTTGTCAACTTAAATTGGGTATGTCTAAGATCGTAGGTAATAATTTTCCGCAAAGAGAATAGGAAATGCTGTTTAAAAAATAAACAATAAATTGTCCTTTGTTTATAAAATTGTCTACTCTTTTACCCTCTCTGAAATTTGAAATATAAAGTATTTCTGATTTCAGACAGGGTAAAAGAGTAGGTACAATTTTCTTCTAAAAAAGTTGGCAACCCCAACCCCCCCGAATTGAATTCCTGGTTTCGGCCCTGTAGACATTCTCCAATAAGCAATAACAACCCATTAAAAAAAATTACATAATTAATCTGTTTACATTATTGTTTTATTTAGTTTCGAATGTTCTTAAAAGGGCGCCGTTCTAATCTTTCGCCTAGGGCGCCAGGAATTCTCGGGCCGGCCCTGTGTGTGCCTACACATTTGGGAATGGGCGTGATTTGACGTATGTTTTTATGCAAGTAATAATTAAATCCAAACATCGGCATCGCTTGCAGAATTACTCATGCATGTATAATTAGTTATTAAGAAACTGTCTGCACACGCGAACTAAGAATATTTCCATAATTGACTAGCTTTAGCCGCGTGGATGTCGGAAAATATCCCACGGGGAATGTTCTACCTGGATTAAAAGTACCCTATGTGATAATTCGGGTTATAAGCTATCTGTGTGCCAAATTTCATCCAAATACGTTCAGCCGTTTCTGCCGCAATCCGGAACATACATCCAGACAAACGGATAAAAATTCTTAAAACTTATGTTTTTGGCATCAGACTCGTACACTTCGTAGCAATTAATTTTTTAGGGTTCCGTACCCGAAGGGTGACTAACGGAACCCTATTCATAAGCTTCCGCTGTCCGTCTGTCTGTCAGCGAGCTCTATCTCATGAACCGTACTAGGTAGGCAGTTGAAAATTTCACAGTGTGTGTTTCTATTGACGGTATATCAATAAATAAATACCATGGTTATTATAACCATGAATTTTGTTTTTAAAAACATGCTAAATATCCCGCGCTGCGGTGCACAGTAGCGCCATCTAGTGACCTTATTTTAAAACTAACTTTATAATATTGATTTTAAAGCCTCGTTATTTTCAGAATTCTCTAGTTTTCTGATGAGAAGGTGGTCCCAAGTGCAGGGCCGATTCCACTGGTAGAAATCTAAAAGTGAGCAATTTACTGCATTTTGAGGAGCTTTTCTGCTCATCACGCCGAAGATTCTCATCAGATCTTCACCAAATTTTTGAGAGACCAACTTAAAGTTACTACCTTTCAATTAAAAAAAGAACCATTGAAATCGATCTCATAAGGCGGAGACAGCCCCCTTTTTGAAGGAAGTACCCCTCCAATAAAAATCCCCGATAACAAAAAAAAAAAAAAAAAATCATATGGTGTACAGGTTGTACACCAAGTTTCGTCCAGATCGGTTGTGAATACGACCTGTAGAGGTACGTACAAACTGACACACGAAATGGCAAAATTTGGCCAGACTTGAAGCTCGTTTCGCTCGTCAAAAATATAAATCAAAAGTAATTTATTCAAACTAGGCTGAGAATCGGCAATTTTTGAACGTCAATATTACATAAGACTTTTTGACCCAAAACACCCGCCCTTCATCACTTCCTAGTACTTTTGCCGGGAAGAAGTGGCGCAACAAACTGTCCAGCAGCACAGCTGTCTGTTCAGTTAGAAATAAAAAACATCGGGCAGCCTTTGGAGACTGCCGATAGAAGTGAAAACTAAGTAACTTTTTGATACAACAACGTAACGCCATCTAACGAAAATGTCAGGAATTTAAGTGGCTTGCTGTCAGTACAAGAACGAAAGCTGTAGCTCCATAAAAAAAACCAAAAAAATAAAACAGAGTGCGCTGTCGACCACATTTCTACTCTCCCTCCGTCTTACGAATTTTCGATCAGGTCACGTGTCCTGACGCGAGTTTAAACATTTTTACTTTTTACCCATACCAAAAAAAGTGCACAACGCCGCCGCCGCTAAAGAAGGTAAAAAGGCTTCAAGGCTTCAATAAAAAGTATCTTGTTAAAAATTGCCTCATTCGTTTAGCGGTTGAAAGAGCAGCAACCTTGACTCATTGAGAACTCGCGGTCGATTCCCAGAACTGGCAAATTAGCATGTACAAACATACTGCGAGTGCTCAGAAATCTTTAGATGTAGCCGCAAAAGTGAGTCTTATCGGTAATTTGATTGGGTAATGATGAAGGAAAATATTGCGAGGAAACCATGGGCCCGTTGCAGGTTGCATGTCCTAACAACCTGCAACGGGCCCTCTGGTGGATTATGGCCCACTCCCTCTGACAGAGAGGAGGCGTCTTCTCATACAGACGGAATGAGCATTAATCATCTATGCTTTGACAGCAGTGGTGGCCCAGTGGTAACGGCCCCGACTTACGAGTTATAGGTCGTGGGTTCGAACCCAAGCAGGCGCTTTACTTTGTGTAAATAATTTCATCACCACTGCTCTCAAAACGGTGAAGGAAAACATCGTGAGGAAACCGGCATATCTAAGAACCAAAAATTCGAAGACTTGTGACATCTACCAACCCGCACTGGGCCCGCGTGGTAGATTACAGCCCACTCCCTCTCACAGAGAGGAGGCCTGTGTCCCAGCAGTGGGAACATTAATAGGCTGATGATGATGATGATGCTTTGACAGCCTCGTTGGTCTAGTGGTCGCAGGCGCTACTGGTGAGCATGAGGTTCTGGGTTCGATTCCCAGGTCGGGAAAAGTATTCTTGGGTTTTTGTATCTGGAATTTCTCAGTAGCAGGCCGAAGTCTGGATTTGATCTCGGTTGATGGCAATAGGCTCGCCCCCTATAACATGGGACTTAAACATAACTGGCGAAATGTGGGTGTGCTATAATAGGTAAGTACGCGTCTGCCTAACCTTACGGGGCATACAAAACATGTTCTCCCATTCGCAATGTATGGGAGACTTCGCCTCGGCCCACATTTTCACGATCGTCCATCAATTAGGTATATGGGCCGCGACAGTAATGTACTATTCAAATTTTACAAAAAATGTAGAATTGATTCTAGTCGCCCGCAAAAGGTAGTTTTCGTATGGAGAAGACGGGGCAACAAACTCCGCTAGTACTATTTTAAAATGTTTTACAATATTTTGTATAAATTAATTGTATAATTACCTATACGTGAAGATGACGCACCTAGAATTAGAATTCTCGAAAAAAGTATGCGAATTAAGTTATTTCTCTGGTTGTAATCAAAACGACTAGTCGCAAATGCAAACGACAACTTTGCGCCTTGTTGCAGCGACGGAGACGCAGCGACAGGACGTACTACAGTACAGATTGCGCTAGCGGCCTCAGGATTCTTCACGATTTTATCCTCCTAATTAATAATTCTGTGACGAAAAAAAACAAGACGTGAGTGTTTGTAAAGTCTCATTTAAAGCAATCTATTGTCAGTTCTCTCAAAGGGCTCATGGCAAATGATTTTGTAAGAAAGAAATGATTTTGAATCTTATTTTATTACGCTTAGGATTGATATTTGGTTGACCACACCATTAACTTTATTACTCCGGGCTTCTACTGAGGAATTTCTAACGAAAAAAACTGAGAGGACTCGTCCGGGGAAGTACAGTCAACATGGTAACAAATTGATTGCTCGTTTTTCGAAGTTCAAGTGTTACTCTGACGTGCAGGTGACCATACCACCACCACCATAATTATCTAATCTTTTCTGTGTTGCGGTTTGAACGGATGAACGTCAAAATGACATAAGACAGTCCCCCGACACGCCCGTCCTTCACCACTTCCTATTGCTTTAGCTGGGAAGAAGTGGCGCAACAAACTGTTCAGCAGCACAGCTGTCTGTTCAGTTAGAAAAATAGAATCAACATTCAATCAATCTTCCTAGCCTTTTTCCCAACTATCTTGGGGTCGGCTTCCAGTCTAACCGGATGCAGCTGAATACCAGTATTTTACATGGAGCGACTGCCAATCTGACCTCCACAACCCAGTAACTGGGTAATACGATACCCCTTGGTAAGACTGGTGTCAGACTTTCGGGCTTCTGACGACTCGTAACGACTGTCAAAGATCCACAAATGACAGCCGGGACCAACGGCTTAACGTGCTTTCCGAGGCACGGAGGAATCTCGGTATGTAAAGATGGTCACCCATCCACTGACCAACCCCGGCAAGCGTAGCTTAACCTGATGGATTGACCCGTGCGGCTTGTTATTCCTTAGCCACGAGCTCCTCAAAACCTCCTCAAAAATAGAATCAACATTACGAAACACAAAATATTAATGTAATTATTTTGCCAGTAAGTACCTACATGTTTATACCGGGTCCATATTGGCTCACCTAAAGTTCTTTACCCGAAATTGTTCTTCCTAATGATTTGTAATCCGAATGATCACTCTTCCTAAAATTTTTCATCCTAAAGTTTTCATTCATACTATTTGTAGTGCTACCGGCGATGTTCATAACACTCATGTTTCCGAAAATTGTAATTAATAATATCATTAATGTAAATATATTTAAACTCCTACTGTTTTTTATCATAAAACGCTTTTATCCTACTGAGAAAACATAATCATGAACCAGATGCTTTGAAGGAAAAGGTTTGTTTTTAAAGTATTTCTTGTGATTACAAAACAACTGTTCACATTTTTACATTTAGCCATTTTATTTTTGGTTATTGTTGTTACATATTTATTACTATAACTATACCTGAGATAGTTATGTCTAAAAACCAATTGTTTAGAATGATTAAAGGTCGTTTCACTGATTTTTGTCTTAAATGAACGAAATTCAGGTCAAAGTGTCGTCTTAGGGGCACTATGAAAAAAATACTTAGAAAAATTTCGCGACCAATTTCGAGGTAGCGCTCGCCGGCCGCTGCCGCGGCACCGCTCGCTTCGCTCGCTCGGCTCGCGCGTAGTTGGTCACAGTTCTAACCTAACCTAACCTAATCCTAATCTAAACAAAAAAGATATGACTTTGAATTATAGTGTAAAAGATGGTTATGTTGAGAAAATATAGGAAAACAAATAAAAGTATAATAGATGTTTATTGCTACTGACATTATGAAGTTGAATGCTTCGGAATTATGAACATTAGAGACAGAGTAGTTAGGAATTGTGATTGTTAGGATGAAAAATGTTAGGAAGAACATTTTCGGATTTCCAATTATCGGAGTTGAAAATTTAGGTGAACTTTGGCGCACCCGTTTATACCACTAACAAAATGCACATCAGACATTTCAGATTTGTCACTGGAATGGCAACACGTCTGCGATGTATTCCAGATGTCCTTACGCGGCAGACTCCCTCCCACAGAGAGGAGGCCTGTATCCCAGCAGAGGGAACATTATAAGCTGAGTCTGAGTATGATAATTGTGATAAGCGGGAGTGACTACTTGGCAACATGTAGGCCGGTCGCTTATTTCGTCGAACCCAATAACATTAATAAAGGATTTCGTACAACGTTTTCCTTAACCCACTACTGATTCCGCTAAAACAAGGAACCTAATCTACATACATTACATCCTATCCTATTTAATAAGCAATATATATTATTAGCACTATACAATGTGGAGACTACAATATAACAGTATATGAAAATACTGGCACTACTAATGCATAATAGTATTTTGGAACTGTCAAATAAATCCTAGCTTCGAAATACAAAAATGAGTATTTCAAACAAATTAAATGTATTCTTTGCCGGATCCACCCTAAGAATATAAATTCCGTTTATACAATTATGCCTAGGGTGGATTCTCGGGCATACGTTTCAGAATATCCACCTTAGGGTGGATTTTTGGGGTGGATAAACGAAATAACCCGAGCCGACTATGGATTTTGCCGAGCTATATTGACTAACTAAACTATTGAATATATTCACTTAAATTTTTGTATGCAGAATGGGAACGTCATTAGGGCCACCCCGTTTAATTTTTTGTTGTATCGTCGTCTCCACCTTGTATATTTGTAATCAATCACGTTCTCAAAAACGGCTCTTTTCGATGAAAGTTGTAATATATGCGTTTACGGGGGCGAAAAATAGATCAATCTAGGTCAGGGGTCGGCAACCTTTTGAGACGGAAGAGCCAAAAATTACAAGCTACAAAATGTTCCAGTTTTTAAAGAGCCCGAATATGGTATTTGCTTAATATGATTTTTTTATTTAAAATAAACGACTATACGTAATATTTATTCATATAAAAAGAAACAAAATGTTTTCAGCACGAAACATATTACAGTGTTTTATCTAGCTGCTAGAATAATAAAATAATTAATATAATTAAGTATTTCATAATGAGTGAGCAGTGGTGACCCAGTGGTATCGGCCCCGACTTACGAGTTGTAGGTCGTGGGTTCGAAGTTCGAACCCAAGCAGGCGCTTTACTTTGTGTAAATAACTTCATCACCACTGCTCTCAAAACGGTGAAGGAAAACATCGTGAGGAAACCGGCATATCTTAAAACCAAAAAATTCGAAGACATTTAAAATCTACCACCCCGCACTGGGCCCGCGTGATAGATTACGGCCCACTCCCTCTCACAGAGAGGAGGCCTGTGTCCCAGCAGTGGGAACATTGACTGATTATGTATTATGTATTTCATAATAGATAGTTACATCAATGGGAGCATTGGCTTTACATGCCTTTTGAAAGTTTGGTATCGGGCTCATAACTATAATTTTTGCGTATTGAACCCGAGAGCCGCAACTTTATATCGAAAGAGCTCAGTCGACCAGACAAAGTAACATTCGATAACCGATAATTTATATGACCTCAAGATAAAAGTACGTCGTTCAAGTCTATATGAAGCTACACCTTGACGGCCTTTTCCCAACTATATCTGGGTCGGGTCTGTCTCTGGGCCAGTCTTACTTATAATCAGCCTATTAATGTTCCCACTGCTGGGACGCAGGCCTCTTCTCTGTGAGAGGGAGTGTGCCGTAATCCACCACGCGGGCCCAGCGTGGGTTGGTAGATGTCACATGTCTTCGAATTTTTGGTTCTAAGACATGCCGGTTTCCTCACAATGTTTTCCTTCACCGTTTTGAGAGCAGTGGTGATGAAATTATTTACACAAAGTAAAGCGCCTGCTCCTACAACTCGTAAGTCTGGGCCGATACCACTGAGCCACCACTGCTCTCACCAGTCTTCTTAATGCAGCTAGCTGAATACTAGTATTTTACATGGAGCGACTGCCTAACTGACCTAATCCAGTTATTAAGTATCACGACACCCGTTGGTTGTCAGACGTCAGACTTCCGGGCTTCCGACTACCCGTAACGACTGTCAAAGATATACGAATGACAGCTGGGACCAATGGGATCAGAATCTTAAAGTGCTTTTCGAGGTAGGGACCGATCTCGATTTGAAATGCAGCAAGTGAAGTTTAACCTTGCGTGTTCTGTACTGAGCTCACGCAACGCGTCGTACGTCCAGCCAGTAATAGGACTCGCCCATCCAGAAGCGCTGTCCCAGTTTAATATCCAACAGAGCGCATTCAGCGCGTATCCCAGCGCGTCAAGAAAATACACGTTGGATATTCAACTCTCGGCGCTAAGCAAAGCGTCGAAAATGCAATACGCGAAAAAAAATCGCGAAGTGCGAACGTTGGCTTACCGTTCTCGCGCTATGAGCTACGGCCTCTAAAGCTAACTAATATTATAAAAGCAAAAGTGAGTTTTGTTTGTTTGTTACGCTTTCGCGCTAAAACGGCTGAACAGATTTGGATGAATTTCGGCACATGGGTAGACCATGGCCTGGGTAGAGCATAGGATACTTTTTATCCCGATATTCCCTCGGAATCGAAACTTATGTGGATGAAACCAGCGCAGCTTGTGTAATGGTAACACTTATTATAGTCTGCCAACACTAAGAAATAGCTATCCACATACACACCCTAGACTACATCAAAATGGAAATAATTTGGGGTTGGATAACCGAGACCGTAGGCCAAGACGTAACGTGCCAGAGCAACTAAGGATGAAATGGCGACAAGTCACAGGAACAACTTGTGACCCACGGATGTCAAGTTAAGGGGAAAATCTACAAGTCCGTGATAAAGCCTGTCGTATTGTATGGATCGGAATGTTGGGCCGTGAAGAAGATGGATGAAAACAGATTGCATGTAGCGGAGATGAGAATGTTGAGATGGATGTGTGGAGTGACGAAAATGGATAAAGTAAGAAATGAGTATACGTATAAGGTGAAGTTTAAAAGTGGCGCCAGTGACAGAAAAGTTGAAAGGCAATCGTTTGGCCTGGTATGGACATGATGAGGAGAGAGGAAACGCATGTGACTAAAAGAGTGATGAATATAAATGTTGATGGATGGAGAGAGAGAGGAAGGTCAAAGAAAAGATGGATGGATTGTGTGAGGAGTGATATGAAAGAGAAGGGAGTGAATGATAGCGTGGTGGTTGATAGGGACAGTGGGAGAAGGACACGTGTTGCGCCGACACCGAGTGACATGAGACAAGACAGGAAAATGATGACTTGGGGTTGAATAAAATACTTGCCTCATAATAGTTCTGCCGTCTCTGGGAGCTGCCGGCGCGGCGCGCGGCGTCTGCCTGCCCTGTGGATGATCTAAACTACTTAATCTAGAGTCTAAACTAAACTGTATTTTCCCACGGTCTATAAGGTCAGTCAAGTCAAATGATAGTCGCTGTGTCAAATACCTACAATACGCAATCCGTATCTGCAGTAGGTATTGCGTCCATAAATTACCTACTGGATTTTATCACTGAAGTGAAATGCTATGTAAAAATTAAAAGAGTAGGGGAAGACCAAAGAAACGATGGATGGACTGTGTGAGGGATGATATGGCTAGAAAGGGGGTGACTACCGAGATGACGACTAATAGAGAAGTGTGGAAGAAAGGGACATGTTGCGCCGACCACTAGTAAATTAGGATGAGGGCAGAAGAATGGTGATGATGTGTAATAATAAAACCGGCCCAGTGCGAGTCGGACTCGCACACGAAGGGGGGATTACCAGCGTACAACAACACTACTTACATATTTTTAGGGTTCCAAAATAGGATAACTTTAAAAATTAATGGGGGTTCTCATACAAGAAACGTGTTTTTTTTGGCGTGTTTTGCTAAATACAATTTTTCTGTTTGCCCCCGAAAAATCACCCCCATATTCAAAATTCATTTAATTACGTTATACGTTCGTGTGGGGTCACAGAAATGCATATGTGTACCGTATTTCAACTAAATTGGAACAGTACCTAGATTCGGAGCAATTTGGCTGTGACAAACGGACAGACAGACAGACGCCTAGCCAGCCAACGAGACAGACACACGAGTGATCCTATAGTGTAAGGGTTCCGTTTTTCCCTTTTGAGGTATGAAACGCTAAAAACATTTTTCTTTCGTTAAAAAAAAAAATCAACGGATTTTCTACATTTTTCCCCTTTCCCCATTTTGCTTCATACGTCATTAACGTCAGACATACGTTTCTACAAACCCAGTTGTAAATCCTTGTCAGATCGTAATTCCCCGCAAGTATTATTAAATGACCTCCAATTAATTAACTTATACTTTTACGGACATATTGACCTTTTTATTCAATATTTATTTGGGTTTTCCGATTTACTCGTAGTTAGGTGTGTTTATAATGGGCATGGCTGTTTGCGGTTGTGTTGTGTGTTCAAGCATATGACCTACTAAAATGAGTTAATAATTGATAAATGATTATATTTTTATAATAGGTTTGTTGTACAAACATTTTTACACGTCAGTAATAAGTTATGTTTGAAAACTAGGGTTTCCTGACTACTCTCCGAAGAAAGACCGAAAGAAACTCAAGAGGTCACATTGTATTTGATGAGTGTTTGAAATTACCTTTTGTACTTATCAATATTTTAGTTCGCTAGTTAGCCACATTTCTTATTTCCATACAGTAATATTGCCAAATTAATCAAAACAGCGAAATATTTGACATCTATTTGCGACGTTGCCCACTTTCTGAATAGACGCCCTTAAAACTAACTGAGAAAAAAAAAACAAAAAAAACATTATGTATGACCTACCTACATAGTCTTCACAATAATTAATTTTAATATTTAAAAAAAAGACGTGTGGCACTCGGGGACTGCCGCGGTAAAGCTATTGCATAGCATTTTTTATCAACTTATGCAATTGTAAAATATTAACCCGAATACAAGAAATAGCAATGGTGACATTGACAGGAACTGTTATTCATATTTATAGTTTTTAAAACTTGACACAACGTAATGGGAACATCAAACTAATAAAAAGGTTTTAATTTAACTATTAATAGTCAAGGATCATTCGTCTAAGTAAATTTGAACTTTGTTGTCAAACAGTTAAACATAATTTTCAATACAACACTCTCGTTAGGCGTTAGGTATTTTCGTTACGGAATTTCTGGATTCAGTCTCCACGGTCAAGGCCTGCGATAGAAGCTATGCAATAGCTTAAAATATAAAAAAGACGTGTGGCACTCGGGGACTGCTGCGGCAAAGCTATTGCATAGCATTTTTTATCAACTTATGTAATTGTAAAATATTAACCCGAATACAAGAAACAGCAATGGTGACATTGACAGGAACTGTTATTCACATTTATTGTTTTTAAAACTTGCCACAACGTAATGGGAACATCAAACTAATAAAAAGGTGTTAATTTAACTATTAATAGTCAAGGATCATTCGTCTAAGTAAATTTGAACTTTATTGTCAAACAGTTAAACATAATTTTCAATACAACACTCTCGTATCATTCGTCTAAGTAAATTTGAACTTTGTTGTCAAACAGTTAAACATAATTTTCAATACAAAACACTCTCCTTAGGTACTCGTATTTTCGTTACGGAATTTCTGGATTAGGTCTCCACGCTCAAGGCCCGCGATAGAAGCTATGCAATAGCTTAAAATTCAATTGACAATTCTAGGTCAACCGGAAGTACCCTATAGGTTTTGGGTCGAAAATTTATAGAATAGTTCCCGTTGACCTAGAAGCACGAAAATTTATTTGCAAAAACCAAGGTCTTTCAGCACAAACATAGGAAACATTCCAAAAAATAAAAAGGTGAGTTGTATGGGTGCTCATACAATTTAGAGGACTAGTTTCTGGACACAGAACTATTTAGGTACCTATGCGAATGAAGCTCCTTACGGAACCCTCGGTGCGCGAGTCCGACTCGCTCTTGACCGGTTTTTTAAATCAACATGAACTGTGTCCATGTGTTTTGTTTGGATCGACCATCTCTTGTTATTTCTATTTTTAAATCGCTGGGAATAAAAAAACTTCATTATCAAAATGTGCCTCGTACAAACTGAACTTTATGTGTGGATAATAAAGTTATTTTTCTCAAACATGCTTGGAAATTCGAACATTATTTTGACAACCTTGAAACCTTCTTCGAGATAAATTGAAATTGCTGTACTGGTCAAAAACAAGCGAGCATCAGGCCGGCAATCTTAGTATGAAAATCCATATCTATCATGTGAAAACTCATATCTGTCCTGTTATTTAAAAATGGAACTAACTTTTTACTTCCACATGACAACCAAGGAGGTTACTTATCAAAGATTTTATTTAAATTTCGAACTCGCTTAGCAAATAGAGCTGTGAAGAATAGTATATTATGCAACTAATGAATAAAGGACGGATTTAAAGCGAGGGCCATAGATGAATCACGATCAAGTGAAGGATTCTAACGACTGAATCACGACCGTAGGGAGTGATTCATGATGAATGAATCACGAGCGCAGCGAGTGATTCAAGTGTTAGAATCCTGAGCGACGCGAGTGATTCATGGCCCTCGATATAAATCCGTTTTATTCAAGAGTTGCATACTATACTTTATACCATGACTACGAGAAAAAGAAAGATTTAAGCAAAAATAGACATTTAATAAAAGGTTAACACGTTCAGTGTCGGGAGCCCTCCTGGAGGGTTCACCTACTTGGATATGGGATGTCGGGAGCCCTCGCGGAGGGCTCATTTTAAATGTAGACATTCAGCGTCGGGAGGCCTCCTGGAGGGTTCACCTACTTGGATATGGGATGTCGGGAGCCCTCGCTTCAGTATCGGGAGCCCTCCTGGAGGGCTCACCTACTTGGATATGGGATGACGGGAGCCCTCGCGGAGGGCTTATTTTAAATGTAGACATTGAGTTTCGGGAGCCCTCCTGGAGGGTTCACCTACTTTGATATGGGATGCCGGGAGCCCTCGCGGAGGGCTCATTTTAAATGTAGACGTTCAGTGTCGGGAGCCCTCCTGGAGGGCTCACCTACTTGGATATGGGATGACGGGAGCCCTCGCGGAGGGCTCATTTTAAATGTAGACATTGAGTTTCGGGAGCCCTCCTGGAGGGTTCACCTACTTGGGTATGGGATAGCGGGAGCCCTCGCGGAGGGCTCATTTTAAATGTAGGTTTTTTTTAGCAAATACAGATTATAAACCGTGAAAATAAAATCTGATGTAGGTACCTATATTTAAAAAAAACGTAATGCAACCCTCCCGGAGGTTTCACTTCCAACTAAGAATAATAAAAGTCGTAGACTTCCAATATATATGGCGGCATGGCGTATGAGTTCTATGAAAATGGGTGGAGTCGAAAGAGTTAAGGAGGTTGTATAGCATTGAAATAGCGGTCGAATATATTGACGTGTTCTAAATTCAAACACCAAAATAGTGATTAAAAGACCTTTTTATTCACTGTTTTCAGTGAATAAAATAAGCTTTTTAGAGGGGGAATGGTATAAACAAATAATGACCATATTGGCGCGTGAAAAATTTTCTTTGTTCGTCATTGATTCTGGAATTTATATAGTACATTACTGTCGAGGCCAGCAATTAGGGCATAGATGGACGATCGTGAAAATGTGGGCCGAAGCGAAGCCGAGGCACACATACGTGAGTCCATCAATGCCGTTGCGGCCAAGACTTGTATAGTACTTTTCTCAAACAATGCGCGGAAATTCAAACTAAGTAAATCACTTCACTATCACTATCACTACATAATTATTATAAAAGCAAGTTTAAAAACTAAAACCCGACTACTGAAAAATCACGCTCTAAAATGTATGAAACAAGAAAATATTTCGGACAGAAAGCAAGACATATGTCGTGATTTCTCTCCGAAATATTTTCTTGCTTCATACATTTTAACTAAACTTAAACTTCACGGTATAACAATAGCCGGTGTCGCGTCGCGCTAGTCTGCACGAAGTTTTATGCTCCTATGCGAGACAGTCCCAGCGCTGGTTTTCAACGACAGGCGGCGTTGACGTGATGACGTCAACCGATGCAGCATATAGTGAAGAAATAAAATAAGAAATCAAAAATAAAATGAATACAATACCAATACCTAATCCTAAATGTTTTTATAAATAGAATGTTTAAAATGTCAACATTTGGTTCCGTCTCGGCGACTCACGCGCATCTGTGCGCGCAGCTGTCATAATAATATAACCTACTCATTAGGTATATTATTAAAAGATTCGACTAATACCTCGCAGTTCTAGTGGTCGCAAGCGCTACTACTGAGCACGAGGTCCTGGTTTCGATTCCCTGGTCGGGCAAAGTGTTATTGGGTTTTTCCATCCAGAATTTCTAAGAACAGGATAAGTCTAGATTTATGCCCGTTTGATGACAATAGGCTCGCCCCCTATTACTTGCGACTTGAACATATCTGGCGATATGATGTACATGCTAAGGTCATCTCTGCCAAACCCTCCAGTAAAACAAGGCATGAAGTTATGTTATTCGTGGCAGATGAGAGACTATATTTAAACTCCGTGGTTACTTTTATCTTCATATCGATGAGTAATACAAACAGAACAGGCCATGTGTTGCGTGTTCCGCGAATTTATATATTTACCAACCTACTACGGCTACTACCACGGCCACCACGGTAATATTATTACCGTGCCATATTACCGTACCATCTAGCCTTTTCCCAACTAATCTGCGTTCGCAATTCATTTGCCAAACATGTACACAAACACGAGTTTTAAGAAAAACAACTGTAATGCCTACACATAAGGTTCAGTTTCTGCTAGAAATTCATGTTTTTTATGACTTTTTCAACTGTACTAGTCGGTCTAAAATCAACTTTATTTACACTTGCATAAAGTTGATGATTGTCTTAGTGGATAACTTGTGTTTGTTTACGTGTTTGGCAAATAAATTTTGAACGCGCGGCATGGTATTTCGCAGAGCTAACTGGGGCCACCGCCTTCCCCCTCATGACTACCTTACATAACATACATAATCAGCCTATTACCTACTGTTCCCACTGCTGGGACACAGTGTGAGAAGGAGTGGACCGTAATCCTCACGCGGGCCCAGTGCGGGTTGGTAGATGTCGCATGTCTTTGAATTTTTGGTCCTAAGACATACCGGTTTCCTCACGATGTTTTCCTTCACCGTTTTGAGAGCAGTGGTGATGAAATTATTTACACAAAGTAAAGCTGGGCAAAGTAAAGGGTTCGAACGCACACGACCTACAACTCATAAGTCGGGGCCGATACCACTGGGCCACCATGACTGCTATTGCCATCATACTCGTAAATGCGCGCGTAGTACTTGATCATTATTTTGCTGCGATGTTATTTTAAAACTGCGATATCTCCTGTCGTGACGGTTAAAATGTTACACTTTTTTCGACTAGCTCACATTCGCAAAGTGTGCAGAGAATAACGTAACGCAACTTCGTTCCAAAAAACCCTTTCCGTTATCTAAAAGACTTTGTACAGACGCCAGCACATCAACCTACTCCAATCTGTCAAATTTTCCGAATCAACATTGAACCTTATTCTTTAGCGATAAAGTCGAAAATTTATTAAAGAAATTTGACAGATTGTAGTAACTTGATGTGCTGGCGTCTGTACATACAAATAGAAAGTAAGTAACCTATTACAAGTTAACTTGTAATACCGGTTTCATTGATATTTCCCAAGGAAATTGACATCGTTTTTCCCAGCAAGATTACGATGACAACAACCTTTGCTACTAACACGAAGATTTATAACTCCACGTTCGAAGGGGAGGCGGATGTGTTTACTTCACCCACAGTTCGCCAATGATGTATCAGTCCTTCCATCAGCCCTTTGACATCAACTGGACACAAATCCAGATTACGAGCTGCGTGAAATCAGAAAGAGGCGTTATATACAGTATGTTAGCTAACAGAGGGCGTTCCCGTTAACCCGCAAAAGTATAGCATCCATACATGCTAGAAAAAATATTAAAATTGAAAAAAAAAAAAAATTTTTTTTTTTTTTTTTAAATTGATACGTAAATGTAACACTCTGTACACGCGCACTTTTCTTTCAACGTGGAAAGACAAGTGCGACAGTGCGCGTGTACAGAGTGTTTGTTTTACGTATGAAATTAATATTTTTTGTGAATATTTTATGACAAAAAAATAAAAAAAGTTTTTTTTTTCCGATTTTAATATTTTTTGTAGCATGTATGGACGCTATACTATTGCGGGTTAACGGGAACGCCCTCTGTTAGTTAACATACTGTATATTATTATGTAAATGCTTTGAGTTTTGAGTAGTTAGGAGCTTGTGGCTAAGTAATAACAGCGGCACGGTTCGATCCATCACGTTAAGCTACGCTTGCCGGGGTTGGTCTGTGAATGGGTGACCATTTTAACATACCGAGACTCCTCCGTGCCTCGGAAAGCACGTTAAGCTGTTGGTCCCGGCTGTGGATCTTTGACGGTCGTTACGGGTCGTCAGAAGCCCGAAAGTCTGACAACTAGTCTTACCAAGGGGTATCGTATTACCCAGTTACTGGGTTGGGAAGGTCAGATAGGCAGTCGCTCCATGTAAAAAGGCTCGTGCAGACTAGCGCGACACCGGTAAATTGAACAGTGAAGTTTTCTTAGAAATTGTTTGGTTAGAGTCGCGCAGCGCTGTCGCTTCACGCCGACGCTAAATAGTTATGGTATTCAGCTGCATTCGGTTAGACTGGAAGCTGATCCCAACATGGTTGGGAAAAGACTAGGCAGATTGATTTGTGCGTTGATTGTACGTATGGGAAAAAAAAACTTTTTACAAAAAAATAATAACCGAAGAAGTCGGTTTTTATTTTTTTGTAAAAAGTTTTATTTTTTCACTTTTTAGTTGTGGTACCTACCCCACACAAATTTAAATACCACTATGAAAATAACAGTAACAGGAAGTTATCATCATATCATCCATATACAGGGTGACAGGGAAATTTTCCTGTCACCCTGTATACTAAGTGGAAAAAATATGTATTATTGAAGCTAACTCAAAAATTATGCAAGCAAAGTTAATAAAATTTATACGGGACCACTTCGGGAGGACTTACCCTTGCAAATGGGACCACATACCCTTGCAAACAAAAAAAAAAAATTTAATCGGTCCACAAATGACGGAGAAAAAAAAAAACATAGAAAAAAAAGAACATACAAAAAAAAAACATAGAACATAGAACCTCCTCCTTTTTGGAAGTCGGTTAAAAAACGATTTATTACTCATATAGGAACTGAAATGATTTCCAAACTACGCCATTAATGACTACGGATTCTGAATAATATAATTATTTTAATTGCTTTGGCGATTAAGTATTAATAGTTTTATTATGGATAAACACGTGAGAATGTCAACACTTTGTGATGTCTTTAATAATAACAAAAGGCGTGACGCATATCAATCTGCCTGCTTTTTCCCAACTCTGTCGGGGACGGCTTCCAGTCTAACCGGATGCAGTTGTATACCAGTATGTTACATGGAGCGACTGCCTATCTGACCTCCACAACCCAGTCACTGGGTAACACGACACCCCTTGGTAAGACTGCTATCTAATTATGCAACACATTTTCGTAAACGATTCCGACTAATCTGTTTAATTTTGGCAGTTCAACAACATTCATTGCGTTATTTACGTTGTTGGGCGGATTTTTTTTTCGAACTTATGAAGCAATGGATTAGTAATCTGTTTCAAAACGATTCAAATTCTGATTGATCGTGTATTACGTAATTAGGGTGCTGGTTGTCAGACTTTTGGGTTTTGACAACCGGTAACGACTGTCAAGGACCAACGAATGACAGCCGGGACCAAACGGCTTAACGTGCTTTCAGAAGCACGAAAGGGTCTCGATATTTAATGGATGGTTACCCATCCACGATCTGTCCGCGGCATGCGTAGCTTATCTTTCTTGTCGACGCGTGCGGTTGTTTTCATTTGGCCTTTCTCAATTAATATTTCCCAGTGAAGTTACAGCTGGGTTTACCCATAATATAGTAATAGTTGTGTAATTGCGGATCTTGTGGGTTTAGTTCTGACCTATTGATCACTTGATTTCTTATGCAATGGCAGGGATGTCCGCCATTGCTCCCGCGAGGTGGCGCTAGTGAGTTTGGAGGTCATAATCAGTCTTTTTAACCGACTTCCAAAAAGGAGGAGGTTCTATGTTCGACTTTATGTATGTTTTTTTTTTTTTTTTTTTTTTTTTTTTTTTTTTTTTTTTTTTATGTATGTTCACCGATATCTCCGCCAATTGTGGACCGATTTTGAAAATTATTTTTTTGTTTGAAAGGGTAAGCTCCCGAGGTGGTCCCATATAAATTTTATTGACTTTGCTTAGATAGTTTTTGAGTTAGCTTCAATAATACATATTTTTCCCACTTAGTTTATATGGACGATATGATGATAACTTCCTGTCACTGTTATTTATTGCAGTTAATGGTATTGGATATTGTGTGGGGTAGGTACCACAACTAAAAAGTGAAAAATAAAAACTTTTTACAAAAAAAATTAAAACCGACTTCCAAAAAAAACCACTACAAAGTTAAAAATAACTTTAATTTCGGAAGTCGGTGGCAAAAAACGAAAATTAAAAAACAAAGACACCGACTTCCGAAATTAAAGTTATTTTTAACTTTGTAGTGGTTTTTTTTGGAAGTCGGTTTTAATTTTTTTTGTAAAAAGTTTTTTATTATCTATGGTCATAATATGAAATTCTGGTGGTCAAATTTAAAATATTTTCGTCTATTGAGTTTAGTACTATACTCTATGGAAATAACCAATGTTTGACAGTTGTTGACAGTTCGTATACCCCCAACACAGCCAGCGCCATCTGTTCTGAGCTTGTCAGATTACCTGCCATTGCTATGGCTTCCAAGTTCCTTAGAAAGTGGTGCCGTCCATGTTGAGGTTTTGAAACGACTTCAAAAAAGGAGGAGGTTCTAAATTCGTATGGTTTTGTAATAAGTAGTAAAGTTAGTAAAATATACGAATAAAAAAACTGTTACCATGGATTGAGTAGATGCGTGATTCTGAAAACCCCTTTTGCACGACTCATAATGCGAAGCATTAGTGTGCTCTACGATCGAAAAAAAATTTTTGTTTCATTTCTGCAACTGTTTTTATTGTTACACTCCTGCTAGTACACAGAACCTACTTAATTTATATACCATATGATTAAATGGAGATTAATACTGTACCTTTTAATAACAATTGATTTAATGCAGCAGAAATGGAAAAAGCATAAAAATAGTTGAAAAAAAATCCTGTTCGTCAATTTATGAACCCTGAAAACATTGTAGCTTGCGATAAAATCAATTAATTGAGTCAATTTTGTTTTCATACATTCGTTTCAGCCATAGAAGGAACCCTATTGAAAATGGCTCTTTTATTCAAAGTAGTTTAATTATAATTAATAAAATACTAACTAAAATATAATATCTATAACTAAATATTTCCAACCTTTGAATTGACGTCAGTTGCCTAGCAACCGCCAAGTAAATATCTTTGTAAATAGTCTTTGACATTACGTAAGGACTGCGAGGTTAGAAATTTACCCATATTGATGGGTAAAAACGCAGTCAAAACACACTTCATGAAAAGTGATAAATTGTTCATTTTTGTTAGAAACTACGTTTTGAATTTCTTTTTCGTTTATGAATGAGTGTTATGAGGCGTGCACTTTTGGATTTGACAAACTATTTTTTTTTGGGTCGGTAAAAAAATCTGCTGTTTCATAGAAAAGTGCAATACTTACGCGGTCAAATGTATAAACAGTAGATAAAAAAAAAATAACCGACAAAAAATTTCAACGCAGGGAGGATCAGAAATTCAGAATCATGTACTGAATCCATGGTAACAGTATTCGCGTCGATGTATACCTACAAGAACTAGCATTTTTGAACCGAATCGAACTTTTCTTTTTTATTTGAAAAGGTATAAATTCAGTACCTATGATCCAAAGTCAGCACCTATTCGAATGGGTCTTAGAGGACTCAATCTTACAAGTTAATTATAGCCGCTAATCAAATATTTCGCTTGATATTACTGAATTAAATTATAAATGAAATATCGCTCTCAAGTGCATTCATATATTGATTTTGAATCGCAATAAAGTATCGTAACACTAATTATTTAGTTTTAGGTGTACACCTAAATCTGTTACAACAGCTATTAATTCAGTGTTATTATGAATGACGAAATGTAGATTTACTGTTACAATTCTGCCTACCCTGAGGCATGTTAGGCGAGGTAATTAATATTAGGCACCGGGGCAACCGATCTCTGCTTCTCATTCAATAGTATAGGAAAGTTCATACTAATTCCAAGTACAGTACTTACTAATGCCATGCTGCCATGATAGTAAATACTTACTAATTCCATGCTGCCATGTCATTATTCTAAGGGTCGGGCCACACCTGCCGAACGTTCCGCGGCGGAACGCTCGGTTGAATACACTCCTAATGTTTTTCAAGTTACCTATGAGTCATGACACATCAGCCGAACGTTACGTCCATAGAAATTTGACGCGACGGAGCGTTCCGCCGCGGAACGTTCGGCAGGTGTGGCGCTAGGCTAAGGTTTGAAACTTTCGGCGAGCTCCAGAGAAAACGAATTTTCCCAGATTTGAAACAAATAAATCCCTATATTGCAACTTTCATCAAAATCATTAGAGCCGTTATTGAGAAAGTGATTACATATAAATACAAATATTGCTCATTTAATAGTAGATAAAGGATAATGGTTATTTAGATAAAAGTTTGTTAACACGATACAAGAGTATTTTTCCTACTTTATATTCTGGGTATTTTCTTTCAAAACCTTTTGACCACAAACCACAGACAAATCAACTGATAAAAATTATAAGAATATCAAATTTTATTTTGGGAAAATCCGTTCGGATTTTTTAGATGCTGTTGACATGGCATATTATTATGTGCTCGTGGTTAAATAATAACAGTCGCACGGGTCAATCTCCAATGATATATAATCCATCCATTACATACATAATATAGAGATTCCTCCGTGCCTCGGAAAGCACGTTAAGCCGTTGGTCCCGGCTGTCATTCGTAAATCTTTGACAGTCGTTACGTACATCAGTTTTACCAAGGGGTATCGTATTACCCAGTTACTGGTTTGTGGAGCTCAGATAGGCAGTCGCTCCATGTAACTTACTGGTATTTTTTACTGCATCCAGTAAGACTGGAAACTGACCCCGACATAGTAAAATGCTGGCAGATGATGATGACTTGGCAGGTCATGTTGCTGCACGCGAATCATGACGAACATAGAAACGGGGTTTTCACGGGTTTTGTCGACGGTAGAACAGACAAAATCATAGATTGTGATTATTTATCTGATTAGTCTATTCTTCCGTCGACAAAACTCGTTTCAATTGTGGCCATGCTAAGCAGGCTGGGCAAAGGGTCGTGCTAAGCAGGCTGGGCACAGGGTCGGTCGTGCTAAGCAGGCTGTGCTCAGGGTCGTGCTAAGCAGGCTGGACACAGGGTCGTGGATTCGAGTTCAACTCTTTTTCAATTAAATAAGTAAGTCTAATTTTAAACGGGTGTCATTAGTTTGACCGCTATGAGTGTCTGTCTGTGGCACCGTATCTCTTAAATGGGTGAACCGTTTTTTTTATTTGAAGGCAGGTTTTCTAGCGATGGTTCTTAGACTTGTTTTATCAAAATCGTAGGGTAATGCTGGTGTAAAAGGGTAGGGCAGAGGTGTACCTCCCTATTGTCTATTATACACCCACATTTCGCCAGTTATACAATAATAATCATGAAACAAATGCAAAGAACATAAAAATAGAAATACTAAAATAATAACAAACATTTTGAAACCGGGGTCGGTATTTAAAACTGATCATAAAAAGCTGCGAGGTGTCAAGGGACACCCGGATGGAACGATGTTATGGAATGAACCTCACAAAGGCATGCCACTAATTAGTACCTGTGGTCGCTCACAGATGGCGTTGTAATAAAAAATAAAAAGTGTCGTTACAACTTTTGATCCCAATAGAATAGAATAGAATAGAATAGTTCTTTATTTGCACAGAAAGTAGGTACAAGTTACAGATGTTAAGTTTAATAAAATGATCCTTATACTAACTACCTTAACTAAGGCATGCAAACAGTTTAAATACACACATCAAAAGTGTCTAGGGATCAAGCATTTTTATGCGGATTTCTTGAGATTGAGATGTGGCTTTGTAATAAATTTATGATTTTATAAATTTATATGGATCCTTTTTGGTGCATTTCATAATTTGAATCAGGAACTGTGAATCAAATTCGAGTAAAAGATGAAAATCAGCTGTCAATATTTTCCCTATAAAAACATACAACGCATTGAAGACATTATTAGTGCTACTGTTTCCCTACTACTGATTAAAACCAACGTTATTATGGAGCAGCGACGTCATTTAAGCAGGGAAGAAATGCTCAGAGCCGTGGGAATGATAGAAGCTGGTTCCCGGCAACGTACTGTGGCTTTAGCTCTGAATACAAGTCAGAGTGCTATCAGTCGACTTTGGACACGTTACCGAAGCACTGGTACCGTGGCTGAGCGCCATGGAGGACGGTATCGCTGCACCACACGGAGACAAGACCGATACATTCAAATCTTAGCTCGAAGAGCTCCAACAATAACCGCCATGATGTTAGCCGTGAGGCTTCATCACTCTTCAGGGAACTTAATTAGCGACCAAACAGTCAGAAACCGCTTGCATGAAGTGAACCTTCATTCCCGAAGACCGCTACGGGTACCACCTATAGCAATGCACAATCGTAGGATTCGATATCAATGGGCTCTTGAACACAGAAATTGGGCAGAAGAACAATGGCGTTTCGTGTGCTTTTCTGATGAGTCTCGTTTTGGTATGAGACCGGATACAAGACGTATACGACACTGGAAAACCCCTGCGGGGCTAACACAGGCGTACCCAAGACGTTTGTGACAAGACATGATAAATTTTATCATGTCTTATAATTTGTCTTAAATGCTAGCACGGTTCAACCATGTGATAAAATCTGAGGCGCGACATGCCTTTCTTGTTGCTAACTTCATAGTGTGACACAGTAAATTTAAAAAATTAAAATGTCTATGATCAGTGAATATGCGACCAAATAAAATAATACGTTTTTATAGTGCAGGTTCATACAGTTTTACAACTTTTTAATTTTGTTGTGAACTAATTCACTTTTGACGTACGGACGACATTCATTATGTGGCGTTCGTGACAAAATTGCTGCGCCCATAGTAGCAAATCAGACATAGAATCCCAAATAAACGTCAAGAAGTTATATCACAAGTCAAGAGATTATCTCACGCCGCCGTGCTAGCATTTGTGACATGACTGTTTTATCGTTCAAATTGTGATATAATGTGTGATTTAAGCTATCTCACAGTAGGCCATGCTCGGTGCGCTGGACGCCAACAGCGATTAAAATCCTGCCAGGAAGTCCATCCTTATAGTGGTGGAACCATCATGGTATGGGCGGGTATTTGGATCGGCGGAAGAACTGAGTTGATTTGGATCAGAGGCAACCTCAACGCTCAAATTTATGCTGAGACGATTGTATCAGACGTCATCGTTCCTCTACAAGTGCAAATCGGTCCCTTATTTCAGTTAATGCATGATAATGCACGACCGCACACCGCAAGAGTTGTAAGACAGACTCTCGCCGCAGCTAACATCAATGTCCTGCCCTGGCCTGCTCAGTCGCCAGACTTGAACCCGATTGAGCATGCATGGGATATGCTACAGAGAAGAGCTCTGCCGAATATGGAGGGTATCCAGTCGCAAGAAGACCTTTTTTTGTTGTTGCAACGAACATGGGCGGCCATTCCACAGCGTGATTTGGATGAACTCATTTTGAGTATGCCAAACCGATGTTCTTGTGTTGTTAGTGTTCGCGGTAGAAACACGGATTATTAATTGTTTAAGTTACCCAATAAAATTTTAAAGAAAACTGTTATTTCAGTCTTTTTTTCGAACTTTAATGTTAGTGGTTCAAATGTCAAAAATCCCTTTATTAGGAAAATGGCAAATTTCTTTATTAATGCAAAGGTGACTTGGTTTATCGTTACTGTGACAAACGAAAACACTTTATTTGATGAATCCTTAAAGAAAATTTTAATTAATATCAATCAGGAGAAAAGTTATTGCAAAAATATATGTTGATCCCTAGACACTTTTGATGTGTGTAATAATAAAGACTGACTCAATATAAAAATTATTAACAAATTCAATCAAATCAATACAAGTTTACCATGTCAAGATGAAATTAAGAACATAAAAAAATAAAAAAATAAAATTGAAATAGGCAACACAAATTATACATAATGTCAAGTTTATAAATTCGTCAAAATCGAGTTCGAGGTCAAAGCATAAGTTAACAAAATATGATTTAGTAAAAGTCAGGAGTACAGAGATGTCATATTATCAATTTAAATTCTTATCGGTCAAAAATTCGTTAATCGAGTAATAACATTTATTAATTAAGGTTTCTATGGGTCTATGCCACCCGAAATAAAGTTTTATAATAATAATAATTAATAGATCTGTCAACTTCTTTTTGAAAAGTGGAAATGTCTCATTTTTTATTACATTAGGTATTTTGTTAAATATGATCGGACCCATACATATAATACTTTTCTTCAATTTTTTCCGTCTAGCCCCCTTCCGCTACGCGCGAATGGGAACTTCGTTCCAATAAAATATCTTTGCTGGGGAAAACCGAAATTTACTGATAATTGTGCGCCGGACATACACGAAGTGATAACTTGTACTTGAAGTACCTCGGTGTAGCCCGCGATTTTGCACGACACGGGCAATTTTTAACCGACTTCAGAAAAAGGAAGCAGTTATGCATTCGACGAGCTGCATGAATTCACGATAGTATTCAATCATTATGTTATGCTGTTAATAGGATTTGGATGATGCAGACAGCTAGTTTATAACCTGGTTTAACACATAGAATACTTTTTATCCCGATAGTACGTTTCCATGGGATAATTTCCGATTTCCACGCGAGCAAAGCCGCGGGAAAAAACTAGTAATCTATATAGCTATATTTATATATATATAAACTAGCTGCCCTCCCCGGCTTCGCACGGGTAGCAGTAAGTACTTATCTACGGCGCACCTACCTATCTACCTACCCTGCCCTACCTACCTACCCTACACTGCCCGACCTACCTACCTACCCTGCCCTACCTCCCTACTCTACCCTGACCGACCTACCTACCTACCGTACCTACCTACCTTCACCTCTCTTCCTATCTATACATCCTGCCCTATCTAATAACCCTACCCTGACCGACCTACCTACCTACCGTACCTACCTACCTTCACCTCTCTTCCTATCTATCTACCCTGCCCTATCTAATAACCCTACCCTGCCCGACCTACCTACCTACCTATCTACCCTATCTACCTACCTTCACCTATCTTCCTATCTACCTACCCTGCCCTACCTAATTACCCTACCCTACCCTGCCCGACCTACCTACCCTGCCTTACCTCCCTACCCTACCCTGACTGACCTACCTACCTACCCTACCTACTTACCTTCACCTATCTACCTCCCTACCCTACCCTGCCCGACCTACCTACCTACCCTACCCTACCATACCTACCTACCCACCCTGCCCTACCTACCTACCCTACCCTGCTTGACCTACTACCTATCTACACCGGTAGATGCCTGACGGGAATAAGTGATCGAGTGGTAACTGATCAATTATCGACCGCCAAGAGTAGAAAATTATTAAAGTACTAATATCGCTATTAAAAAATAGGGGTTGGTGGTAGAAGGGTGAAAATTTAGGGTCGTATGTATTTTTAATGCCAAATCATAAAAAAATTACAATAAAAAAAATTGTCCAAAAAAAGAGAAAAAAAAACTTGGGGTGGACTACCCTTATCACTAAGGGGTACGAAAAATAGTTTACGTCCTATTCTCATAACTACCGAATATACACAAAAAAATTCATAAAAATCGGTCAAGCCGTTTCGGAGGAGTTTGGCAACAAACACCGTGACACGAGAATTTTATATATTAGACTAGCTTTTACCCGCGGCTTCGCCCGCGTGGATGTCGCAAAATATCCCACGGGAACGTTCTACCGGGAATACATACCTAATAGCCAAGGAAAAACTTTCAGCGGACGCAGTGGTAGGCTACTACAGCGCCCGCGTGGTCAACCATAATTATTTTGTTACGCGTAATTTTGAAACTGTGATATCTCTTAAACTATTCATTTAAATGATGTGATGTAAAGGCATATTTTAATCGAAATTGAATGCCCAATTTAAATAACCTATTTAATTGGATAAGGATTAATAAGATACCGGTCAAAATATCTTCGGAAATAACAATGAAAATTTAATACAATTTTGAAAGATAAAAATGGTTATTGTGGGTCACCCTTAGAAGATATACATATACATCGCGGACTTTTTTGTTGCAATTTTTAAGATATACAATACTCTAGAACAGGGGTGGGCAGACTTTCACTAATGGCGATCTATATCAATAAATTGAGACGACAAGCGATCGACTTGCAATAAGACAATATTTTTTTATGTTAAATCGTTTATTGTAGGTATTGCGCACATATTACTATTTAAATATACTTTTATTTACAATTAAAGAAGTACAGTTTCTTATTATACAAGTTAATAACTAATAACTACTAAAAATAAGTATGAAGCTAATCACATGAACTAAGAGTGTTTTTATCAGTTTTCGGGCCTCTCTGGACCGATTTACTTAGAGGTAGATGCATGGCACTGCGTATTTTCTGCTAATTTCTCATAGGAAGGCACGTATTTATTAAGTGCTGCTTGCTTTAAATACTGGTATTTTGACTGGTGAAAAGACCACTGTTATTGGAATTAGCCCAACACGTCAGTACATTTTTAGGAATGCGTGCGATCGACCATAGATTCCCTTGCGATCGACCGGTCGATCGCGATCGACCGTTTGCCCACCCCTGCTCTAGAACATAAATTTGATTTATCTCTCACGGCTTACGCAGCGCACGCCAGTAAAGCTCCCAGTCGGCGTGATTTTTTCCGACATCTTCAACAATAATCGTCATATTTCAGCCAATTTACACAAAACCTTAATGAATTATACACTTAAACCTTCCACATGAATCACTCCGTCCAATGGTGAAAACCGTTTGAAAATCCGTTCGGCAGTTTTTGAGTTTATCGCGTTCAGACAGACAGACAGACAGACAGACGCGGCGGGCGACTTTGTTTTATAATATGTAAGGATGAATCCCTATTTCCTTGGTTACGGAACGCGTGAACGGCTGGACCAATTTCGCTAATTATTTTTTTGTTTTGTTTGTTATTGTAATGAGAAGGTTCTTAGGATAGGTAGGTAGGTATGAAGGTAGGGTAGGTAGGTAGGGTAGGTAAGTAGGTAGATAGGTAGGTGCGCCGCAGATAAGTACTTAGTCCTACCCGTGCGAAGCCGGGTCGTGCAACTAGTAGATAATAAAAAACGTGTTTACTTTCTTTAAAAAATGTCGGGCGGGCTGTCTGACATTAGATTATGATACTATCACGTCATACGGCATTATATTGATGCGCGTGCGATTTGTGTGCGTTTAAATAACGAACGCTCGGCATCCTATGCAGTCTGGCCGCGGCTATCGGGAACAGACGTGCGTGGGCGTTTATGCATGTATTTACTTATCTGTGTTTTATAACTTTATTTTATGAAAAATAAGTGCTATTGTTATTTTATAAAAGTGATATTCGTATTTTTGGAGTACTTACCTACAGTTATAAATGTAAGTGTTTTTTATTATTATTCTATAATATATTAATTCATTATTTTTTGTATCAACTTTTGACCTAGGTATATGTTTGTCATTCAATAGCTGTCCGCTGTTGGATAGCAAATTGAGATAATATCTCAATTCGGGAACGCTAACGAATGATGCGATATCACGGGCATTCACGGGCAACTGAGCATTTTTGAATATTTTGGAATGGTTAGGGAATAATTTCGCACGAATTGCTTTATTTATCAGTATAAAAGTACTTCTATTTATGTGGTTAAATACAATATTCATTAGTAGTAGTATATTATTTATTTATTTTCAAAATATAGTCTAACAAAAATAAACAATTTATTTAAGTAAACACTTTTCATGAAGTAGTTTTGACTGCTTTTTTTACCCGTCAATATGGGTAAAAATTATTACCTCGCAATCTTTACGTAATGTCAAAGACTATTTATTTTGATATTTACTTTGTCGGTTGCTAGGCAACGGATCTTACGGTCACGTCCTGACGCGAGTTTAACATTTTTTACCCGTCCCAAATAAAGTGCACAACGCCGCTAAAGAAGTTTTCACTTCAAAAATGAGTTACTCGCAGTACGAGCCAGCGGATGGTACGGAACCCTAAAAAGGGATTTGGATAGTTTCCAAATACTTTTTTTGCATCTAAAACTTACTAATTATTTGGTGTTACGATATTAATTATTCAAATTCAAATTCAAATTCTTTATTTCAGATATAAGTACATCCATATAATGTTAGTAGTAGTATAACTTAGCCTAATATTGTAGTAGTAGTATAACTTAGCCTAATTCGCTAGTTAGCCACATTTCTTATTTTCAAACAGTAATATTGCCAAATTAATGAAAACAGCGAAATATGTGACAGAAGTCGGTGGCAAAACACGATAATTTTAAACCAAAGACACCCCACTTCCGAAATTAAAGTTATTTTTCATGTTGTAGTGTTTTTTTTTGGGAAGCCGGTTGTTTTTAGGGTTCCGTAGCCAAATGGCAAAAAACGGAACCCTTATGGATTCGTCATGTCTGTCTGTCCGTCCATATGTCACAGCCACTTTTTTCCGAAACTATAAGAACTATACTGTTGAAACTTGGTAAGTAGATGTATTCTGTGAACCGCATTAAGATTTACAAACAAATTTTTACTTTTTTCTCAGTGATTTTAATTAGCCTATAATCTTTAAAAAATTAGACATTAACCGCAAAAAAAAAAATCGAATTCGACTGGTAGTTCCAGAGATAAACGCGTTCAAAAAAATTATCTCTTCAGCTTTATTAATAGTATAGAATTAGATATTGTTGGGAAGCTACGAGTACAAAGCCGTACAGTTACAGTAAAAATATGGCCTGGTCGGGCACCTTGAGATATTCGTGTGACAAATTAAATACATAAAACGGTGTTATCATATCACTGATAACATAAAATGTTGTATCCTTGCAAATAAGAGGAAATGGATGACTCAATTCTAGAAAATATGTGAGCTAAGAAGATTATTACAATGTGTACAGTACCTAATACGCTGAAGAAATATGGCAGAGGTGTACAGGTACCTACACCTTTTGCCTTAGGCTGCCTGTCCACTGGAGCGGAGCGGAGAGGAGAGGAGCGGAGATGTGCCATTATTAACCAATCAAGTCTAAACTCAGGGGCGGAGTCAAGATTCTATTGGTTAATATTGGCACATCTCCGCTCCTCTTTTCTCCTCTCCGCTCCAGTGGACAGGCCTTACCCTTCGCGGATTACATGCGAGATGTTGTTATACAATTTGCGGTAAATTCTGATATCGCGATGCAGGATACGTCAATTGTAGTTCACATGTGGCAGAATAGATGGCGCCACACTCCTCAAGTTGTCTAAAATAACCTATTCATCTCTCTCTTTTCAGAGATGTCTGCTCCAAGCTAACACCATGCGTCTACTAGTCCTAGCGGTCTGTCTGTCCGTCTCACTCGCACTGCACTGCCCAGACCAGTGTGGTTGTGGGACCGGAGACGAGTTGGAGTACTATTGTACGGTCGGCAGTGCCACGGTGGTCTTCAATGCAAGGGTCAACGAATATGTCAATATTAAGTGTGAGGTGAGTATTCTAATTATTCAATAGTACATTACTGTCGCGGCCCGCAACTGGGACATCGATGGACTCGCCTCGGCCCACTTATGTGAGTCCGCCAATGCCTAGTTGCGGCCAAGGCTTGTATTAGTACATTACCATCGAGGCCAGCAATTAGGGCATCGATGGACGATCTGAATATGTGGGCCGACCGAGGCACACATACGTGAGTCCATCAATGCCTGGTTGCGGCCAAGGCTCGTATAGTACTTTTCTCAAACAATGCGCGGAAATTCAAATTAAGTAAATTAATTATAAATTCCAGAATCAATTACGAACAACGATCAGTTTTCAGACGCTAATATGACAATTTGGTTCTTCCTTACTTTAAACGACTCTATTTGCAAGCCAAATCGAAATTAAAATAAAATCTTTGATGAGTTACCTCCTTGGTTGCCAATTTGCCATGTGTTGAAGTAAAAAGTTCGTTCCATTTTTAAATAACACGAGAGCTATGAGTTTTCATAGTAATTTAATAACCGCTAAACACGACAAATGTCATCATCATCATCATCATCAGCCTATTAATGTTCCCACTGCTGGAACACAGGCCTCCTCTCTGTGAGAGGGAGTGGGCTGTAATCTACCACGCGGGCCCAGTGCGGGTTGGTAGATGTCACATGTCTTCGAATTTTTTGGTTCTAAGAGATGCCGGTTTCCTCACGATGTTTTCCTTCACCGTTTTGACAGCATTGGTGATGAAATTATTTACACAAAGTAAAGCGCCTGCTTGGGTTCGAACCCACGACCTACAACTCGTAAGTCGGGGCCGTTACCACTGGACCACCACTGCTCTCCACCGACAAATGTGTCTTATCCAAATAAATTATGGAGTATCAAGATTCTGCTAAATAGAGGGGGAACCTGTCAAAACGAAACAGAAACAAGACTAGGTATCTTTTGACGCGGTAAGGCGAATCTAGCGATATAAATCTTTGCCGCTACCATCATTTTCATGACAGTCGTCATTGTGGTCGTGATGTTGCGGCCACCGCTCTGCTAGGAACCGTATCTTTATCGTGTGACCGTTCACAGCTTTCTTAGGAAAATAAAGCTTCTCTGAGAGACTGTACGTATTTTACTGAGCCCTTGTTATTACTATTTTTCCATCTTCCAGGGTACAAACTTCACCTGCGCTGACCTCCCAGTCATCAACTTCGCCAATGACCTGCCGCTACGATCTCTGATGATAAAGGGCTGCTCGCCCACCCTGCTGGAGTGCGTGCCCTCAGTATTACGGGCGAGCTCAGTGCAGGACTTCGTCACCGTGGATGAGGGCGCGGCGCCGCTGCGGGCACAGCACGTGGCCGGCTTGGGCGCAGTGCGCAACCTCAGGATCGTAAGAGGTGAGCGGCGGCTGGCAGTGACCTGTGGGGAAGGGGGGGTTGAGTGGCTGTTAGTGAGGTGTGGAAGAGGGTGGGTGGGGTAAAGTGACTGTTGGTGTGGTTGACAATGTGATGGGTGGAATAAGAAGCAACATTCAATCGAAATCGGGGTTTGGATGGGTCAGGTTAACCAGCTATCGGTGAGGTTAAACATGGATGGATTTCGATGGTTTAGGTTAAGCTAGCTGGTTAGGTTAGGTACTAGTTGGGGAGTGAGTCTAAGAACCGGATGGATTAGGTTAAGTGATTCTTAAGCGATTTCGACCTAACAAACAAACTCTTAGCCAAGATTAAGCAAGTGTTGTAATAAATATTGTGCTGGTGAGGTCGCGCTGGCGAACATCGAAGATTGACTATCATATCTCTTTAATTCCAGGTCCTGAGAAGACGATCCCCGTTTCAGTGGTTCATGCCCTTCCAAGTCTTCGGAACCTCAGGATCACCAACGCCAACTTAGCTTTGGAAAGCAACGTCTTCAATAACTCGACACAACTGGAGTTTCTAGAACTTGGCGAGAGCGAAATTGATGAAATACCAGAGGATGGCTTCAATGGACTGTCGAATTTGCAAACTTTAAATATTTGGGGAAATAACATCAATCAAATTGGTGTTAATTCATTTAGAGGTATGGTTGAGAGCGTTCTTTCTAAAGATTCTCAACGTCCCAAATAGATGTCAAATATTTACCTGTTTTGATAAATTTTGCTTTTTTTTATAATACTATTTTTTTATAATATAAATGGAAATATCGGTAACTAGTGACCTAGAATATTTATAATGAATTGCAAATTATAACACTGAATTTGATGTTGTATCCGTTTTTTAGGCGTAAACAGGGACTGAAATAGCTTTTTAATCCCTAGGGACTAAAAGTCATTTTAATTTGGAATGTGGATATTGTTATGGATCCTACACACAGTGCCGGCGGCATGACCGCTGGCTTTTGCCGGGCCGCACGTGCTTCCGGCTTTTGCGACTTCATTTCCTTTGCGTTTCTTTGTGCGGCTTTGTGCGGCATGGCCGGCGGTAGAGCCGGCGGCCATGCCGCCGGCACTGTGTGTAGTAGAGCCATTAGTGAAAGTTCCAATCACCAAAGAGATCAATCACCAATATTATATGAACAAGTAACATGCTGGCAAGAGAGAGAGATCGTGTGAATTTGGTCAAACTGAAAATCTAAGATGGCGGCTGCGAAAATTTTCAAATTTTTCGTCTTTGGTGTCGTTTTCATAGTTTTCGAGGGTGCTAAAGCCAATAGTGAGGTCAAAATGTAAATCCAAAATGGCGGATGCGAAAATTACGTAAGAATTTAAGGAACTTCGTTCCTGACTGGGGTCGGCCCGCAAACCTGATTTTTTCTCATAGAGGGTGATAAAAAGTAGTGTTCACCTCGGGAGCAACACTATTTTAAGTTCGAGTAACGTACTTTGAATCCCTCGCTGCGCTCTAGATTCAATTAAACAATCTCGCTTTATAGATAGTTGTTTGCTCCCTAGGCAAACAATCTACTATTTTACATCTAAAACTAAATATTCAGTGTTGCGATATTAATGATTGCATTTCATAATCAGCGAAATATTTGACATCTATTTGCGACGTTGCCCACTTTCAGAATACATGGTCTTAAGTATTTTTATACGAAAGTTTTCAGTTATCTTATATACGAAGGAGCTCGTGGCTAAATAATAACAGCCGTGCAAATTGATCTGGAAGGTTAAGCAACACTTGCCGAGGTCGGTCCGTGGATTGGCGACCACCCATAACATACTGAGCCGTTGGTCCCGGCTGTCATTCGTAGATATTTGACAGTCGTCACGTGTACTCAAAAGCCCAAAACTCTGGCAACCTGTCTTACCAAGGGATATCATGTTACCCAGTAACTGGTTGAGGAGGTCACAATAAAATTAGATTAATTGATTGACATACTTAGCAAGTATAAACATTTTTATATTTTTCCAGGTCTGAATTCCTTGCAGAAACTGTCATTGACCACAAACCACATATCCTCCATAGCGGCCGGAGCGCTGGTCCATGTACCGAAACTACAATGTATATTGTTGTTTAAAAACCAGTTAAAAGAATTACCGCCTGGCTTACTGTATAACTTGACGCAGCTAGAAAATGTAAGTAAATATTAGTTTGTTAAGGTGGATGCTCAACAGTAGCCGCAAAATTCAAATTTTCTTACATTTTTGCAATCTGCAGGCCAGTTTCAGGTTGTATGTTGATCAAAATATTATTCGCGACTATAACAAATATGTATCTACATAATTATAATCATAAGAATCATCAATATATCACCCTCAGATAGAATTTAGTCTGAAATGTCATGATTTTATCAAAAAGTCATTCAATAGTCATGCATGAACTTACAGAGTTGAATTGATGATTTTAATCATTCTTATCTCAAACTTGAATCAAACCATAGACATATTTTCTTTCAGATCACCATACAAAGCAACGATGTACCGTTAAAGTTACACAAGCATTCTCTCTCCAACCTACCATCACTGAAGAACCTGATCATAGAGAATTCGGACACCGACCTTCCTGAAGAGCTTCTCACCGGATGTGACGAATTAAAGACGATCAGTCTCTCTGGGAACAAGATCACCTCACTTCCGGCCGCCATCTTTAAGGACTTGAAGCATTTAGAACGATTAGATTTAAGTCGAAATAAAATAACAGAATTAAATTCTGGAGTGTTCTCCCCTCTGCAACAATTGACGTATCTTAACTTAAATAGGAATCACTTGGAAGTTCTGCCTGAGTAAGTATTTTTATATATACACACATACATAAACTCTCGTCTTCTTCCCATAGGTATAGAAACTCCCATGATATGAATAAAAATAAAGTACAGAACACCACCTTTTACAATCTTAACGTACTCCCTTTCGCTTCGTTTACATACATCTTGGGGCCAAAAACGGCCACCTTAATTAAGCAATTCCTCTAAAAGCAATTCATTTTCTGAATTCCCAGCAATTACTCTATGGTGACAAGTGTTTTATTCAATTCATACCAGAATTATATTTGGTGTAAATATTGCCGCATGACAAAAATGAAGACCGTAATTTTACCGGATATTTTTGCTTTACAATTTTTATTAATCAAATGAGATTTTTATTTTTATTTCCACAGTTTAAATGTTATTTCATTATAATAGAAAACAGTCAAACAGATGAATTGCGTAATATGAATTGAACACTGATAATATTATGAATTGTCAGTTTGTGACAGTTTGTGTTATTCATAATATTATCATATTATGATTCTGCCAAAGCGACCGTTTTAAGCCCCCTCTGGTCATACACGCACGCCGGTGGCAAGTACTACGCACCTGACCTTTCTGAAGAACATCAACGAGAAGGTCACTATATGTCCCCCTAGGGCGTCTCCCGGCATTTCCACTCACATCTGCCTTGTACCTTTTGATAGTCCTCTTTCATTCATCCTCTCCACATGGCCAAACCATCTAAGCATACTCTTTTTTATTTAATTTATATTTTTATTTATTTATCCGAACTGAACCGTCATACTCCGCTCAGTGACGCTAAATCGCGTATTAAATTAAATTAAATAACGTTTATTTCAGAATCACTTCCATATTTGTTAGAGACATTTAAACTTATCAACTAGTGTTAGTAGGTAGGTACTAATATACTAACGGAGAGGCACGCTGATCCCGGGGAATGCCTACTTGACTGCGTGGAGTCGTATCCACTGCCCCAAGATCAGAGATTCCCACCTATCAGCCAACGCTCTAAGAATAGTGTTGGGGCTGTCGCGAACACGGCGTAGCAGAAACTCACTCGACTCGGCTCCAATCGATTGGAGACGTTGATTAGCTAGCGTATACTCGGCTTCAGTCGAGCGGTGTCCCTGAACGGAGTATACTCGGCTCCAGTCGAGCGGTGACGCTGAACGGAGTATACTCGGCTCCAGTCGAGCGGTGACGCTGAACGGAGTATACTCGGCTCCAGTCGAGCGGTGTCCCTGAACGGAGTATACTCGGCTCCAGTCGAGCGGTGTCCCTGAACGGAGTATACTCGGCTCCAGTCGAGCGGTGACGCTGAATTGCGTATACTCGGCTCAGACGTAAGTTATAACTTTTATCGTGTGTATTTAACAAATCTTTTTTTTTTCAGTTTCTTATTCGCTGGTCTTCAAAACCTGAACTATGTGTCCATAGACGAAAATCTTCTGATCCACATTAGTCCACTTGCCTTCCAAGGAGCCATAGGATTGCAGACTATCTCGCTAAAATCCAACAGATTAACTTTTGAATCACAAGATGCATATTCTAACTTTGAAGAATATTCTCCGTTTAACGTACTGGTGGAGTTAAAAAACTTATATTTAAATGGAAATCAAATAAATACGATGTTCTCTGACTGGCGCATGGTTCTGACGAAGTTGAAGGATTTGAATCTGTCCGGGAATAATTTTACTATGCTAGAGGTAAGTATTTTATTTATTACTTAACATAATGCATGTATATAACCCAACCTCTAATAATTCCCATTTTGGTCTCGCAAAAATATTATTGAACACTCGAATATAATTATTGCGCTTCTTTTTGTGAATTTCTAATAATTTATATATTGGGGTCCTACAAATACTAAATAGCTAAGTAATTGTGACCAACTTGGATGTAGCGCTCGCGTGCCGCTGCCGAGGCACCGTTTGCTTCGCTCGCTCGGCTCGCGCATTGTTTGTCACAGTCCTAACCTAATGTAAAGTTGAGTATAGGTGAACCTGTAGTAGATACACCCATATTTTGCCAGTTATGTTCATATACCATAGGGTGCGAGCCTATTGCCATCAACCGGGCTCAAATTGATCGAGATTGTTTGATGAAAACTATTGAAAAAACAAGATTAGGCAGCGTTAGTTCCGGTAGTGTCTGCGTAACGCATTTCCTTCTACCCTTCACCCTTGTCAACCGCCACGCTATCATTCGCTTCTCACACAATCTATTCATCTTTTCTTAGTCCTTCCTCTCCCGCTCCATCCATCAACATTTATATTCATCACTCTTTTAGTCACATGCGTTTCCTCCCTCCTCATCTCATGCTCGTACCAAGCCAGATTCTATATTTTCAGAATCAGTAACTCTTCTATTGTTTTTTTTTTCAGGCCACAGATTGCCAGTTTCTGGGCAACGACATCGTAGTAGATTTGAGACATAACCAAATCTCCTATTTAATTCTGAAGTACGCGACTGTACATGCAGGTGATCCGATGTACAAAGAATCATCCAACTCCATTCTACTGGATGATAATCCCTTGGCATGTGACTGCGGACTATATAACCTCGCTACGAGACTGAAAGGAGCCAGACCTGTTTCTGTAGAATCCAAATTCGTTTTAAATAACGCTAAGTGTGCTTCACCAACTCACCTAAAAGGTGATTTGTTCGTAAACGTGTCGCCGGAGGATTTAAATTGTGACCTAGATCCTGAGAACTGCTACAAATCTTGTTCTACTTGTAAAATGAGACCGGCTAAAGCTGATTTGTCTTTCGATTGTAAAACAATTCCACCATCACTGCCGAACCCGGAGGCTTTCGGTGTGAAATCTTTATCTTTAAGGTTAAAAACCGCTCCAAAAACTATAGAAAATTTACATTTACAATTACTTAACTTGTCTAATATAGGTTTGGAAGAAATCCCGTTTTCTCCATCAAAATCGGTCAAAGCAATCGATTTCTCGAATAATAACTTGACTAAAATACCGATGAAGTTTTTAGAATCGAATATCACGTTGTATTTGTCGAATAATCCCTTCGAATGCGACTGTTGGCATTCTAAAGAGTTGCAGGCACTTAAAGTAAGTCAGAGAGTCAAAGATGTGGGTTCAGTTAGCTGTGGAGACAAATTACTATCTCTAATGGAACCGTTAGAACTCTGTAATCAGTGGCAGGCTGCAGCTGCAGCTAGTGGCACTTTCATTATCCTGGTCATAATTGTTGCTATCATAGCCACGATTATATATAAGAATTCTCACGCAATTATAGTTTTTATCATCAATCATGGACTCTGTCCTTGCTGCTTCGTCGATGACCCCGATGATATAGACAAGGAGTACGATGTCTTCGTTTCTTACGCGCACAAAGACAAACAATTCATAGAAAAGATAATGCCGAAGTTAGAAAACGAATTTGGCTTAAAAACATGCGTGCATTACCGCGATTGGTTCGTTGGTGATTTCATTCCAGATCAAATAAATAGATCTGTTGAACAATCTCGTAAAACTATCATTCTTTTATCTAATAATTTCTTAGATTCTGCGTACGCTAATATGGAGTTTAGGGCTGCACACAATTTGGCCTTAAAAGAGGGAAAAAATAGGATTATTTTGATATTGTTAGAAGACGTCACTAAACACGAGAAGTTGTCGGATGAGTTGAAGGCTCATATGAAAATGAATACGTTCCTAAAATGGGAAGACACGAGGTTTACTGAAAAACTGCAAAGAGCGATGCCCTTGAGAAACAACAAGAAATTCGTGTGGCCCGACGCTTTCAAACAAGCGAATGAAAAATCTGTTAAAAGCGGTTTAGATGTACACTTGAATAGTGATGGACAATTAGTCAATGTGGCTATGAAAGATGCTGTCTGAAGTGTTATCTTTTTATGGCCAATATTGATGTCAAAGTATCTTTTTACAGCAAATAATCATGCCAAACTATCTCTTCACGGCCAAAATTGGTATCTTTTCATCTTTTGCGGCATAAGTGGCAAGCTATCTTTTGAGTGTAGCTTTTTACCGTGCTGTTTATTTAGTAACGGCAGTTTTTTTAATCGGCTTTTGCTGAATCTCTTTAAATAATTTAGTTTTAAATAAATGAGCCATTTTCTATATTTAAGTCTTATTTAAGTTTTTTAAAGTAATCTCGAAAAGCAATTGATGAATAATTCAGATAGAGAAGATTATATTAATTCTACTGTATTTATATAGTGCCAAATTAGACTAGCTAGCGAAACCCCGCAGACATGACGGGCACCGATATCTAAACACGATACAACAAAACAGTTTTAAGCTATTGCATAGCTTCTATCGCGGGCCTTGAGTGTGGAGACCGAATCCAGAAATTCCGTAACGAAAATAACCTAACATAACACCCCTGTCTCTTTAGTTCAGCAACTCGCCTCTAGGTGGCATTGGTTGTATTATAATTGCATAAGTTGATAAAAACAGCTATGCAATAGCTTTACCGCGGCAGTCTCCGAGTGCCACACGTCTTTTTTTTCTTAACTCATTCTTCAAGTAACAACATTACATGCGGTGTTTGAAATTAAAAAAAACATTCAATTTTATTTATTTTTATTTTACCGTATTTAGATCTTATCCATACCCACCACGTCTGCAGAGTTTCGCTTGTTAATTTAAATTGACCCTGTATATTTATTTATGGGGCCTCCTCTAAAAGCAATTCATTTTCTGAATTCCCAGCAATTCCTACAAGGTGACACATATTTTGGCTGAATCATATTCAATTCATAACAGAATCATATTTGGTGTAAATATTACCGCATACAAAAATTAAGACCGTAATTTTACTGGAAAATATTTCTTTACAGTTTTTATTAATTAAATGAGATTTTTATTGATTATTTCTACAGTTTAAATGTTTTTTTCATTATAATATTAAACTGTAAAACAGATGAATTGCATAATATGAATTGAACACAGATAATAAGAATTGTCAGTTTGTGACAGTTTGTGTGATTCATAATATTAACATATTATGATTCTACCAAAGTGGTCGTTTTAAGTCCCCAGGTAAGAATTAATATCATTGCATATTCTAGGTTAAGTACTCATGTAAATGAAATCCTTTCACTTTGGTGCGGTCAGCAAAGAAACTCGATACTTTAACACTTTGAAGGACAGTCAATGAGACACAATAGAAGTTTTATTGTTATGAAGCCTATGGGCGTTTACTGTCTTTCAAAGTGGTAATACTTACTTATAAATTTTATAATATCTAATTTGTCACAGACAAATTTTTTTTTTTTAAGTTGTCGTGATTATGTAAAATATTAGCGGGATAATTGCGTAATTGCGGATAATTGTGAAAGGCACTGCCCCAGAATTAGAATTTAGATCATTATGATTTAGAAAACTGAAGTGTTGATCTAATCGAGTTTCGTTGCTTACCATACTGCAAATTGCATTTGGTATTTTGAGCCTATTTTGCAGCATATTATCTTTTATTTGTAGTTTAGTAATAGGTAGAATTCTACTGAAAACTAAAATAAAAATGTATATTTTTTTAAATCAATTTATACCTACAGCTACATCATAAATTTTAATGTTTTATACCTGATTATGTTTTAAGTTTTTCTTATATCAAGACTATCTTGACCCAAAATGGCGGCTTATTTTGACTTTTGGTGCTACAAATGCCCATTTCAACATTTTACTGCCAAATAATATGTTTTTTTTTTAAATAAAACCGTATGGTTACATGCACAAGAAAATGGCCTCGCCCTTATAGATAAAATTTCACAGATATGAAGGGTAACGTTAAACGGTGAAAAAAAAAATTACAAAAAATATTAACTCATAATTTAAAGTAAACCCATTACCAGCTGCTGGTGATCCCGTAATCAGCTATTTAGTAGTACCTAGTAATATTGGATTATAAAATGAGTTTATAAATTCTCTTTTGTAAAAACTCACGCCCCCATGGGGTAGCCAGAAACTACAGAACGCTACCTGCTACGATCCTTACATACTCGTTTTGCTTCGTTTACGTTAATACATCAGGGGCCGTATTATGACGTGTTAAATCCATTATTGTTCCGCTGTGAAAATGAGATGGTGCTATTTATGCAGTATAGCTCCGTCTCTCTCTCACACTGGAACAATAATGGATTTAACACGTCATAATACGGCCCCTGGTCATACACGCTCGCCGGTTGCGAGTACTACGCACCTGATCTTTCTGAAAAACATCACCAATAAGGTCACTACATGTCCTGCTAGGGCGTCACCTGCCAGCGTTTCCACTCACATCTGCCTTGTATACCTTTTGTTTGTTGCCTTTCATTCATCCTCTCAACATAACCATCTAAGCATACTCTCTTAAATTTCAATTTTATTTTGTCTTATTATCATTACATCTCTGAGGATCCGCCAGTTAATTGAATTAAGACCTTATAGTTATATGTCCTAATAGCGATGTAAGGGCGAGCCTATTGCTTAATACCGAATCGAAAATGTTTTTGGGTTAAAAGGGAGAAAAAACATAAAATTTATTAATATGGTTAATAATAAAAAAGAACTGTACTGAAATAACACAACACACATAACACACACACACGCACACACATGTCACACACCCACAACACGACACAACACTAATGACACACGTAACACGTACACAGATAACACACTCACACGCACACACAACACAACTGGAGATGTGTGTGTACCTACTACACTATAAATTTTATGTTTTTTCAATATCTACTATATTATATACCTTAGTGTTCTTGTAATTATCATAAGAAATGTCACAATCGAAATAGCCCGGTTCTACGCCGGGCAATGTTCAAGAAACAGAAGCAATATTTTGATATTTTAAACGTTAATAATGTTTTAGTTGTAAGTTTCGTATACCGATCTGATATTTTTTAAATATTTTTGTTTTTGTTTTTTATAAATATTAAAAATGTATACCGAAAAGTATCGGTCAAGATAAATATCACATGACCACTTTTAAACTCTGGTCAATCTGAAGCGAATCTCGCGCGGGATGCGGGACGAAATTCCCTCGTGCCGATTGTGTCAACTAACTTGTGTGGAGATGTTCATACGGTGTATTCCCGTTGTCCCCGTAGAAATGTCCCCGTTAAAGGTGACAAAGGGAATTTAATAAAATAATTAAAATTACTTGCCGTTAATCTCGTTGTCCTTATATCACAATAAATTGACGTGGACAGCGTACATGGACAACGGGATTAACAGCAAGTTATTTTAATTATATCTGGAGAAAACGGGAATACACCGTTCATACTGGTGCTAATAGTCGCGTGACTTCCTAACTATTTAAAACAATGAACGCACGCAGTCACGTCCCGCGTGCCACGCAGGATTCGCCTCAGTGTTGCCAGAGCTTTAAGTTAGTAAGTTAAATGATTAGTTTCTTCCAATATACAGCATGTATCAGATAGGTGTGGTCATATTTAAGTGTGTGGTACATACCATCAAACTGAACCACTTTCTCAAATTGAAATAATTATTTATCAACTATCCCTTATAAAACTTCAATACCTACTCAACTCAATGGGATGACTGATTATTTTGTCGCGATTACAATGTTGATCCCATGGAGTTGTTCAGTTCACGCCTTATACATATTTTTATCTCACGAAGCGGCCCGCGCTTTACTTGTGGTAACCAAGTGTACAAACACGCTGTGAAAGTGCGCGCGTCTCTTCCTGAGATAAATATACTATGCATGCTGTAGGAACTTACCTGCAAAACCTACAGTACCTAACTTACGTAATATTAGTTTATTTTTTAGCTTTGTATAATGTCGGCAGTCTAATTACATAATATTCTCATTCTAGTCAGATAACACATAATATTTTCTGACAAAAAACGTATGTCAACGTATGTCAATTATGAACGTTTTCATCAGCATAGCTACTATGGTTTTAATTCACTGAAGAAAACTGACAGGTGCTAGCTGTCACTTTGCAAAACATTATGTCAAAATCTGCCTAGCCTTTTCCCAACTATGTCAGGGTTGAGAATCTGAGTGCTTTTTTAGCTATTTTCTTAGGCGTCGGGGATCTAGACTTGCATCCGGTTAGACTGGACGCCGACGCCAACATATTTGAGAAAAGACTGGGTAGATTGACTGACTTTTTGTCAAGCGTTTTAAATGCAACTTGTAATATTTTAAAACGACTAGGTACTAGTTTTTATTATTTTGTTTACAACAACGTGTATATAAATACATATTAATTGAAAATGTAATTAAATTAAATGAGAACTTGAAATGATAAATTTAAAAAATAATATTTTTTTGGTTTTATCATCATGAGACATAGTAAAGTTTCGCCAAACAATTTAATCTGAATTTGTATACAGCATGTATTAGAAAGAGTGGTCATATTTAAGGGTGTGGTGCTGACCATCAAACTGAACAACTTTCTTCATGGGACCAACATCGCTAAATAAAGGGAAAAAAAAAATTTTTTTTCGCGATTATAATGTTGGTCCCATGGAGAAAGTTGTTCTTTTTGATGGTCTGTACCACACCCTGAAATATGAGCACAACTTTCTGATACGCGCCGAATAATAATATTATTTGAATTGTGACAATTATTGACTATTTATAAGAGTTTAATTAAATAAATTCACTTTTGCGACAAAAATGCCAAATTATTGTGAGAAGTGAATTAAATAAGGTTTAAAGAAAATATAAATAAGCTAAGTTCTTCCAATGCACGCAGTTATCTTGACAACATTATATTTTATAAATAAAATGTATTTTCATATTACATTGTAGTTGTTTTTTCATTGCCAGCTTCCTTGTGCATAAATTCAAACTCAAAACATTTATTTCAAAACCATTTACAAGCTAGTGTTACCTACCTACCTACACCTACCTACCCTACCTACCTACCTACCCTACCTACATACCTACCTACTTGGCATAGGTACCTACCCTACCCTCACCTACCTATCCTAAGAACCTTCTCCTTACTATAACAAACACAACAAAAAAAGAATTAGCGCAATCGGTCCAGCCGTTCACGCGTGATGCCGTGACCAAGGAAATAGGGATTCATTTTTATAGATTCTTTCAGAATGAGTGTGAAAGTTTACATGCGTGCTCGATAGATGGCGTTGTCCCGTCCGGCTGAATCGCGCTATGGTTTCGTTACAAGCGTTTGGTTGGTTGCGTCGAGTGTTCAGCTTCATCAGTCGCCTTTTACGACATCCTACGGGATTTGAATATTTTTGAATAACCTCTTGGCGTAACAGCTTTAAGGTTTTTAAGAGATAAGCCAACATTAGAAATAAGTATTTCACATATTCTCATCTCTGTAATTGTTATATATTAGAGGGTGTCCGGGACATCGACGCGAAGCCTGTTACCACGGATTCAGTACATGATTCTGAACCCCCCTGCGTTGAAATTTTTCGTCGGTTATTTTTTTTTAAATCTGCTGTTTCATAGAAAAGTGCAATACCTATTTATGGGTATGAGGAACAGGGTGTAAAGTTCACTCATCCACCATAGAAAAGGGAGGATCCTCCAACTAGACGGGTATTATGTCTGGCGGGCAACTGCCCATATGTTGATTTCGGATAGTCTTATCTCTGTTTTTCGCTCGGTAAACTAACTGCGCGATGCAGGAATTGTGTGACGTCATGTCTTTTACTGCGTAGTTCGTATGTCGCGGTGTAACCGCTACATTACTCCCCTCCGGAGACCGGAGGTCGATAGTGGGTTGAATCTTGGATCTTGCGATGCTTCACAGTGCCAGCTGTGGTTCCAGTTCCAGGGTGCCGCTCAGTTCACGGTGGGTCGGAACTGTCTACAGTGATTGCGGCGATGGTGATTGTGGTTCTAGTGAGTCGGAACCGGGTGCCGCACAGTTCACGGTGGGTCGGAACTGTTTGCGGTGATTGCGGCGATTGTGGTGATTGCGGTGATTGAGGTGATTGCGGTGATTGCGGTGATTCCCCAGTGAGTCGGGGTGATGTGGCTGAGGGTGATGACCAGGAATGCGCGTTCGCTGCATGCTGGTGGTCAGGATACCCGTTGAAGCCGTGGGTGCTGGCTGGCTGTGTGACTCGCCTCACGAAAGCTTGCGGGAGTGATGATGATGACGTCACGCTGATGTAGTTGCACGAAGGCTGCGTTGACGTTCATTCTCGGGGTCACCAATTTAGGGGTATGAGGAACAGGGTGTAAAGTTCACTCATCCACCATAGAAAATTTTATTTTATTTTATTTTATTTTACTTTATTGGGACATAAAACATTTACACATTACAATTTAGGTGTGACAGAAGAACTTAAAACTAGGTAAACGTGTAACCCACACAAATGTCCGCGAAATAATTGTTTCTAGATAGGTAGGTACTTAGTAAAATACGTGTGTAGTAGGAAGTGCTCATACATATTTTTGAACATGCCCATACATTAGCAACAAATAAAATTATATATTTACTACAAAAAATGCATAGACTATTTTAAAGATTCAATAGCCATTTTTTTAAACTTAAAATGTGTAAGCGCGAAAATATCCAAATCGATGAAGTGTGTGTTATACGTATCTACAATGCGTCGGAGAGGCGCCCGTGCACCAGCGTGAGTCCTGCACTCCTGCACCTTGCGGTGTGGAATAGTCGGGGCACGCGCGCCTCTCGACGCGTCACAGTTCTAGGTACAATGTAACATAGGTTATTGGTAATGTCTGAACAATCGAACCTGTTATTACACAAACCATGAAGCATCATGGCCATTAGTAGGCTGCGTCTTGACTCCAAGCTCTGAAGTTTGTACCGCGTTAATAACTGAGTGTATGGTAGTTTAGACTTGGTGCATCTGTAGTGCATAACACGTAAATATTTTTTTTGAACCATTTCCATTCGTTTTATGTAAATATCATAAATGGGACTGCGAATTCCAATTGAGAACGGACCAAAGCTTTGTATAGAAGTAAAAAGGTAGACGGTCTTCTAAAGTCTTTTGAAGAACGCATAACGAAACCAAACATCCGATACGCCTTATTAACGATATTATCGATATGAAGATTAAAATGCAACTTCGAGTCCATTGTAACACCTAGATCTCGAATATGGTCAACTCTCTGCAAACAGAAACCATGTAGACTATAATCAAATTTTATAATGTTTTTGTTTTTAGTGAAGGTGATTGCATTGCATTTAGGTAAACTAAGCTGGAGCTTGTTATATGAACAATAATGTGAAAACCTATCAAGGTCCTCCTGCAGAAGCAGACAATCTTGTGTGCTTTTGCACGACCTGTAAATTTTGATGTCATCGGCATACATTAGAAATCGGGAATGAATGAAGCATTTTTTAATGTCATTGATGAACAAAATAAAGAGGAGGGGTCCCATGATTGAGCCCTGGGGCACCCCAGAGGTAACAATGATTGACCTTGATTGGAAACCATTAATAACTATCTTTTGCGATCTATTGTGTATGTACGCCATGAACCAACGCAGCAAATTGCCACGGATACCGTTGTAGGCAATTTTATCTAATAGCAGTTTATGGTCCACCCTGTCAAAAGCCTTCCGAAAATCCGTGTACACACTGTCAACTTGAACTTGTTCATCCATGCTTTTGAATAAAAAGTCTGCGAACAACATGAGATTGGTATTCGTCGAGCGTCGTTTAACAAAACCATGTTGTTCACCAATAATTATGTTGTGAATGTGAGAATATACTTCAGTATGTACAAGACTCTCGAAGAGCTTCGACAGGGTGGACAGTATAGAGATGGGACGGTAATTTTGTATATTGTTTTTATTACCACTCTTGAACACCGGTGTGATATGTGCCTGTTTCCAAATATCGGGAAAGGTGCCTTCGCGTAAACATTTATTAAATATAATACAAAGTGGAAGTACAATAGTTTCTGCGGTCTTCTTAATGAAGACTGGTGGCAAGCTGTCGGGACCGGGACCTTTATTTAAATCTAATTGCGATATCGCTTTCCGTACAACATCCACCGGCAAATAGATGTCAGAAATATAGGGCGAATTATCTGCATATGTATTAGGTGGCTGCCACATTGCAGGGTTAAAATTAGTAGGTTCATAAATAGAGGTGAAAAAAGTGGAGAACATGTTACATATATCAGTTGGATTATTTGAATTGATATTTTCAAGAAACATATTTGCTGGGATCTCCGCCCTGCCCTTCTTGTTTTTAAATGTAAGTCCAGAAATGTTTAATGCTAAGTGGAATACTGTCTTCAACCGATTTCATATACTTTTCAAAACATTTGTCACATTCAGATTTAAAACGTTTACGATGAGTAGAAAAATTTCATAGTCCATTGCATTACCGTACGTTAGAAAAGGGAGGATCCTCCAACCAGACGGGTATTATGTCTGGCGGGCAACTGCCCATATGTTGATTTCGGATAGTTTTATCTATGTTTTTCGCTCGGTAAACTCTAACTGCGCGATTCAGGAATTGTGTGACGTCATGTCTTTTACTGCGTAGTTCGTATGTCGCGGTGTAACCGCTACACCTACGCGGTCAAAATGTATGGAACAGAAGATTTTTTATGCATGCACTGAATCCATGGTAACAAGCTTCGCGTCGATGATGCCACCCTGTATATTATATAAATAAAAATGAAATGTTGTTCGTTCTCAACATCATTTAGAGAATTTATTCCGGAAGGTTAATAAGTATATTACATTAATATTAAACTGCCGAACGTACGGCGCGGAAGGTTCGGTTGAATACGGTCCTAATGTTTTCCAAGTTACCTATGACACATCAGCCGAACGTTACGTCGCGTTCATGAGCAAGCAATACATGACGCGACGGAACGTTCCGCGCCGAACGTTCCGCAGGTGTGCCGCTACACTAAGAGAGAGATTAGTACATTACTGTCGAGGCCAGCAATTAGGGCATTGATGGACGATCGTGAAAATGTGGGCCGAGGCACACATACGTGAGTCGATCAATCTTGGTTGCGGCCAAGGCTTGTATAGTACTTTTCTCAAACAATGCGCGGAAATTCAAACCAAGTAAATCAATTCTAAATTCCAGAATCAATGACGAACAAAGAAAATTTTTCACGCGCCCGCATGTTCATTTGTTTCTTCTTTAAGTACACTAAACAGCTCCATTTGCTAAGCCTGTTCGAAATTTTAATAAAATCTGTGATAAGTTACCTCCTTGGTTGCCATGTGTTTAAGTAAAGGTTAGTTCCATTTCTAAATAACCCGACTGATTTGAGTTTTCATAGTAATTTATTTGGCCGCTAAACACGACAGATATGGATTTTCATACTAAGATTGCCGGCCGGGCGCACGCTTGTTTTTGACCAGTACAGCAATTTCGATTTATCTCGAAGAAGGTTGTCAAAATAATGTTCGAATTTCCAAGCATGTTTGAGAAAAAAAAAGCTGAGAGGTGTCAAGGGACACCCGGATTTTAATTTTTTTTTTTTTGGGTGGGAAATCATCAAATGACTTCTCCCGCTCCGCCCAGAGCGGGAGAAGAAAGAGAATGAACCTCACAAAGGCATGCCACTAATTAGTACCTGTGGTCGCTCACAGATGGCGTTATAATAAAAAATAAAATATAGTTTGGAAAATCCAAAAGTGCACGCCTCATACTTATCACTCATTCATAAACGAAAAAGAAATTCAAAACATAGTTTAAAATAACTATTTACCACTTTTCATGAAGTCGTAATGTCAACGACTGACAAAGATATTTACTTGGCGGTTGCTAGGCAACTTACGGGCGAGTGTATGTCATTAAGTCAAAGGTTGGAAATATTTAGATAAAGATATTATATTTTAGTTAGTATTTTATTAATTATAATAAAACTACTTTGAATAAAAGAGCCATTTTCAATAGGGTTCCTTCTACGGCTGAAACGAATTTATAAAAAAAAAATTGACTCAATTAATTGATTTTATCGCAAGCTACAATGTTTTCAGGGTTCATAAATTGACGGACAGGAATTTTTTTTCAACAATTTTTATGCTTTTTCCATTTCTGCTGCATTAAATCAATTGTTAAAAAGTACAGTATTAATCTCCATTTAATCATCTATACAATGGTATATAAATTTAGTAGGTTCTGTGTACTAGCAGGAGTGTAACAATAAACACAGTTACAGAAATGGGGCAAAAAATTTTTTTCGATCGTAGAGCACACTCTAATGCTTCGCATTACGAGTCGTGCAAAAGACGTGTGGCACTCGGGGACTGCCGCGGCGAAGCTATTGCATAGCATTTTTTATCAACTTACGCAATTGTAAAATATTAACCCGAATACAAGAAATAGCAATGATGACATTGACAGGAACTGTTATTCACATTTATAGTTTTTAAAACTTGACACAACGTAATGGGAACATCAAACTAATAAAAAGGTTTTAATTTAACTATTAATAGTCAAGGATCATTCGTCTAAGTAAATTTGAACTTTATTGTCAAACAGTTAAACATAATTTTCAATACAACACTCTCGTATCATTCGTCTAAGTAAATTTGAACTTTGTTGTCAAACAGTTAAACATAATTTTCAATACAACACTCTCGTATCATTCGTTTAAGTAAATTTGAACTTTGTTGTCAAGCAGTTAAACATAATTTTCAATACAAAACACTCTTTCTTAGGTACTCGTATTTTCGTTACGGAATTTCTGGATTAGGTCTCCACGCTCAAGGCCCGCGATAGAAGCTATGCAATAGCTTAAAAGTGTCGTTACAACTTTTGGTCCCAATTTTTCCCGTCTAGCCCCCTTTCGCAACGCGCGAAAGGGAACTTCGTTCCAACAATTTTTCCGTCACCGGTGCTATTTTCAGAGTTCCTCACAAATATTGGAAGTTCCAATATTTGTGAGGAACTCTAAAAATAGCACCGGTGACGGAAAAATTGTGAAAGAAAGATAATAGAGAAATATGAATGTATAGAATGAGTCTGTCATGTGTGTAGAAGAGTAGGGGAAGATCAACAACGATGGATGGACTGTGTGAGAGATGATATGGCTAGAAAGTGGGTGACTCGGTACCGACTTTCTAGCCATCTCCGTAGATGACGACTAATAATAATATAATAGAGAAGTATTGAAGGAAAGGACACGTTGCGCAGACCCTAAATAAATTGTTATAACGGCAGGAGAATGATGATGAGCAGTTGTAGCTACCAACATGAAGTACTACTGATAATTAATGAATCATTAGTAAATGGATTAACTACCCAGAGTACGTTCACCAGAGTAATAAACACAAGTGAAATGCAAATAATAATCACTACATAGTATAAAACAAAGTCGCTTCCCGCTGTCTGTCCCTATGTATGCTTAGATCTTTAAAACTACGCAACGGATTTTGATGCGGTTTTTTTAATAGATAGAGTGATTCAAGAGGAAGGTTTATATGTATAATATATACATATTATAGTACAGAAAAGTATCTGGAGGAGCTCGTGGCTAAGTAATAACAAGCCGCACAGGTCGATTCATCAGGTTAAGCTACGCTTGCCGGGGTTGGTCAGTGGATGGGTGACCATCTTTACATACCGAGACTCCTCCGTGCCTCGGAAAGCACGTTAAGCCGTTGGTCCCGGCTGTCATTTGTGGATCTTTGACAGTCGTTACGAGTCGTCAGAAGCCCGAAAGTCTGACACCAGTCTTACCATGGGGTACCGTATTACCCAGTAACTGGGTTGTGGAGGTCAGATAGGCAGTCGCTCCATGTAAAATACTGGTATTCGGCTGCATCCGGTTAGACTGGAAGCCGACCCCAACATAGTTGGGAAAAAGGCTAGGAAGATTGATTATAGTACAGAAAAGAGTCTGGCAGCGGCTAGTAAAGAATAAAAAACTTGTTTATTTATTATTAGCCTGTGTTGTCCCACTGCAGGTTGCCCTGCAGTGGGACAACACAGGCCTCCATTTATCCTGTTTACTTTCTTTAAAAATATGGGGCTAGCCGTCTGACATTACATTATCATATTATCACGTCATACGGCATTATTTTGATGCGCGTGCGCCATAAGTAAGTTTAAATTTGGAACACTGCATCATACGCAGTGTAGCCAGTGTCGGGACCAAACGTGGGTGTAGACTTTGCATATTTTATTTACTTATCTGTGTTTTAGGAAAAATAAGTGCTATTGTTATGTTCTAAAAGTGATATTGGTATTTTTGGAGTACCTAATTACCTACAGTATTAAATGTAAGTGGTTTTAAATTATATTATTTGTTATTAGTAAATGAAATAAATTATAGCAACTTGTTATGGAACTCGGGCTGAGTAGATCTTATTCATGATTTTGTTATTATTCTATCAACTTTTGACCTTTATGATTGGCTTCTATCGCTGTCTGCTGCTGGATAGCAAAAAATGTTATCTCAATTTGGGAACGCTAACGAATAATATCACGGGCAACTTAATTGAAATATTGTTCTTATCCTCAAAAACAAAATAAAAAACAACGGGTTGCACTCCGGGAGTGCCGGCAGAAGTAAAAACTTGAACATTAACGTGTGCATTTTTGAATATTTTGTAATGGTTAGGGAATAATTTCGCACGAATTGCTTTTTTTATTAGAAAAGTACTATAATTTATGTGGTTAAATACAATATTCATTAGTAGTTGTAGTACATTTATTTATTTTCAAAATATAGTCTAACAAAAATAAACACTTTTCATGAAGTATGTTTTGACTACTTTTTTTTACCCATCAATATGGGTAAAATTTCTTACCTCGCAATCTTTACGTAATGTCAAAGAATATTTATTTTGATTTTTACTTGGTCGGTTGCTAGGCAACGGATCTTACGGCACAATCTGACGCGAGTTTAACATTTTTACCCATCCCAAAAAATGTGCACAACGCCGCTGAAGAAGTTTTCATTTCTCATGCTCGCAAAGTAGTGTGTGTTTGATCCGAGTAACGGGTGGAAAACGCTGCTTCCCTCTCTAGGGCGGGAAAGATTCATAGTAATTGCTTTCCTCCCTAGGGCGGGATTGAATTTTAAAAATAGAACTTTTGGTTAGGTAGTCGACTACTAAACTTTTTACATGAAAAATATCGAATAGAATAAAAATAAAAAGCTGCGGCAGTGTTCCTACTTACGTTTTTGGTTTTTCTCCAGTTTTTCATGAATTATCCGGGTCGGTATCAGAATGACTGGATCGCAAATTGACTACGTCGCTCTTAGTCCAAATCTCAAAATGTCTAATTCTCAAAATACCTAAGTCGCAAAATGACTACATCGCTTTTAGTCCACATCTCACAATGTCTAAATCTCAAAATACCTAAGTCGCAAAATGACTACATCGCAAAAAGTCCGAACAATTGTGTAGGTGCCTATACATTGATCTCTTTGGTTCTTAATGTTGGATGATTTCATGCCTGGCCACTTGGAAATATTCATGACAGGAAATAAAACAATTGAAGTATCTGTAATTCGTGCAAACGTGTCTTTGATCACAATGTCTAGCAATGAAATTATATCTATTTCAAATAATAAAAATAGACCGGCTGTTTTATCCAACGGTTACCGTTATAATTGGGTAAAAGACAATTTATCGAAAAATTCATTTTGGCGATGTGCAAATAGAAAAGAGTGCAGTGCGTCCATTACTGTGAATGCTAACAAAACCGCAATAATACGAGAAAGCATTCATAGTTGTTTGCCAAATGCTGGAAAACAAAAAAGGGACATCGTTATCAACGCCGCAAAAGACAAAGTATGCCAAAGCATGGCGTCAGTGAAGAAACTTTACGAAAAAACTGTGCTTAAATACGTTAAAGAAGAAGATGATGAGAAGATGTCTTCTTTTGAATCTGTGAGGGATACGTTACATAGAACACGGAAAAGGTTTCTGGAAGTAAACACTACCGAAGTTTCTAAATCTACTGATGTAGAAATTCCTAACATTATCAAGCATATTTTTTGGTCAGCGAATATGAGTTGGATTCTCATAACAAGATGTTTTTATTTGCCTCTAAAATATGCAATAACTTTGCACAGTTACAGAGCTCTCTTAATAAAACTTTTTTCGGCGATGGAACATTTAAGCCGGTACCTACTCATTTCTACCAGCTTTTTTCCATTTATGTGGATGGGGCGAGTGATGAGCAAACAACGAATGTCCTTCCGGTGCTGTATGCTTTGCTACCGAATAAAACGCAAGCAACATATTGTGCTCTATTCACATTGATACGTGATGTATTGGGGATCAAAATTAACAAATATAAATGTGATTTTGAATTGGCACAAATGAACGCGTACAAAGAAGTTTTCCCTCACGGTAAAGTAACAGGATGCTATTTTCACTTTTCAAAAGCTATCTGGAAAAAAGCCGATGAACTACAGCTGGTAACTACAGCCAAAGGAAAAGAAATTGCAGGATTGGAACTCAATAGTTAACTACGCGGCAAACTGTGAAGGAATGAGTGCATTCATAACCTATTTTGAAAAACAGTGGCTCGTAAAAAAAGCATTGATTTCGTGTTGTTATGAGAGACACCGAACCAATAATGCAATGGAAGCCTGGCACCGTCGTCTTGGGGTTCGAATAAAAAAAAACCACATTGATCCACTTTCTGTACAAACTTAAAAAAGAGTCCAGATACCAGGATATGATAGTGAGAGGAATTTTTTTCAAAGCAGAAAACAGGAAAAATAAAGCAATACTTTTTGACAGAAAATACCGACGGGAGCTTACAAAACTCCAAATGGAAGATATTACACCACTAAACTTCCTTATTATTATTTATCACCTAAAATACAAGCTAAACTACGAATAATTTATGTTAGAAATAAGAAGAGTAAGAGGGTTTACGTCGCAACGTAAACCCTCTTACTCTTCTTATTTTTTATATATTTTTATATTTTAACTATTTTAACTATTCTCGGGACCATGGGGTCCCGGTCCTTTAGAAGGCGTACGAGGGGCCGAAGCCAACTCACAGAGGCCCCTTAGACAATTTTAAATGGAATGAGGCACCAACCGACGATTATCCCTGTATGCACCATGCAAGTGCACCCAAGGACAATCCCCGGTTGGTTCAGGACTATTGCAGAAAATGGAAACAAAAAACATTTGGCTATGGGTTTGGGTGGCTAGTGGTTTGGTTACCTAGAACTATGGAAGGTCTATGTCCCCTGCCTGATCAATGTTATGGTATACACGGATAAAATGGCAGGGGGTGACTTGCACACTCAATAATGGGCCCCCGAAAACTGTTGCTAGCACATAGTGACGTAGCAACAAGGGGGCAACATGTCCTGAGGTGCTTGAGGAGTGGAGCGGTATTCCACGGCTTTCAGAACAATCCCAGAGCCCGGAAGATGGTCAAGATCCCTACGAGCACTTACTGGAATACTTCCTTCCTCCGAGCACGTTTGCTCTTGCGAATCTCCACTCAAGCCAGCCAATTAAGGCAAGAATGAGGTGGGAGCTTTGTTCCTCGTCAGTGTTCACCCCAGCCGGCCAATTTTTATATATATTATTTTAGGTGATAAATATTAATAAGGAAGTTTAGGGGTGTAATATCTTCCATTCGGAGTTTTGTACGTCGTACGGCATTTCATACAAACTTTCAAGTCCTTGTTTTTCGAAATGACTGAACCGATTTTAATGAAACTTCATACGGATATGCAGGATACAAAGGTCTAAAAACTTAGTTAAAGTTTGAAAGTTTGTATGAAATGCCGTTCGACGTAAACCCTCTTTTCATTGTAAGGTTTTTTTTTTTTTTTTTGCTATCAGTAATTTAAAATAAAATAAATGTTTAACTGCCGTAAATGTTTTACTTTCCGTATCCTATATGCTTCCCCAAGATTCACTCTACACCAGAACCAAATCGGTATATTTAGATGCTTGAACGAACAGACAAACCTACAAACAGACAAAAATTTTAAAATCACCTATTGTTATAGCATAATACATATTCTGAAACCAACCCATACCAATTACCACCACCACTTTTTCAAACAATATTTAATGTATCCAGTCATTTTGATATCAACCCTGTATAGGCACCTACACAACTGTTCGGACTTTTTGCGATGTAGTCATTTTGCGACTTAGGTATTTTGAGATTTAGACATTGTGAGATGTGGACTAAAAGCGATGTAGTCATTTTGCGACTTAGGTATTTTGAGATTTAGACATTTTGAGACTTGGACTAAGAGCGACGAGGTCAATTTGCGATTCAGTCATTCTGATACCAACCCCTAAAATTCCCTAAAAATATAAAAAATCCTTGGTTTAGGGAATTTTTAATTTTTATAGCATTAAATACTTACCTAGAAAAAAATCATTATTAATCGAGAGAGACGAAACAAACCAACTCTAGGTATAATGCGACTTATTTCCGATGTCGTCTTTAGCCACGGAAATAGTACGGAGTAGGTACCTACTATTAACAATAACATGGTAAACTAAAATTAAACGAATTACAATCATTACAAGTTTCAGGGAATCCCCTTTAATCAATCGGTGGTGCCATAGAGTAAAGAGGTATATCGGGTGCTGCCTACTATAAACAATAGGGCTACCAACTCAAGTTAAATTTTTCCCTAAAATTCCGAAATCCCTGCCAAAATAAAATAACCCTACACCTGTTCTTATAATGGACCTTTTTCCCTAAAAAAGGGAGAAATCCCTCAAAGTGGAAACACTGGGCTCCGGTCTTGTGAGTATATAAACAGCAAGTGTGAATTAAAAAAAAACTTTTTACAAGAAAAGAACAACCGACTTCCAAAAAAGATACTACAAAGTCAAAAATTACTTTAATTTCGGAAGTCGGTGTATTTGGTTTTGAACTTTCGTTTTTTGCCACCGACTTCCGAAATAAAAGTTATTTTTAACCCCCGACGGAAAACGAAGGGGTGTTATAAGTTTAACGTGTGTATCTGTGTGTCTGTGTATCTGTGTATCTGTGTATCTGTGTATCTGTCTGTGGCATCGTAGCTCCCAAATGGTTGAACCGATTTAGTTTATTTTTGTTTTGTTTGAAAGGTGACTTGATCGGGAGTGTTCTTAGGTAAAGGTATGATTCAAGAAAATCTATTCAGCCGTTTGAAGATTATCAGGTCTTTTCTAATTGAAGAATGGATTTGAGCATTTTCCACAGGTCTGATTGAGTCTAAATTTGGTAATCTGTTACTTCAATGGTATTAGAATAACATAGTAACCTTGAACTGATGCTGCAGCATTACCTGGTACTTGCAGGATACCCAACTCCTCACCAACTTACAGCAGTGGTATCGTGTTTGGGCTCATTGGAATGGCCTCAATAAATAGGTTATAGATATATATTTATCAGGGTGTGATATGGAGAAGAAAAAATAAATCAGGGTTAATTAGTAACTAACTTGACTGTAGGAATAAAAAGCAAGTTTAAAAACTAAAACCCGACTACTGAAAAATCACGCTCTAAAAAGTATAAAACAAGAAAATATTTCGGACAGAAATCAAGACATAGCATAGGTACAAAAATGGTCAAAGTAAAGCCGTAGTCGCATGCCATTATAATTTTGTAGCCGACAGGCATGCGACTACGGCTTTACTTTGACCATTTTTGTACCTATGCTATGTCTTGATTTCTGTCCGAAATATTTTCTTGTTTTATACTTTTTAGAGCGTGATTTTTCAGTAGTCGGGTTTTAGTTTTTAAACTTGCTTTTTATTTGATTTGTTTTGGGGTTATAATTTCGTAATAAAGTATTTGCAGAGCCGCTTTGTTCTTTTTTGTATAGGTTAAATTGTATAACAGGTATTAATTTTACAGCCGCGCCGCCGTACGTAGCACAGTCTTACTTTTGCATGTTTTCAACAATTTAAACATATTTATGTACTTTAAAAATATAATATATATACATATTTGTAATGTGCTTGTCAAGCCCTTTCATTTGATACCAAACATGGTATGATAAAAAAAATTTTTTTTTTTCTTTCGTGACTTTATGTCCTCTAGAGGGCGCCATATTGAATTTAGTGTAATTTCATATAGCCTATAACCAGCGGACAATTAGGACGCTTCTAACGATACCTCATTTGTCAAATTATGATCAGTGGTTTAGAAGTTATGAGGTTACAGATGAACATACATACATACATACATACATACATACATACATACATACCGGTCAAAATCATAACCCTCCTTTTTGCTTCGCCGAAGTCGGGTAAAAATACGCACAGTTGCGCAGATTTATGCGAGGCACGTGTCGATCGTAGCGTATGTACTATTAATTAGTATACAATAAAGTTTAAAAAGCAGGAAATAAAAGTTAAATTTAAAATTTAAAAAACCCCCGACACAAACAAAATCCTTTAAAAAGTTTCAAAATAAAATATTATACTGGCCCTTTATGTTTAATATAATTTGTAGTTAATATTTTGTCGTCGCATCGGGGGTCGGCATGCTATTGTAGAATAGTAGATTGTTATACAAGGGTGGAAAGGAATCAATTCCCATACGAGGTATTTAGACGCCCGAGCGCAGCGAGGGCGGCTATAGTCCGAGTAGGAATTGATGTCTTTCACCCGTGTTAAACACTCTACTTTTCATTTCGAATATAAGGAAAGTAAAAAATAGTGTTTAAAATATTTATTGATATTGAATAACATGAGTAGTACCTATTTAAAATGAACTAACAAGTTAGAACAATTTGTAAAAATGTTTAAATATGGAACGCACCGCATCACCGCTGCGGGCCGTCCCGCGTATAAGATTTTTTTTTTTATTCACACTGGCTGTTTACAATATACTCACAAGACCGGAGCCCAGTGCTTCCACTTTTAGGGATTTCTCCCGTTTTTTAGGGAAAAAGGCTAATAATAGGCATGGTTTACTGATATTTTATTTTGGCAGGGATTTAGGGAAAAATTAAACTTGAGTTGGTAGCCCTATTGTTTAATTAGTAGGCAGAACCTAATGTACTACTTTACTCTATGGCACCACCGATTGATTAAAGGGGATTTCCATGTTATTGTTAATAGTACTATTTCCGTGGTTAATGACGACATCAGAAATAAGTCGCATTATACCTACAGTTGGTTTGTTTCGTCTGTCTCGATTAATAATGAATGTTTTGTAGGTATTTAATGACATAAAAATGAAAAATTCCCTAAACCAAGGAATTTTTATATTTTTTAGGGAATTTTAGGGATAAAATTCATTAAGAAATTGGGGAAACCCAAAAACGTAAGTGGAAACACTGCCGCAGCTTTTATGTTTATTCTATTCGATATTTTTCTTAAAAAGTTTCGTACCCACAGATATTAATCTAACTAGATGACGCAAAAACGGAGTAAAATTACGATCAATGATCGTAATTTGAGATTTTCATTTAGCATTATCGGCACCGGAAATCCACCGAAATCTAGAAAAATGTCTTTTTAAGCCATATTGAGCTGTTAAAGACTGTATAGAAAAATTGGCCGAGGCATTGGAAATGTTTTCTTTCATTGGTAAGTTTTGTTTTTAAATTGTGTGTGAAGAAGTGGCACGCTTGGTTTTCATAAAGATGGAGGGACTTGCGATATCTAGTTAGATTTATATCTGTGTTCGTAGCCGACTACCTAACCATAAGTTCTATTTTTAAAATTCATTCCCGCCCTAGGGCGGGAAGCAATTACTATGAGTCTTTCCCGCCCTAGAGCGGGAAGCAGCGTCTCCCACCCGCTACTCGGATCAAACAAACACTACTTTCCGAGCATGAGATATGAAATAGTAGATTGTTATACAAGGGTGGAAAGGAATCAATTCCCATACGAGGTATTTAGACGCCCGAGCGCAGCGAGGGCGGCTATAGTCCGAGTAGGAATTGATATCTTTCACCCGTGTTAAACACTCTACTTTTCATTTCGAATATAAGGAAAGTAAAAAATTGTGTTTATATTTATTGATACCTATTGAATAACATGAGTAGTACCTATTTAAAATGAACTCACAAGTTAGAACAATTTGTAAAAATGTTTAAATATGGAACGCACCGCATCACCGCTGCGGGCCGTCCCGCGTATAAGTTTTTTTTTTTTTTTATTCACACTGGCTGTTTATAATATACTCACAAGACCGGAGCCCAGTGCTTCCACTTTTAGGGATTTCTCCCTTTTTTTAGGGAAAAAGGCTAATATTAAGCATGGTTTACTGATATTTTATTTTGGCAGGGATTTAGGGAAAAAATTAACTTGAGTTGGTAGCCCTATTGTTTAATTAGTAGGCAGAACCCAATGTACTACTTTACTCTATGGCACCACCGATTGATTAAAGGGGATTTCCTGAAACTTGTAATGATTGTTATTCGTCTAATTTTAGTTTACCATGTTATTGTTAATAGTACTATTTCCGTGGCTAAAGACGACATCAGAAATAAGTCGCATTATACCTACAGTTGGTTTGTTTCGCCTGTCTCGATTAATAATGAATGTTTTCTAGGTATTTAATGAAATAAAAATGAAGAATTCCCTAAACATAGGTGCTTAAATTTTTTAGGGAATTTTAGGGATAATTCATTAAGAAACTGGGGAAAACCAAAAACGTAAGTGGAAACACTGCCGCAGCTTTTATTTTTATTCTATTCGATATTTTTCTTAAAAAGTTTCGTACCCACAGATATTAATCTAACTAGATGACGCGATTGTAAGTAAGTACTTCGCGTGTCAAAAAACGGAGTAAAATTACGATCAATGATCGTAATCTTTGAGCTGTAAAGACTGTTTAGAAAAATTGGCCGACGCATTGGAAATGTTTTGTTTCATTGGTAAGTTTTAAATTGTTTTTAAATTGTGTGTGAAAAATTGGCACGCTTGGTTTTCATAAAGATGGAGGGACTTGCGATATCTAGTTAGATTTATATCTGTGTTCGTAGTCGACTACCTAACCATAAGTTCTATATTTAAAATTCATTCCCGCCCTAGGGCGGGAAGCAATTACTATGAGTCTTTCCCGCCCTAGAGCGGGAAGCAGCGTCTCCCACCCGCTACTCGGATCAAACAAACACTACTTTCCGAGCATGAGATATGAAAAATATATTTTCATTCGTCGACCCCGATGCGACGACAAAATATTAACTACAAATTATATTAAACATAAAGGGCCAGTATAATATTTTATTTTGAAACTTTTTAAAGGATTTTGTTTGTGTCGGGGGTTTTTTGACTTTGTAGTGTCTTTTTTGGAAGTCGGTTGTTCTTTTCTTGTAAAAAGTTTTTATTTTACACTTTTTAGTTGTGGTACCTACCCCATACAAATTCGAATACCACTAACCTGCTATGTAAATAACAGTGATTGGAAGTTATCATCATATCATCCATATAAACTAAGTGGAAAAAAATACGTATTATTGAAGCTAACTCAAAAACTATCCAAGTAAAGTTAATAAAATTTATATGGGACCACCTCTGAAGCATACCCTTTCAAATAAAAAATCAATTTTCAAAATCGGTCTACAATTGACGGAGAAATCGCGTAACAAACATACAAAAAAAAAAAACATACAGACGAGTTCATTTTAAATAGTAGGTACTACTCATTTTATTTAATATCAATAAATATTCACTATTTTTTACTTTCCTTATATTCGAAATGAAAAGTAGAGTGTTTAACACGGGTGAAAGACATCAATTCCTACTCGGACTATAGTCTAAATATGTACCTCGTATGGGAATTGATTCCTTTCGACCCTTGTATAATCTACTATTTCATTACAAAAAACCTACGATGTTGTACCTGTCAAAAGTTTGGCTCCTACATTGCAACTGGTAATCAAAGCCAGCCTCTTTAAAGATGATAAAGTGAATGAAATGATTACCTACCAAAGCTAGGTCTATTATTGGACATTTCACTCGTTCCACAAGCAGCAGTAAGTTTTTAAAAGAAATGCAAGAAAAGAAAAAAAAGAAATCCATAATATTCCCAATCATGTCCAGGGGGCCTACCACCACCTCTAAAAGCAGTATTATTTTAATATTGCATTAGTGTGGGAAAGAGATGAAGCTCTACAGGACGTATAGCTCCATCTCTTTCCCCCACTTAAGTAAGATTAAAATAATACTGCTTTTAGTGGTTGTGGTAGGCCCCCTTGTACAGGACATCTATCTCCACGCTGGGACTCGACACAAGAGGCATTAAGGCGTTGACTGAAACAAAGAGTAGGTACGTGTTGTCTGTATAAACTAATATTATAAATAAAGAGGAAATATTTTTTTGTTTGTTTGTACCGAATAGGCTCCGAAACTACTGGTCCGATTTGAAGAATTCTTACTTCTTACGACTGAAGAATGGGTAATGATGGAGGAGGTCGTACACATTTTGTGATACTTCGAAGAGGTTAAAAAGTCAATTAGCAAAGCCACGTTATCTGACGCTATTCCGTTAGTTAAGGGCCTTAGTCTCGTTTAGTACCGTAAAACGGTCACTTTAAAAGCTATCTTCTCCTTAACGGCTTAGTTAAATGATTTGAAAAAAATATGTGTTTGCTATAGATTCATCTACAACATATCTGAAACCGGGTTTTTTCGTATGACTAATACTTTTGCCTTAAAAAAATATTTACCATAACGCTATTTTTGGCTAATATTCGTAACTACTTCTAAACGGCTTTGACGATTGGAAAAAAAATTACACTGAAAAATTGTTGATTAAAGGTACTACAAATTTGAAACTGCATTTGTAAATCAATCAATATTTGTTAAACAAAATGTCCCCATTTAGAGATAGAGGTTCAGAGGGGCTCTGCGCGGGACGCGGGCGGCAGTCGCCCGTGAGCATTGAGACGGGATGGCTGTGTCGCTCGCTGGTCCGCTCCGGCTATCGACCGAGTATGCGCATACGTATGTGTTAGTGCGAATATTTATGAACTTATTGTATTAGTGTGCGTTTATAGACGAGCTTGCTGCAGAGAGTCCAAATCGATTGTGCGCATAGGCGCTTTATTGTTGAGTTGTTCTTTGATGTACAATTATTAATACTTTTTTACATTGACAATTACATACAAATTAACAATTTACAATATAAACTAAAAAAATGTAAATGTAAAATATAACATAACATCACGACTGTATTCCCCGAAGGGTTAGGCAGAGGTGTACCTATATAAGGTGTTAAAAAATTTACTTTAGAAACTTTAAGAGGTGTTTTAGACCATCGAACTGAATAACTTTTACTTTGGGACATACATTGATATCGCGAAAAAAAAAATCTGTTGTTCCATAGTAAAGTTTAATACCTACTGTTCTAAACTGTATGGGACAGCTGTTTTTTTTTCGCGATTTCAAAGTTAAAGTAAAAGTTATTCAGTTTGATGGTCTAAAGCACCTCTTAAAGTTTCTACAATTAATTTTTTTTAAATCACTAAAATTTGTTTAGTCCTGTCAAACGAGCATTTCCCATTCTGAAATAGACTAAGGTGACACAACTTAACTATATTTTAGTTCATCTATATCTGTGGACAGCACTAAGATTGCACTGAGTTATTAGTTTAGTGAAAATGGCAATTTTGCTATTCTGAATTTGACGTTTTTTACCTAAAAATTTAGATTAACCAACTAAATCAGTCTATTTTTAAACGCGATTAAAAAGGAGTGGAATAAAATTAGTTGGCATGAACACACACTTCACACACTTCAGCTGCAAAAACTGTATCTTTTTTTATTTTGCTTATATCTCGAAAACGGTGCGTCCTAGCGCAAAAATAATGGAAATTTCGACCCCCTCTGCCACCCGTAAACCCATATGCCCCTACTCATAGGTAATATTTAATCATATTTTCTATACAAAAAGTTTAAAATTCCATACAAAACACGTCAAGGATGCCCCCCCCGCGCGCCTCTGTCTCTAAAAAAATTCACGGGGTAGAGCAAACAAGTACCACGTCTGTCGCGACGTGACTGTCAAATTCAATTTTAGATGTGTCAAAATTATTTTTTAATTTAGAGATATTTTTCCGCAGAATAGCTTTTAGATTCTCATAGCCAAAAGTAAGGAATTTTAGTCGTAGTTTAGTTAGTTTAGTTCGGTGTACAAAAGAATCGGCACCAAATATTTTCTTAAGTTACGTAGGTAAGAAGGTTAAGAAATAAATCTTGATTGGTGCCGATTCTCTTGTGCACCGAACTAAACTATCACTAAAATTACTTGCTTTTGGCTATGAGAATCTGAGATTCTGCAAAAAAATATCTCTAAATTAAAAAATAACTTTGACACATCTAAAATCGAATTTGCGTCGCGAACTCGCGACTCCACGTGGTACTTGTTTGCTCTACTCTGTGAATTTTTTTAGGTCCAGAGGCGCGCAGGGGGGCAGCGTCGACGTGTTTTGTATGGAATTTTTAACTTTTTGTATGGAAAATACGAAAATTTGTTACCTTTGTGTTGGGGTAAAGGGGTTTCAGGGTTTTCTAAAGGGGGTCGAAATTTTCATTATTTTTGCGATAGGACGCACCGTTTTCGAGTTATAAGCAAAATAAAAAAAAAGATACAGTACTGTTTTTGCACCTGAAGTGTTGGTGTGAAGTTTAGTTCATGACAACTAATTTTTATATTCCATTCCTTTTTAATCGCGTAAAAAAAATAATAGTCAAATTTAGTTTGAATAATCAAAATTTTTAGGTGAAAATCGTCAAATTCAGAATAACAAAATTCCCTGTTTCACTAATCTACTAAGTTAATAACTCATTGCAATCTTAGTGCTGTCAAACTTCGGTGGCAGTGACCTCTCGCGTCCGGCCCTGGTCCAGGCCATGGTGCGGAGCGAGAGGGCATGGCAAGCCGTCACCTCCTTCTGCGAAGCAGTAATGCTCGCGAAAGAGGAGGCGGAGTGCGCGAGGGAGTGGCAAAGGCCGCGCCCTACCAGCCCTAGCCGCCGCCGCCGTAGGAGACGTCCCGGGCGTCGGGAATTGACTGCGACTGGACTGGAAAGGGCTAGGCATCAACATCAATGGCGAGTATATCACTAACCTTCGGTTTGCCGACGATATAGTTATCATGGCTGAGACCATGGAGGACCTCAGTATAATGCTCGATGACCGCAGTAGAGCCTCCAAAAGAGTGGGTCTTAAAATGAACATGGACAAGACAAAGGTCATGTCAAATGCCCATGTAACACCCGCCCTCATAAAGATCGGTGACGCTACGCTCGAAGTTGTAGACGAGTATGTTTACCTAGGACAAACTGTCCAGCTAGGACTTCGAGAAAGAGGTCAATCGTCGAATCCGACTCGGCTGGGAGCGTTCGGGAAACTACGCAATATCTTCTCGTCCCACATACCACAGGTCCACAGTGTTTCAAGACGAAAGTCTTTGACCAGTGCGTGTTGCCAATGATGACTTATGGCACTGAAACGTGGTCGCTCACAATGGGTCTTATCAGAAGGCTAAAAGTCACCCAAAGAGCAATGGAGAGGGCTATGCTTGGAGTTTCCCTACGTGATCGAATCAGAAATGAAGAGATCCGCAGGAGAACCAAGGTAACCGACATAGCCCGAACAATTGCCAAACTTAAGTGGCAATGGGCAGGACATATTGCTCGCAGAACAGATGGCCGATGGGGCCGAAAGGTTCTGGAGTGGCGACCACGTACCGGAAGACGTAGCGTTGGAAGGCCTCCCACAAGATGGACCGATGAACTAGTAAAGCCCGCAGGAATTCGCTGGATGCGGGAAGCACAGAATCGGTCGAAGTGGCGGTGCTTGAGGGAGGCCTATGTCCAGCAGTGGGCGTCTTTCGGCTGATATGATGATGATAATGATGATATGCTGAGTTATAGGGGTTTATGGATTTCATAAAGGGGGACGAAATTCACATTATTTTTGCGATAGGACGCACCTTTTACGATAAGAAAAACCTTCTCCCATCACACATAAAGGCAATGCTTGTACAGTCCCTAATATTTCCCATAATTGACTATGATGATGTGTGTTACTATGACCTGAATGCAGATCTTCTCAATAACTAGACCGCCTTCTTAATAACTGCATTCTGCATGTTTCGTTTTCTCCTCTTCTGATCGTTATTTCTCCTCTACCGATCGTTATGTCTCCTGACAAAGTTTATTCTGTTTATTATGTATAATATGTATTTATTAATTATAATTTATTCTTGTATTTTTTTAGTTATTTTCGTGTTATCAATTGATTGATTGTGTATTACGTAATTAGGGTACGGGGCACGTGCCCCGGGCGACACTGTTAGGGGGCGCCAAATTCGAGCATGACAGACAAGTGCACCACCCAGCGCACCGCAACTTTGCAACAAATGAGACGCGCAACAATTATAATCTTTCTCTGAGGGTGGTGCACTGAGGAAATTACTGATTAGCGTAGGTTTAGGTCGTCAAACGGTCTGAGCGGGTTGTGAGTACTTGTGAGCGGGCGCAGTTGTATTCTACCAGGAACTCGATGAGCGTTTCTGTGGTCTATTTTTTAAGTTTTGCGGTGCCGGGCGTCTTGCTTCAACGCCGACGACGCCTGTGACACGACTTACTTTAATTTTTACCACAGTTTTGGCGCCCCTGTTGGATTGGCGCATTTTCGATCGATTTTTGATTAATATGTTTATTATGCCTAGTAAAGTAACTCCTAAAGCAAAAATCCAACTTATCTCAGGCAGAGTGAATAAGGCTAATCAAAATAAATGTCTGACACGTACTAGTATATTTAAAAAAAAACGGTTTTTTTTTTAAGAAAAAAAAAACGATTCGGGGGCCAGGCGATAGGTTTTGCCCGCCTCGAAAGATCCGTTCCGTTCTAGATCCGGGGCTGCCCCTACCAAATATCACTCAACGCGCTTAAAGAAGTTTTTCCTAAAAACAAAAACTATGAAACCTACAAAAAATTTCTACAGTCAAAGGCCGATTCTCTTGTACACCGAACTAAACTAACTACAATCACTAAAATTCCTTACTTTTGGCTATGAGAATCTTAAAGCCATTCTGACAAAAATAATGTCTAAATGAAAAAAATATTTTGACACATCTAAAATCGAATTTGACAATCGCGTGACGACTCCACGTAGTACTTGTTTGATCTACCCCGTGAATTTTTTTAGAGCCGGAGGCGCGCTGGGGTTGGCAGCCTCGACGTGTTTTATATGGAATTTTTCACTTTTTGTATGGAAAATATGAAAAATTATTACCAACATGTTGGAATATAGGGGTTTAAGGGTTTCCTAAAGGGGGTCGAAAATTTCATTATTTTTGCGATAGGACACACCATTTTCGAGATATAAGCAAAAGAAAAAAAAATACAATACTGTTTTTGGACTGAGGTCGAAGTGTTAGGGTTTTAGTTCATGCCAACTTACTTTATTCCACACGTTTTTAATCGCGTTTAAAAATAGTCAGATTTAGTTGGATACACCAAATTTTTAGGTGATAAACGTCAAACTCAGAATAGCAAAATTGCCATTTTCACAAAACTAATAACTCAGTGCAATCTATTTTTAGTCTAGTTTAGAGGCATTTGTGACAAGAGAATCGGCACCAAAATATAACTATTAGACCCGGTAGGCAGACGTTGTCGTGCGACAACAGCGCCTCCCAACAGCGCGTCCAACTATAGCTAAGAACCATCCAAGTGACACAAAAAGAATTGAAAAAAAAAACATCTAAATCAGTCACGCCATTTAGCATAAGAAGAATTACAAACACACGCACACCGATATTTTATTTATTGCCAGGAATGTTCTTAAAAAACAAACAAAGTATTTAAAATAATATGCGGGTCAAAATATGGTAGTCGGCGTACAATTTCAGATTTGCCTACGATTTCTTCTCTTAGGATTAGGAATCTTAGGCAAAAAATGCGACATACGTGCGCATGTCTGCGCCTTTGTCTAGTCTTTGATCGTCGTTTTAGTGTAGTGCGCCACCGTTGCACGTTTTACGTATTGGAGAGTAGGGCGTTTAGCTCCGCCCACATGCACAAGGTCAGTGAGCCTACTATACACCTTAACAGTCCTGTAAAGAACCATTAGAAAACATAAGAAGTCCGTCGACAGAAAGGGAGAACACATCGCAATCGCATAAATTAGCGGCTGACTTGGTATTGTATATGGTAGGTACATAACACACATATGGTACATACATGTACCATATACTGAAGATAAAAAAAAATAACGGGGTGCACTCTGGGAGTGCCGGCAGAAGTGAAAACTTGTACATTAACGTTGTGCATTTTTGAATATTTTGGAACGGTTAGGGAATAATTTCGCACGAATTGCTTTTATCAATATAAAAGTACTATCATTTATGTGGTTAAATAATTAAGTAGTAGTATATTTATTTATTTTCAAAATAATATATAGTCTAACAAAATTTACTTTTCAGGAAGTATGTTTTGACTGCTTTTTTACCCATCAATATGGGTAAAATTTCTTACCTCGCAATCCTTAAGTAATGTCAAGGACTATTTATTATGATACTTACTGATATTTACTTTGTCGGTTGCTAGGCAACGGGTCAAAGTCCCTCATTCCTACGACTTTTCGATCAGGGTCACGTGTCCTGACGCGAGTTTTAACACTTTTTCCCCATCCCAAAAAAAGTGCACAACGCCGCTAAAGAAGTTTTCACTTAAAAAAAAACTGAAATTATATTAATTGGAAAGGTTTTTTTTTCTAATCCGGAAGTATTGTATGACCCCTTTAATTTTTTAGTTTAGTTAATTTATATTATTTGTTGGTATAGCGGCAAATACCTACACTGTCTCTGAAAATTTCATCCGTCAAGTGTGTACCCATTACGGTTCATGAGATACAGCCCGCTGACACACAGACAGACAGACGGACAGATAGACAGCGGAGGCTTAGTAATAGGGTTCCGTTGCTGATAACAGGTTCACCCCCTACAGCACATGCGATTGAAACTGAACTGTACCCTAATTACGTAATACACGATCAATCAGAATCTGAATCGCTTTGAAACAGATTGCTAATCCATTGCTTCAAAAGTACGAAAATAAAATCAGCTCAACAATGTAAATAACGCAATGAATGTTGTTGAACTGTCAAAATGAAACAAATTAATCAATCGTTTACGAAAATGTGTTGCGTAATTAGATAGGTGTAAAGGCTTTTGCAGACCAGCGCGATTTGTTGCGCGACGCGACACGAACAATACAATTTCTAAGAAAACTTCACGGTATAACAATAACCGGTGTCGCGCTGGTCTGCACAAAGGTTAATGTGGGCGTACTACAAACCTCTGCTTATCTTTTCGGTGGATTCAGGCGCGATGTTATTTAATTTCAAAAGCTTATCAGAATTATGTACACATGTGCTGTACTGGTTCGTTTTATCATGACAGAATGCTATATTTTAAAATATTGAAACATTATTATTATCTTAGTTATTGTTATTGGTATTACTATTATCATAGCTTATACGTTTAATTGCGAAGCTATACAACGTGCCGCTACAATGGCGACATTAATTTAACACACTTATACGGAATAGCGTTTTCTTTTAAAGAAAATATTTTAATTTCATTAAACGTTTTAATTTATTGATTTATTTACAATTTTCTAAAATGGGATCTTGAAGCAACCTGTACTTTACGACTGTAGCGCAGAGTTTATTTACCGGGGTCACGGATCATAATATTGCATCAATGAAAATAAAACAAATAACATGCAAATAGAAGGCGAATTGAAGGAATGGGAGAGCCCTATGTCGGCGAACGTTTGTAAATTTTAATTTTTCTTATAACGAGTTCTTTTTCTTATTATTTTTTATGATTACTGTCCACTAGCCCTACCCGTGTGTTAAATTAATGTCGCCATTGTAGCGACACGTTGTATATAACACAGCCTGCCTAGGTTTTCCCAACTATGTTGGGGTCGGCTTCCAGTCTAACCGGATGTAGCAGAATACCAGTATTTTACATGGCACGACTGCCTATCTGACCTATAACCCAGTAACTGGGTAATGCGAACCTCTTGGTAAAACTGGTTGTCAGACTTTCGGGCTTCGGGCGGCCCGTTACGACTGTCAAAGATCTACGAATCTGGCTTCGTGCGGGTAGTACGACACAACTTAGATGTAGCATCGGCCAAATTCGTTAAAACGATCACCATCCGACCTGAGTGCACCTTCAAAATCACCAATCTTGATTACTGCTTTTGGTAAAAATGATCTTTACGAAAAGCAATAACTTGTAAAGTCATATCGTCGCCCTCCCCGCTAACTGTCGTATCTCACAAACTGACGTATCTGCACTGACATTACCTACGTGTTCATAGCTAGATTTCGAATAAGTTCTCTTTAATCGTCGTATCTGTGTCGTTTACCGTTTAGGAGATAATCACGTATTTGGTTTTGCGTAAGTGCAAAAGGAGGGAAAAAATATTCTCTCTACCTGTCGTATGAACATACTACAGTTAGAAAGACTTTTATTTTTCGTCCAGATTCAAAATTATTGAAGTATGTATCTACATAGGACACTTAGCTAGAATTTTTTCTAAGCAGTTCACACATTTTATTTTTCACTTACGTCGATAGATCAAAGCTTTTTAACGAATATGAAGCTATAGTATTAAGTGAAGTCACGTTGCGAACGTTGCGGTTCGCACGGGGGGTGCTACATTTGACCTCCAACAAGTCATAAGCTTGCCTATAAGCAATGAAAATGCTGTTTTTAACCCCCGACGAAAACGAAGGGGTATCTGTGTATCTGTCTGTGGCATCGTAGCTCCCAAACGGTTGAACCGATTTAGTTTATTTTTGTTTTGTTTGAAAGGTGACTTGATCGGGAGTGTTCTTAGGTATGATTCAAGAAAATCTATTCAGCCGTTTGAAGATTATCAGGTCTTTTCTAATTGATGAATGGATTTGAGCATCTTCCACAAGTCTGATTGAGTCTAAATTGTAATCTGTTACTTCAATGGTATTAAAATAACATAGTAACCTTGAACGGATGCTGCAGCATTACCTGGTACTTGCAGGATACCCAACTCCTCACCAACTTACAGCAGTGGTATCGTGTTTGGGCTCATTGGAATGGTCTCAATAAATAGGTTATAGATATATATTTATCAGGGTGTGATACGGAAAAGAAAAAATAAATCAGGGTTAATTAGTAACTAACTTGACTGTAGGAAAAATACGCACTGTTGCGCAGATTTAAGCGAGGCACGTGTCGATCGTAGCGTATGTACTAGTAATTAGTATACAATAAAGTTTAAAAAGCAGGAAATAAAAGTTAAATTAAAAATTTTAAAAACCCCCGACACAAACAAAATCCTTTAAAAATTTTCAAAATAAAATATTATACTGGCCCTTTATGTTTAATATAATTTGTAGTTAATATTTTGTCGTCGCATCGGGGGTCGGCATGCTATTGTCGACCCCCGGGACGGCGAATGAAAAATCTATACATATAATAAAATTGTAGAAAATTGGTGTCTGTACAATGGAAATATATGAAAAAAAAATAGCAGGGGTTGTTATTATATCAATGCTGAACCCGAGATTGTAATTAGATTTTTTTTTGTCTGTTTGTCTGTTTGTCGGTTTGTCTGTTTGTCTGTTTGTCTGTTTGTCTGTTTGTCTGTGTGTTTGTGCACGCTAATATCAGAAACGGCTTATTCGATTTAGATGCGGTTTTCACTAATATATTGTAGTAAGCTTCACTTAACATTTAGTGTTTATTTCATGTCAATCGGTTCATAAATAAAAAAGTTATGTCAATTTAAAGAATCACATCGAACATTTGTTATAGGTTAGGCATTTCTTTCCTTGATTTTCGGTATACTTATCTTAATTTTTATTTAGGGTTTGTATATAAATATTATAAGTATTTGGTATAGGTTAGGCATTTCTTTTCTTGATTTTCTTTATTAAGTATAAGTTTATTAGCTCAGGTTAGTAATTAATTTTTCTAGCAATTCTTTTGTTTTATAAAGTTATTAGTACGTTTGGTTTACACGTCTTAACACTTATTACTTAAACTGTGACAATTTTAGACTGTATAATAATCTGTAAGTATTTATAATTTAATTGTTTACGATAGTACGTGTTTACTAAATAACTGTGTGTTAAGTAGTAAGTACTATTTTATTGTAAGAATGCCTCGAAGAAGATCCAACCTCTCCCAATGTAGCAGAAATGCTAAAAGGATGAGATAAGTTCGATCACAGGAATCTGAGGAAGGTCGTGAGGCAAGGCTCTCTGCAACTCGGGAACATCAGGCTAGGTTTTGTGCTGCAGAAACTTCGACTCAGCGGGAATCTCGACTGAGTTCAAATCGTTCTCGAATGGTCGAGGTCGCGAAAAAATTTTTTCAGAAGGAGGTGACGGCTTGCCATGCCCTCTCGCTCCGCACCATGGCCTGAACCAGGGCCGTACGCGAGAGGTCACCGCCGCCGATCGCCTCCACGAGGACACGACGGTGGTCCACCCAAGCCGGGCAGACCTCCACCGTATGCTGCGTGCGCTGCCTAAACCGTTAGAGTTACATGAAGAAAATGTATTGTGGGATTGTTTGTCTTAAAGAGTTCTAAATAAAAGTCCGCGACAGCATATATCTACCTTTTATGTGGAAGCCTTTATAACCAAAATAATGAGCAATAAATACAGTTAAATTGAATACTTTTTTTACATTGCATATTTTAGAGTATTTAGTTAATTCTTAATTTACCTTCATCGCTTTTGGTATTTAATGTAGATAAAGTTTGTCTTTTACACTAAGTAATTTGGACAAATAGTTTAAAAGTTAGAACGATAAGAATGACCTGCGATATTGAGTCGACGGCGCACAGAACGAGGGTGGAGGGGCGGGCCAGCCAGGGGATGACGCGCCAGAGCGCCAAGTAGAAGCTATAATTGCTTAATAATTATGTTCGAGAAATAACGTAAATAACGCAATTAATTGTTGAACTGTCAAAATTAAACCCATTGCTATTGTAAGTGCTACGCAATTACCCCGCTGATTTAGGACATGTTACACGTTCCTGTGGGATAATTTACGACATCCACGCGGGCGAAGCCGCGGGCAGAAGCTAGTTGAAAATATATTTTCTACAATAGCATGCCGTCCCCCGACGCGATGTCAAAATATTATCTACAAATTATATTAAACTTAAGGGGCCAGGGCTTTTATTTTATAACTTTTTAAAGGATTTTGTTTGTGTCGGGGGTTTTTTAAATTTTTAATTTAATTTATAAACGTCGTCTTTCAGCGTACAATTTCACAATTTACGATATGACTTCTGGAGCCTGTTCGCTCCTGTTATACATGGCATGAAGGAGCCAGCAAAAGATGGTCGTCAGAAATTTCGACTTCACTGTATGACTTTCTCAAGAAGAGTGACGCAAGAGACATTAAGATTGTTTATCTGTTTGCTGATGGATGCAGTGGACAGAACAAAAATTCCATTGTAGCATCGACCTTACTGTATGACATAAACAATACCACAAATATCCAGGAAATCACTTTACGGTTCTCCGTGCCATGTCATGGACAAAGCGAAGGAGACTCCGTACACAGCACCATCGGCAATGCTTTGAAAACATGTGGGGATATTTTTGTACCGAGCCAATTACCTCCAATTTTTAGATTGGCACGGAGAAATAAACCGTACGTAGTGAATGTTCTCACATACACTGATTTCCTCGATTTAAAAAAACTTTCAGCCGACCTAAGGATGCTTTCTATCCGTAAAGATGATGAGGGCCGATGCTTGAACTGGACTGAAATGATGGAATTTTCTGTCAAGAAAACTGAGCCCGAAAATATTTTTTTTAAGAATAGCCACGGTGAAGAGATTCCACATTCTCTTTCTCTTAGGAGACAGGTCTCTGTATTCTTAAGAGAGGAAATAGGACTTCTTAATCCGACACCGCCCAAAATTTCAATAGAAAAATATATGACTTCTTGTCTCTAACAACAGGAGATACCCCAGTCATTAAGTTGCCGGAGCATGTGGCATTTTATACATCACTTTCTCACTAATTACTGTTGATTTTACTAGCTGGTTGTTTAGAGAATTTAGCTCTTACGTTACTATTAAGACGTTGTTTACCTATAAAATAATCATTGACTTGATTTCTAGTTCCTATGTTCAATAAATAAGACTGTTAACTAATGCTTTAATCCTAGGTGAATTAAGTCCAATTAAAGCCTAATATTTTTGCAAAGACTGTGATTATGATATTAAAGTACGTAACTACAAATTCTAAGACCTATAGTTCTTAGAAACAAAATGTATACTAAGCATTAAGTGTATTAATAGTTATAAGCACAAGTATAGACTTGAAATATAAAATAAATACAATTTATTTGAAATAAGGTTAATTTTCAATTCATGTCATTAAGGGTTCTTATAGTTTTAAACATATTTAGTACTCAGTTAAATTGCCAAAAATGTTAAAACATTATTTTTTGTAACTCCTTAAACGTAACTTGTAACTTTTTATCCGACTTCCAAAAAGGAGGAGGTTCTATGTTCGACTTTATGTATGTTTTTTTTTTTTTTTTTTTTTTTTTTTATGTATGTTCACCGATATCTCCGCCAATTTTGGACCGATTTTGAAAATTATTTTTTTGTTTGAAAGGGTAAGCTCCCGAGGTGCTCCCATATAAATTTTATTAACTTTGATTGGATAGTTTTTGAGTTAGCTTCAATAATACATATTTTTCCCACTTAGTTTATATGGACGATATGATGATAACTTCCTGTCACTGTTATTTATTGCAGTTAGTGATATTGGATATTGTGTGGGGTAGGTACCACAACTAAAAAGTGAAAAATAAAAACTTTTTACAAAAAAAAATTGAACCGACTTCCAAAAAAAACCACTACAAAGTGAAAAATAACTTTAATTTCGGAAGTCGGTGGCAAAAAACGAAAATTAAAAAACAAAGACACCGACTTCCGAAATTAAAGTTATTTTTCACTTTGTAGTGGTTTTTTTTGGAAGTCGGTTCAATTTTTTTTTGTAAAAAGTTTTTATTAAGCTTACAAACAAAATTTATTATTACTTCCTTACATATTATAAAACAAAGTCGCCCGCCGCGTCTGTCTGTCTGTCTGTCTGTCTGTCTGAACGCGATAAACTCAAAAACTGCCGGACGGATTTTCAAACGGTTTTCACCATTGGACGGAGTGATTCATGTGGAAGGTTTTAGTGTATAATTCATTAAGGTTTTGTGTAAATTGGCTGAAATAATGACGATTATTGTTGAAGATGTCGGAAAAAATCATGCCAAGTGGGAGCTTTACTGGCGTGCGCTGCGTAAGTCGTGAGAAATAAATCAAATTTATGTTCTAGAGTATTGTATATCTTAAAAATTGCAACAAAAAAGTCCGTGATGGCATATGTTTATCTTTTAAGGGTGATCCACAATAACCATTTTTATCTTTCAAAATTGTATAAAATTTTCATTGTTATTTCCGAAGCTTTTTTGACCGGTATCTTATTAATCCTTATCCAATTAAATAGGTTATTTAAATTGGGCATTCAATTTCGATTAAAATATGCCTTTACATCACATCATTTAAATGAATAGTTTAAGAGATATCACAGTTTCAAAATTACGCGTAACAAAATAATTATGGTTGACCACGCGGGCGCTGTAGTAGCCTACCACTGCGTCCGCTGAAAGTTAGTCAATGATCTTTTCCTTGGCTATTAGTTATGTATTCCCGGTAGAACGTTCCCGTGAGATATTTTGCGACATCCACGCGGGCGAAGCCGCGGGTAAAAGCTAGTTTAATAAATAAATATCATATTAATAGACTTTTATTTATATTTTATATCAAATAACCGCGTCGTAACAGACACAAGTTGTGAAACAAAGTTCTCACAGAGCTGCTTCAAATTAATATAAATAAATAAATAGATACCTTAGGGCTTTAGGGCGACTACTAACTTAAAGAATAAGCCAAGACCTATATATATTTTTTTTAAATTCATTGATAAAGCCACAACTAACGCAACTACAGTAATTTGACTGTAACGCCCGACCGAAAAACGGTTGCCCTGGAAAAACATAAATTGCTAGTTAGGACAGTTAGCCGGGAGGGTGACGATATAGCCAAACACGTTCGTAAAATTGAAATGAATGAATGAAAATTCTCAAATTCATGCTACATCTAAGTTGTGTCGTACTGTAGCTAGCCTTATTTATCTGTTCGGTGATCTTAGCTAACGCTTAAAAAAAAAGGCGGTCCATGAAGGGTTTCGTAGCAGCAAGTAACATAATATAAAAGTTCTTGTAGTTCGTTAAAGGTAAATTGCGGTTTACGATTTATGACGTATTAAAAAAAACTACTTAATAGATCTCGTTCAAACCAATTTTCAGTGGAAGTTTACATGGTAATGTACATCATATATATTGCACGACTCATAATGCGAAGCATTAGTGTGTTCTACGATCGATTTGCCCTGTTTCTGCAACTGTTTTTATTGTTACACTCCTACTAGTACACAGAACCTACTTAATTTATATACCATTGTATAGATGATTAAATGGAGATTAATACTGTACTTTTTAACAATTGATTTAATGCAGCAGAAATGGAAAAAGCATCAAAATAGTTGAAAAAAAAATCCTGTCCGTCAATTTATGAACCCTGAAAACATTGTAGCTTGCGATAAAATCAATTAACAGAGTAAATTTTTTTTTATACATTTGTTTCAGCCATAGAAGGAACCCTACTGAAAATGGCTCTTTTATTCAAAGTAGTTTAATTTTAATATAAAATACTAACTAAAATATAATATCTATAACTAAATATTTCCAACCTTTGACTTGACGTCCGTAAGTTGCCTAGCAACCGCCAAGTAAATATCTTTGTAAATAGTCTTTGACATTACGTAAGGATTGCGAGATTAGAAATTTACCCATATTGATGGGTAAAAACACAGTCAAAACATACTTCATGAAAAGTGATAAATTGTTAATTTTTGTTAGAAACTGTTTTGAATTTCTTTTTCGTTTATGAATGAGTGTTATTTTTGGATTTTCCAAACAATTTTTTTAGTTTTAAGTTTCTCTTATTTTAGAAGTTACAGGGGACACACACACATATTTCACCACTTTGGAAGTGTTTTTGCCAGTAGGCTACGGAACCCTAAAAACCTCCGATTTTGATACTTTCTTCATTGATGCTCCGCTCCTATTGGTCTTAGCGTGATGATAATTTAGCCTTCCTCGATAAATGGGCTATCTAACACTGAAATAATTTTATCGGACCAGTAGTTCCTGAGATTAGCGCGTTCAAGCAAACAAACTAACTCTTAAGCTTTATATATTAATTATTATTAATTAATATAGTATAGATAGTAAAGATAACAGGAAACGTAAAACCTTGTCTCTAAGTAGCACACTTTTTCAGAAATCATCAACAAAAGTTAGATTAGTTCCACTTTCGGCCAAGAGATGGCGCTGACCTAAAACTGCAATATTCTACACCGCAGTGAAATATTATGATGGTACGGAACCCGCGAGTCCGACTCGCTCTTGACCGAAACAGTACTGAACATTAATCCTCAATTTTAAGCAATTTGAAGTACCTAATATAGACTCTGGATACGCCACAATTGCGGCGATAAGTCCCCTCTTTGAGGAGTGGCTAGAAAGGCTCCACGGCGTCCTCGCCTTCCGCCGGACGCAGGTCCTCACCGGACACGGTTGTTTTGGGAGAAAGAAAGAAAGAAAATAAATTTATTTGACTCAGGCTAAGGCACACAATATTCACACAAAAAAAAAACAGAACAATTCAAATAAAAAATAACAATAGTACCGTGTGCCTCACGGCTGCGCCAAATAGGTCCAGTTCAGCATAAATGCAAGACAACTAGTGTCTGACGCTGGTTTGTGTACACAACCTGTTAGCGATGTTAGAGATGTCAGCACAATTGACGGGGTCCGCTAGGGCCAATGGCAACGTACAGGCAAGTGAAGGAACACGGGTGTGTTTTAGTCAGTAAGAGTCTGACACGCCCTTCCGCTCCGCCCAGAGCGGGAGAAGTCATTTGATGATTTCACGCCCAAAAAAAAAAGGGTAATAGAGACTTTTAACTGTAACTTTTCACGTGTTTTTTACGACAGACTGACTACGTATGACCTCACGAGGAATGGTAATAAATATTTCATCTTGGTAATGTACACTTCAAAAGATTTAGAATATCCAGATTTGTGAATATTTGAATTTCATTTTATGTGTTTCCGTTCTTCGTACGTATTGGTTATTATTCATTTCACCTTTGTTCTGGAATGGCAACGTAAAGCCCATATGGAAGTAAAAATATCGCGGCGGGATTTTTTCGCACACTGGAATAACACACGCAAAAATACAACAGTGTGTTTATTCGAAGCACTGCGATACACTCTGTTGGATTCTCAACGCTCGGGTTGAAAATCGAGTGAGCGACAAAACCCCGCCGCGATATTTTTACATCCGTGCGTACGTGGGCCCATCACAGACGTAGCTATGATACAGCGTGGTACATCGGCCCCAACCTGTGCCATTGGATTCAGTAGGTACATGATTCTGGACCCCTTTGCAAATTCAAACTCAAACATTTATTTTAATTGAACCATTTACAGGCACTTTTGAACTGTCAAAGAGTCGGAAGCTAGTTGCCCATTCGAAAACGTAGATCTCTGTGGAGAAGAACGGGCAAGTAACTCCAAGGACACTGTTTAATAAAGATATTACAAAATCCTGGGTACATTATTCTTGTTGCTTCTATATTTATGAACAATGTAAAAAAAATCAAAATATAAGATTAAAAAAACTTTTTACAAAAAAAATTAAAACGAACTTCCAAAAAAAACCACTACAAAGTGAAAAATAACTTTAATTTCGGAAGTCGGTGTCTTTGTTTTTAATTTTCGTTTTTTGCCACCCACTTCCGAAATTTAAGGGATTCATTTATTCAAATAATAGTGACCATAGATATTTACATGATTTAAAATCTAACAGAATTAAAATAATAATAGTATGTATTATGTACAAGTATATAAATAAATCGGTCAAGTGCGAGTCGGACTCGCACACGAAGGGTTCCATACCATGTCGTACAAGATTTAACACTATGCATTTTTGTAATACATACTTTCGTAAAGGTAACAACAGAGGCGCTATAAAAAAAACTTAAAGATTTGTAAAGAAATTGTCTAATTTTAATGAAAAAAAATTGTTGTGTTAAATTATAGGTGTAGAAGTCTATTTCATTTATTTTAGTAACATGCATTAACTAAATTCAAAGTTATTTATTTGCTACTAACATAGTATTAGTAGGTATAAATAGGTATATGTGTTGTAACAGTAACTGGGTTGTGGAGGTCAGATAGGCAGTCGCTCCATGTAAAATACTGGTATTCAGCTGCAACCGGTAAGACTGGAAGCCGACCCCAAGATAGTTGGGAAAAAGGCTAGGAAGATTGATTGATTGAAATAGGTATATGTGGTAGGTAAGCAGGTAGATATGTAGGGTAGGTAGGTTAGGTAGGGTAGCAGTTAGGGTAGGTAGGTAGGGTAGGTAATTAGGTAGAAATATGTAATTAGGAAAGGTAGGTGCGCCGTAGATAAGTACTTAGTGCTAACCGTGCGAAGCCGGGCCGGGTAAAGCTAGTTACTTATAAATAAAAGGATTTCTCTTGCTACATCAGACTATATTGTACAAAATAGAATGTAAGTAGTACGCCAAATTTTAATTACAACATTCCGTCAATACAGGTATTACGTTATTTTTGATAGTCATAATTCAAATTCAAAAGTCATTTATTCAAACTAGGCTAATTACATAAGACAGTCCCCCAAAAACGCCCGCCCTTCACCACTTCCTAGTGCTTTTGCTGGAAAGAAGAAGTGGCGCAACAAACTCGCTAGCAGCGCAGCTGTCTGTTCAGTTACGAAAAAAAACTTGATTCTATACAATAGTATGCAAATATTTTACATTACTCAACACAAAACATTAAATAATAGTACATTATGATACGAGTGTGCTGTATTGGTCATTACCCATGAGGCGGTATTATTCGCGCGAGCCAAAGGCGAGCGCGATAATTTAGCCGAGTGGGTAATGAACAATGCGCACGCGTTTCATACGACGTTTTTCAACACATTTGCGAGGAAAGAAACCGTCTTGTTGTAAGAACTTATGCTACAATAACGTAACTTTAGAGAAATGATACATTTAGATTTATAAAGTTCAACTGACCTTTGTTGCCAGGTACTGACTATCCACTTCCTGTAAAAACGTTTCTACGTCGGTTCGAATTTTTCTTAATATGTAACCTGCAGTAACCACACAACTACGATAACAAATATTTATGAAAAATGGCGCGCTGGATTTTTTTTCGGGTAGCGATGCGCGCGCAAGGCACTGACAAAACCGCTGAACAGCCTACCATCACGTTCGGTCGGAGGTGGAGACAAAATTTGAAACTTGAAAAAATTAGATTTCGCTGCTAATTATTACTAATTATTCTCTATCGAGAGAGAGTGAGAGAGAAAGTGCGAATTTGGTCAAATGGAAAATACAGTATGGCGATTGTGAAAATTTTCTCATTTTTCGTCATGGGTGGCGTTTTCGTAATTTTCGATCATGCTAAAACCGATAGTGAGGTCAAAATGTTAATCCAAGATGGCGGCTGTGAAAATTTTCGTCATTGGTCTCGTTTTCGTAGTTTTCGATGGTTCTAAAGCTGATAGTGAGGTCAAAATCAAAATCTAAGATGGCGGCTGCGAAAGTTTTGTCATGTTTCATCATGGGTTTCGTTTTCGTAGTTTTTGATGGTTCTAAAGTCAACAGTGAGGTCAAAATGTAAATCCAAGATGGCGGCTGTAAAAATTTCTCATTTCGCATTTTTCTCACCCATGACGAAAAATGAGAAAAAAATTTGCAACCGCCATCTTGGATTTACATTTGACCCCACTATCGGCTTTAGAACCATCGAAAACTACGAAAACGACACCCATGACGAGAAATGAAAAAAAAAAATTACAGCCGCCATCTTGGATTTACATTTTGACATCACTATCGGCTTTAGAACCATCGAAACCTACGAAAACGACACCCATGACGAAATATGAGAAAATTTTCACAGCCGCCATCTTTGATTTACATTTTGACATCACTATCGGCTTTAGAACCATCGAAAACTACGAAAACGACACCCATGACGAAAATGAGAAAAATTTTGCAGCCGCCATCTTGGATTTCCATTTTGACCTCACTATCAGCCTTAGAACCATTAAAAACTACGAAAACGATACCCATGACGAAAAATGAGAAAATTTTCGGAGCCGCCATCTTGGATTTCCATTTTGACCTCACTATCGGCTTTAGAACCATCGAAAACTACGAAAACGATACCCATGACGAAAAATGAGAAAATTTTCGCAGCCGCCATCTTAGATTTCCATTTTGACGAAATTCACACTTTCTCTTTCTCTCTCTATCGAATTAGAAAAAGACAGACGCAAGAATGAAGCCGCGTTAAAGAACTTCGTTCCAAAAACCTGTTTACTTTATCACACTATATTCGCAATAAGAAAGACATGTCGTGCCTTGATAGTACTTACTAATTCCATACTGCCAGACTGCCATGTTATTACTCCGACTAGTAAATAGTTATCTATGGCGCACATTACCGCACTAGTGCGATTATGTAAAGAAAAAAGCACGTGTCTATAATACACTGCATTATGAACCTAAAAGCGGTTAAATAAGAGCCACTTTACGAGCAACTGTGTTGAAATAGTACATTATGATACGAGTGTGCTGTATTGGTCATTACCCATGAGGCGGTATTATTCGCGCGAGCCAAAGGCGAGCGCGATAATTTAGCCGAGTGGGTAATGAACAATGCGCACGCGTTTCATACGACGTTTTTCAACACATTTGCGAGGAAAGAAACCGTCTTGTTGTAAGAACTTATGCTACAATAACGTAACTTTAGAGAAATGATACATTTAGATTTATAAAGTTCAACTGACCTTTGTTGCCAGGTACTGACTATCCACTTCCTGTAAAAACGTTTCTACGTCGGTTCGTATTTTTCTTAATATGTAACCTGCAGTAACCACACAACACAACATTTATGTACCTATACGATAACAAATATTTATGAAAAATGGCGCGCTGGATTTTTTTTCGGGTAGGCGCGCAAGGCACTGACAAAACCGCTGAACAGCCTACCATCATGTTCGGTCGGAGGTGGAGACAAAATTTGAAACTTAAAAAAATTAGATTTCGCTGCTAATTATTACTAATTATTCTCTATCGAGAGAGAGTGAGAGAGAAAGTGCGAATTTGGTCAAAGGAAAATACAGTATGGCGATTGTGAAAATTTTCTCATTTTTCATGGGTGGCGTTTTCGTAATTTTCGATCATGCTATAACCGATAGTGAGGTCAAAATGTTAATCCAAGATGGCTTCGATGGTTTCGATGGTTCTTAAGCCGATAGTGAGGTCAAAATGTAAATCCAAGATGGCGGCTGTAAAAATTTCTCATTTCGCATTTTTCTCACCCATGACGAAAAATGAGAAAAAAATTTGCAGCCGCCATCTTGGATTTACATTTGACCCCACTATCGGCTTTAGAACCATCGAAAACTACGAAAACGACCCCATGACGAGAAATGAAAAAATAAATTACAGCCGCCATCTTGGATTTACATTTTGACATCACTATCGGCTTTAGAACCATCGAAACCTACGAAAACGACACCCATGACGAAAATGAGAAAAATTTTGCAGCCGCCATCTTGGATTTCCATTTTGACCTCACTATCAGCCTTAGAACCATTGAAAGCTACGAAAACGATACCCATGACGAAAAATGAGAAAATTTTCGGAGCCGCCATCTTGGATTTCCATTTCGACCTCACTATCGGCTTTAGAACCATCGAAACCTACGAAAACGACACCTATGACGAAAAATGAGAAAAATTTCGGAGCCGCCATCTTGGATTTCCATTTTGACCTCACTATCGGCTTTAGAACCATCGACAACACGAAAACGATGCCCATGACGAAAAATGAGAAAATTTTCGCAGCCGCCATCTTAGATTTCCATTTTGACGAAATTCACACTTTTTCTTTCTCTTTCTATCGAATTAGAAAAAGACAGACGCAAGAATGAAGCCGCGTTAAAGAACTTCGTTCCAAAAACCTGCTTACTTTGTCACACTATATTAAGTCGCAATAAGAAAGACATGTCGTGCCTTGATAGTACTTACTAATTCCATACTGCCAGACTGCCATGTCATTACTCCGACTAGTAAATAGTTATCTATGGCGCACATTACCGCACTAGTGCGATTATGTAAAGAAAAAAGCACGTGTCTATAATACACTGCATTATGAACCTAAAAGCGGTTAAATAAGAGCCACTTTACGAGCAACTGTGTTGAAAAATATATTTGCCATAATGACAGCTAGCACACGCCAATGTACCAACAAAAAAAAATATCGAAATCTAAACTCAAGCGAAAATAAAAATTGTTTTTACACATCCCATTGGACTATGAGAGTGAGGGAAGAGAGAGTGCACTCGTGTCCGCGCATACACTTGTGCACTATAATATCTCCCACGCCGAAGGCTAGTCTCCATTGAGATTGGCCGCCGTGGCTGAATATTTTTACACAAATAAGTTTTCACAATATGAAATTGTATCCACAACGGTTTAAGGTAACTGAATAGTACCCTGTACCACCATTCATTTCAATGTTACTGAATATTATTGTCTATTGGAGTGTAGTTTTAACATGAGGTACGAGTACACACATCAACACGGCAACACCGTCTAGGGATACTTTGAAAAAAGTCGATAAAGTTCTTAAACTCAAAAAATACTGGCCGGTTTTAAAATCTTTTGAAGAGAGCTTATTTTGTAGACGTTTTTGGATGATCGAAATTTAAAGAATCGAAATAGTATATGCTGCCATGATAGTAGGTACTTACTAATTCCATGTCATTACTCCGACTAGTAAATAGTTATCTGTGGAATTTATATCGCATAATATTAGCATGAAATACAAAATATTATTTTTAAGTTGCAGTAAATCGCCCATATTATATAAAATACGTTATTAATCGGCGTTTTTAGTATTTGTTGATTATAAACAGTATATGGTACATGATACACACAAGTTTCAAATTCCTAATTTGTTTAGTTGTTGAGATAGAGCTCGTACAAAAATGGTCTAAAACAGACAACTTCTACGGCCCCCTAATTCATCATTTTTGAAGATAAAAACAAATAAAAATTATATTTATTTTCTACTTGATGAGCTCTAGACAATGATACCCCACATGCCAGGGACAGATTATTTTTTTTTCAAAATTTAATTTTATTGTATGGCGACCCCCCTTTATTTTTTTATTTTATTATTTGTTGCTCTTGCGGCAATAGAAATGCACAATCTGTGAAATTTTCAACTGCCTACCTATTACGGTTCATGAGATAGAGCTCGCTGACAGACAGACGGACAGCGGAGGCTTATGAATAGGGTTCCGTTTGTCACCCTTCGGGTACGGAACCCTAAAAAGGGGGGGGAAACGGTCATAGGGCATCAAAAAATTCGTCCGCATCGCTGTCAACAGGAAAAGTGCCCAAAAGGCTGGCAGCATTGCCACGTTGTATGGCAATGCTGATTCTTTGGCCGAAGAATAAACCAGCCCTCGGGTCACGTGAGGAGTCGACCAGCCGCTTGGCGATATCCCGAAATACTCGATGAGCACTCGGACCCCACGGCCCCAGTGTTTCAACCCCAAACGGCTCAAAAATATAGCTACCAATAAGGTTGTTATATTTCCGCCGCTTGAGGTTTTCTGCACCAGAAGCAGCCGCCCCGGCACAGCCCGCCGTGCTGAGAAGATGGGATGGCGCGAGGGTGTCGACACAGGTTGCATCCCACACCAAAGGCCTACCCATCTTCCAAGGCATTATGGTCATTCCGTCTGGCCTCTTCCGCTCGTCGCGTGCCAAGCCATTGGGTTCTAAAACAGCTGGCACCCCGGCGGTGACAAGAGCCCGACGGATAATGTCATTAATGCTTGCGTGCCGTGCCAAACGACCAGCGCTCCTGCCGCAGGAAAGGCCGTGGTGTCCGAGGCGGTCGACTGCTTCACCGCACTGACAGCGATGCGGAGCCCCGCAAGGAGCGCCCAAACGCAGACTTGTAGCGAGCCGGAAAGTGGTGTCACCCAGCATAGTGCCTATGTTGGGTGACGGTAGCGCCTGAAGCCAGAGGCCCGACTCCCATTCTCCCACAGCCAGTAGGCGGGCGCGCTCCGCAGTGTTGGTGGACGTATTAATGAGATTGTTCCGTACCAACCTGCAGAGCGGCTCATCCCACTGTCTCTGGGAAGACAGGTTCTCGGGCTGCTCCGTGTCCGGGCAAGCCATTTTCCAGGCGTTCATCGCATCAGTCAAGCACGGCACTTCAGAGTCATCCTGACAAGCGGTTAAGATTCTTGTGGTTAACTTTTCGGTGCTGTGGACCGAGGACAGGAACGCCGGTAAGCTTACACTGGAAATTTTGCGGACGCCGAGCCCACCAAAACGTATGAGTAGTGTGGCTTGCAGCCACGCGCGGTCGTCCAATGCCACATTTATGATTGATGTTAGACTGCTTCGGATGATTTGATCGATTTTGTCCAAAAGGTGTGGCTTCTTCCACAAGGGGGAAGCACGGAGAAAATACATAAAATTTGGACCGAAACAGCAGTATCTGATAAGGGTGAATGCGGAATGCAAGTTAATTTTAGAAAGTCTATCCGAAATGTCATTGAAATGTTTAATTTTTCCATCAATGAAAGGTGAAAAACTGTCTTCTAAAATTGGGGAACCTAGGAGGTGCAGTGAAATTTAAGTTATTTTTAACCGACTTCCAAAAAGGAGGAGGTTCTATGTTCGACTTTATGTATGTTTTTTTTTTTTTTTTTTTTTTATGTATGTTCACCGATATCTCCGCCAATTGTGGACTGATTTTGAAAATGATTTTTTTGTTTGAAAGGGTAAGCTCCCGAGGTGGTCCCATATAAATTTTATTAACTTTGCTTAGATAGTTTTTGAGTTAGCTTCAATAATACATATTTTTCCCACTTAGTTTATATGGACGATATGATGATAACTTCCTGTCACTGTTATTTATTGCAGTTAGTGATATTGGATATTGTGTGTGGTAGGTACCACAACTAAAAAGTGACAAATAAAAAATTTTTACAAAAAAAATTTAAACCGACTTCCAAAAAAAACCACTACAAAGTGAAAAATAACTTTAATTTCGGAAGTCGGTGGCAAAAAACGAAAATTAAAAAACAAAGACACCGACTTCCGAAATTAAAGTTATTTTTCACTTTGTAGTGGTTTTTTTTGGAAGTCGGTTAAAATTTTTTCACTCTGTAGTGGTTTTTTTTGGAAGTCGGTTTTAATTTTTTTTGTAAAAAGTTTTTATTTTTCACTTTTTAGTTGTGGTACCTACCCCACACAATATCCAATACCACTAACTGCAATAAATAACAGTGACAGGAAGTTATCATCATATGGTCCATATAAACTAAGTGGGAAAAATATGTATTATTGAAGCTAACTCAAAAACTATCTAAGCAAAGTCAATCAAATTTATATGGGACCACCTCGAGAGCTTACCCTTTCAAACAAAAAAATAATTTTTAAAATCGGTCCACAATTGGCGGAGATATCGGTGAACATACATAAAAAAAATAAAAAAAACATACATAAAGTCGGCTTATAACCTCCTCCTTTTTGGAAGTCGGTTAAAAATAAGAATAAGCCTTGGCAGCAAAGAGATGTCCAGTCTCAACTGACGGCGCCCATTCACGAACATGAACGGGCGCCGCATGACCTCCACACAAGCCAGTTACTGGGTAACACGATACTCCTTGGTCAGACTGGTTGTCAGACTTTTTGGGCTTGTGTGACTACCCGTAACTGACCGACTGTCAAAGACCTACGAACAATTCATAATTTAACGACAGCTGGGACCAACGTGCTTTCCGAGACCTTTCATGGACCCGTGCAGCTGTTATCAGTTAGCAACGAACACAAATAAGTACTTAATTTAAATAAGAATTATAAAGTAGGTATACACAAAATTCTTTTAGTTTTAACTAAAGCTTTCATAGGATTACGTCTTAGCGTAATTAAATATAAAGTCTAATTTCCATTGTAGTTCAAATGATTAAACGCAACACTACCATTCTGAAATCAACCTTGTCGGGATGATTTTAAAGTTCACATCTGAATAGCAACGATTATTTGTTTTTTTTTTATTGTTATCATTCTATTTCTTGGTATATTTGTCGGCTTATCAGTTGGGTTTTTTGAACATTCAAAAAATATAGGATATTTTATAATTATTAAACATTAGGGTCAGGTCAAATGTTAAGATAAGTAACGTAACATCACGGCTGTATTCCCCGAAGGGTTGGGCAGAGGTGATGCAGGGGGCAAGCCTATTTTGCCATCAACCGGGCTCAACAATTTTAATTTTTCCAACGTTTTATTTATTTATTTCGGAAGTCGATTCGGTTTCGTATAAGTACTTACGTATACTTAGGTACCTACGTTTTTTTCGCCATTGACTTCCGAAATTATAGTTATTTTCACGTTGTAATTATGGTTTAAGAACTTTATTTTCTCAAAAAGAATTACATCCACATATACGAGTATGAGAAAAAACTTATTTCTAATTAGTAAGTAGGTATACATGCGACGCGACGGTTACACAACAAAAATAAATTAGGTTAGGTACTCGCAGACAGCTTAAAATTTTAAATCCGTTAAAATGTGTTTCTTCAGAGATTTTTTGAAAGTGTACATAGTTTTTTGATCTTTTACATTCCGAGGCAATTTATTGTAAAGCTGTGCTCCTTCATACAGAATTGTACTCCTGCCGTAGTTTGTTTTAGGTTGCTAGTAATTGGGATTTTTAGGGTGATTTTTTTTAAGGGCCTACGTCTCGTTTAGTACCGTAAAACGGTCACTTTAAAAAGCTATCTTCTCCTTAACGGCTTAGTTAAATGATTTGAAAAAAATATATGTTTGCTATAGATTCATCTACAACATATCTGAAACCGGGTTTTTTCGTATGACTAATACTTTTGCCTTAAAAAAATATTTACCATAACGCTATTTTTGGCTAATATTCCTAACTACTTCTAAACGGCTTTGACGATTGGAAAAAAAATTACACTGAAAAATTGTTGATTAAAGGTACTACAAATTTGAAACTGCATTTGTAAATCAATCAATATTTGTTAAATAAAATGTCCCCATTTAGAGATAGAGGTTCAGAGGGGCTCTGCGCGGGACGCGGGCGGCAGTCGCCCGTGAGCATTGAGACGGGATGGCTGTGTCGCTCGCTGGTCCGCTCCGGCTATCGACCGAGTATGCGCATACGTATGTGTTAGTGCGAATATTTATGAACTTATTGTATTAGTGTGCGTTTATAGACGAGCTTGCTGCAGAGAGTCCAAATCGATTGTGCGCGTAGGCGCTTTATTGTTGAGTTGTTCTTTGATGTACAATTATTAATACTTTTTTACATTGACAATTACATACAAATTAACAATTTACAATATAAACTAAAAAAATGTAAATGTAAAATATAACATAACATCACGACTATATTCCCCGAAGGGTTAGGCAGAGGTGTACCTATATAAGGTGTTAAAAAATTTACTTTAGAAACTTTAAGAGGTGTTTTAGACCATCGAACTGAATAACTTTTACTTTGGGACATACATTGATATCGCGAAAAAAAAAATCTGTTGTTCCATAGTAAAGTTTAATACCTACTGTTCTAAACTGTATGGGACAGCTGTTTTTTTTTTTCGCGATTTCAAAGTTAAAGTAAAAGTTATTCAGTTTGATGGTCTAAAGCACCTCTTAAAGTTTCTAAAGTTAATTTTTTTTTAATCACTAAAATTTGTTTAGTCCTGTCAAACGAGCATTTCCCATTCTGAAATAGACTAAGGTGACACAACTTAACTATATTTTAGTTTGACAGCACTAAGATTGCACTGAGTTATTAGTTTAGTGAAAATGGCAATTTTGCTATTCTGAATTTGACGTTTTTCACCTAAAAATTTAGATTATCCAACTAAATCAGTCTATTTTTCATCATCATCATCATATCAGCCGAAAGACGTCCACTGCTGGACATAGGCCTCCCCCAAGCACCGCCACTTCGACCGATTCTGTGCTTCCCGCATCCAGCGAATTCCTGCGGCCTTTACTAGGTCATCGGTCCATCTTGTGGGAGGCCTTCCAACGCTACGTCTTCCGGTACGTGGTCGCCACTCCAGAACCTTTCGGCCCCATCGGCCATCTGTTCTGCGAGCAATATGTCCTGCCCATTGCCACTTAAGTTTGGCAATTCTTCGGGCTATGTCGGTTACCTTGGTTCTCCTGCGGATCTCTTCATTTCTGATTCGATCACGTAGGGAAACTCCAAGCATAGCCCTCTCCATTGCTCTTTGGGTGACTTTTAGCCTTCTAATTAGGCCCATTGTGAGCGACCACGTTTCAGTGCCATAAGTCATCACTGGCAACACGCACTGGTCAAAGACTTTCGTCTTGAGACACTGTGGTATGTGGGACGAGAAGATATTGCGTAGCTTCCCGAACGCTGCCCAACCGAGTCGGATTCGACGATTGACCTCTGATTGTCTATTTTTAAACGCGATTAAAAAGGAGTGGAATAAAATTAGTTGGCATGAACACACACTTCACACACTTCAGCTGCAAAAACTGTATCTTTTTTTTTATTTTGCTTATATCTCGAAAACGGTGCGTCCTAGCGCAAAAATAATGGAAATTTCGACCCCCTCTGCCACCCGTAAACCCGTATGCCTCTACTCATAGGTAATATTTAATCATATTTTGTATACAAAAAGTTTAAAATTCCATACAAAACACGTCAAGGCTGCCCCCCCCGCGCGCCTCTGTCTCTAAAAAAATTCACGGGGTAGAGCAAACAAGTACCACGTCGGTCGCGACGTGACTGTCAAATTCAATTTTAGATGTGTCAAAATTATTTTTTAATTTAGAGATATTTTTCCGCAGAATAGCTTTTAGATTCTCATAGCCAAAAGTAAGGAATTTTAGTCGTAGTTTAGTTAGTTTAGTTCGGTGTACAAGAGAATCGGCACCAAATATTTTCTTAAGTTACGTAGGTAAGAAGGTTAAGAAATAAATCTTGATTGGTGCCGATTCTCTTGTGCACCGAACTAAACTATCACTAAAATTACTTGCTTTTGGCTATGAGAATCTGAGATTCTGCAAAAAAATATCTCTAAATTAAAAAATAACTTTGACACATCTAAAATCGAATTTGCGTCGCGAACTCGCGACTCCACGTGGTACTTGTTTGCTCTACTCTGTGAATTTTTTTAGGTCCAGAGGCGCGCAGGGGGGCAGCGTCGACGTGTTTTGTATGGAATTTTTAACTTTTTGTATGGAAAATACGAAAATTTGTTACCTTTGTGTTGGGGTAAAGGGGTTTAAGGGTTTCCTAAAGGGGGTCGAAATTTTCATTATTTTTGCGATAGGACGCACCGTTTTCGAGTTATAAGCAAAATAAAAAAAAAGATACAGTACTGTTTTTGCACCTGAAGTGTTGGTGTGAAGTTTAGTTCATGACAACAAATTTTTATATTCCATTCCTTTTTAATCGCGTAAAAAAAATAGTCAAATTTAGTTTGAATAATCAAAATTTTTAGGTGAAAATCGTCAAATTCACAATAACAAAATTCCCTGTTTCACTAAACTACTAAGTTAATAACTCATTGCAATCTTAGTGCTGTCAAACTTCGGTGGCAGTGACCTCTCGCGTCCGGCCCTGGTCCAGGCCATGGTGCGGAGCGAGAGGGCATGGCAAGCCGTCACCTCCTTCTGCGAAGCAGTAATGCTCGCGAAAGAGGAGGCGGAGTGCGCGAGGGAGTGGCAAAGGCCGCGCCCTACCAGCCCTAGCCGCCGCCGCCGTAGGAGACGTCCCGGGCGTTGGGAATTGACTGCGACTGGACTGGAAAGGGCTAGGCATCAACATCAATGGCGAGTATATCACTAACCTTCGGTTTGCCGACGATATAGTTATCATGGCTGAGACCATGGAGGACCTCAGTATAATGCTCGATGACCGCAGTAGAGCCTCCAAAAGAGTGGGTCTTAAAATGAACATGGACAAGACAAAGGTCATGTCAAATGCCCATGTAACACCCGCCCTCATAAAGATCGGTGACGCTACGCTCGAAGTTGTAGACGAGTATGTTTACCTAGGACAAACTGTCCAGCTAGGTAGGTCCAACTTCGAGAAAGAGGTCAATCGTCGAATCCGACTCGGCTGGGAGCGTTCGGGAAACTATGCAATATCTTCTCGTCCCACATACCACAGTGCGTGTTGCCAATGATGACTTATGGCACTGAAACGTGGTTGCTCACAATGGGTCTTATCAGAAGGCTAAAAGTCACCCAAAGAGCAATGGAGAGGGCTATGCTTGGAGTTTCCCTACGTGATCGAATCAGAAATGAAGAGATCCGCAGGAGAACCAAGGTAACCGACATAGCCCGAACAATTGCCAAACTTAAGTGGCAATGGGCAGGACATATTGCTCGCAGAACAAATGGCCGATGGGGCCGAAAGGTTCTGGAGTGGCGACCACGTACCGGAAGACGTAGCGTTGGAAGGCCTCCCACAAGATGGACCGATGACCTAGTAAAGGCCGCAGGAATTCGCTGGATGCGGGAAGCACAGAATCGGTCGAAGTGGCGGTGCTTGAGGGAGGCCTATGTCCAGCAGTGGGCGTCTTTCGGCTGATATGATGATGATAATGATGATATGCTGAGTTATAGGGGTTTATGGATTTCATAAAGGGGGACGAAATTCACATTATTTTTGCGATAGGACGCACCATTTTGCGATAAGAAAAACCTTCTCCCATCACACATAAAGGCAATGCTTGTACAGTCCCTAATATTTCCCATAATTGACTATGATGATGTGTGTTACTATGACCTGAATGCAGATCTTCTCAATAACTAGACCGCCTTCTTAATAACTGCATTCTGCATGTTTCGTTTTCTCCTCTTCTGATCGTTATTTCTCCTCTATCGATCGTTATGTCTCCTGACAAAGTTTATTCTGTTTATTATGTATAATATGTATTTATTAATTATAATTTATTCTTGTATTTTTTTAGATATTTTCGTGTTTTCAATTGATTGATTGTGTATTACGTAATTAGGGTACGGGACACGTGCCCCGGGCGACACCGTTAGGGGGCGCCAAATTCGAGCATGACAGACAAGTGCACCACCCAGCGCACCGCAACTTTGCAACAAATGAGACGCGCAACAATTATAATCCATTTTATTCATTTTGCTTGATCTCGTAATTAAACATACGTATTATAAATGAGACCGTTCGTATGCAAAGGATATTTATGTCACTGAGTTTTGTCATACCCCAGCTAGCACAAATTTCACAAACACTGTTTTGGAAAACTTTGCCTACGCTATCACCCAGTGTATATTATTTTCATATTACACAACTCCGTCCATCTTACCTCATAACATTCATTACATAAATCTAAGCGCCATTCTCAATATTATGTAACCAGACGTCATAACGCCGTACCCATAGAGGAAATATATATATCGGGTAGCCGTACCGCATTCTGACAGCTGCGCGAGTGCGCGCACAGATTATGTACTCAAAGCCGTCGGTCGGCGCGCGAGTCGTTGCCGACTGAACGAAGTGTTGCCATATTATATTTTATTCACACATATTTTAGAATTAATTATTGTATATTTATTTTATTTTTATTTCTTAATTGTATCTCAATGTATGCTGCACCGGTCGACGTCATAACGTCAACGCCGGCTGTCGCTGAAAACCAGCGCTGGGGCTCTGTCTCGCATAGGGTCGCAGCATTATGCTGAGCGATGGCCGTTTTGCGTGGATGTGACGCATATTTTCCCTCAACTTGTGTACTTCTTTTTATTTTGTGTTCTTTCTATGCGTCATGTTTGCCGCAAATAAACGTATTTTCTTTCTTTCTTTCTTTCTTATAATCTTTCTCTGAGGGTGGTGCACTGAGGAAATTACTGATTAGCGTAGGTTTAGGTCGTCAAACGGTCTGAGCGGGTTGTGAGTACTTGTGAGCGGGCGCAGTTGTATTCTACCAGGAACTCGATGAGCGTTTCTGTGGTCTATTTTTTAAGTTTTGCGGTGCCGGGCGTCTTGCTTCAACGCCGACGACGCCTGTGACACGACTTACTTTAACTTTTACCACAGTTTTGGCGCCCCTGTTGGATTGGCGCATTTTCGATCGATTTTTGATTAATATGTTTATTATGCCTAAATTTTCGAGCTCGCTTCGCTCGCTCTTGCAACCTAGTAAAGTAACTCCTAAAGCAAAAATCCAACTTATCTCAGGCAGAGTGAATAAGGCTAATCAAAATAAATGTCTGACACGTACTAGTATATTTAAAAAAAAAACGATTCGGGTTCAGGCGATAGGTTTTGCCCCGCCTCGAAAGATCCGTTCCGTTCTAGATCCGGGGCTGCCCCTACCAAATATCACTCAACACGCTTAAAGAAGTTTTTCCTAAAAAAAAAACTACATATGATACTTACCTACAAAAAATTTCTACAGTCAAAGGCCGATTCTCTTGTACACCGAACTAAACTAACTACAATCACTAAAATTCCTTACTTTTGGCTATGAGAATCTTAAAGCCATTCTGACAAAAACAATCTCTAAATGAAAAAAATATTTTGACACATCTAAAATCGAATTTGACAATCGCGTGACGACTCCACGTAGTACTTGTTTGCTCTACCCGTGAATTTTTTTAGAGCCGGAGGCGCGCAGGGGTTGGCAGCCTCGACGTGTTTTATATGGAATTTTTCACTTTTTGTATGGAAAATATGAAAAATTATTACCAACATGTTGGGATATAGGGGTTTAAGGGTTTCCTAAAGGGGGTCGAAAATTTCATTATTTTTGCGATAGGACACACCATTTTCGAGATATAAGCAAAAGAAAAAAAAATACAATACTGTTTTTGGACTGAGGTCGAAGTGTTGGGGTTTTAGTTCATGCCAACTTACTTTATTCCACACGTTTTTAATCGCGTTTAAAAATAGACAGATTTAGTTGGATACACCAAATTTTTTGGTGAAAAACGTCAAACTCAGAATAGCAAAATTGCCATTTTCACTAAACTAATAACTCAGTGCAATCTATTTTTAGTCTAGTTTAGAGGCATTTGTGACAAGAGAATCGGCACCAAAATATAACTAGCAGACCCGGTAGGCAGACGTTGTCATGCGACAACAGCGCCTCCCAACAGCGCGTCCAACTATAGCTAAGAACCATCCAAGTGACACAAAAAGAATTGAAAAAAAAACATCTAAATCAGTCAAGCCATTAAGCATAAGAAGAATTACAAACACACGCACACCGATATTTTATTTATTGCCAGGAATGTTCTTAAAAAACAAACAAAGTATTTAAAATAATATGCGGGTCAAAATATGGTAGTCGGCGTACAATTTCAGATTTGCCTACGATTCCTTCTCTTAGGACTAGGAATCTTAGGCAAAAAATGCGACATACGTGCGCATGTCTGCGCCTTTGTCTAGTCTTTGATCGTCGTTTTAGTGTAGTGCGCCACCGTTGCACGTTTTACGTATTGGAGAGTAGGGCGTTTAGCTCCGCCCACATGCACAAGGTCAGTGAGCCTACTATACACCTTAAATCATCGTTTTCTGCAATATGGGTATCAAATTAAAGGGCTCATAACAAGGATTCCAAAAAGGTATAACGTCCCTGTATTACTTAAAATAATGATAATTAAAATCACATTTATTTATTTAAACTGCAACAATGGATACAGTTTTCAATCGTAGTTCGCATGAGGCAGAATAGATGGCGCCACACTCCTCAAGTTATCGAAAATAACCTATTTATCTCTCTCTCTCTTTTCAGAGATGTCTGCTCCAAGCTAACACCATGCGTCTACTAGTCCTAGCGGTCTGTCTGTCCGTCTCACTCGCACTGCACTGCCCAGACCAGTGTCGTTGCGTGCCCAATACCGAGTTGGAGTACATTTGTACCGTCGGCAGTGCTAAGGTGACCTTCAATGCAAGGATCAACGATTATGTCAAAATTATATGTGAGGTTAGTATTCTTATTTCAAATTCAAAATATTTTATTTCAAATAAACCTACATGGGCACTTATGAAACGTCAGGTGCTTGTGGGACGGTTCCAATTGGCTGTTTCCTATAGAGAAGACAAGAAACTCCACGGTACGCTTTTAAAAATATGCCGCCGTCATGAAATCTGTCTTTTTTACCCGTATTTGACATGGTGTTCTGGATTTCAAAAAACGTTCTGGATTTGGACAGCCGTTATGCTACGGTTTCCTAGAAAAGCAGAGGCCGCCATGTACGTCTGCAATTTACAGAGTGACGTCACTGAAACATGAAAGTAAGTTGGTGTGGAGAGCGTTTTGACACAGTAAAGTCATACCACGGTGCCCAAACATTTAAATCGCTAGCTTTGCCCTCACCGTACTTACTCACGTAAAAACTGTCAATACTGAAAAGTGAGCTCACAGATAATTAAATAGTGTTTCCATGACAAACAAATTCAATCATTGCTGCATTGTGTCAGATTGACACCTCTGACACAATGCAGCAATGATTGAAATGAATGAATGAACCAAACAGAAACGCGACTATCTTTTGACGCAGCAAGGCGAATCTAACGATTTAAATCTTTGCCGCTGCCATCATATTCATGACAGCCGTCACTCTGGCCGTTATGTGCGACACTGTTGTATGATACCGAACACTGCTGTACGCGGCAGTGCTGCCGTAGCAGTTCTACCGTGTCACTACTGATCCTCATAAAATTTATTTAAGTTTATATGAGACTACATTCCGAGCACGGCAGCAATGTCTCGGTAGCACTGCTGCGCGGCAGTGTTGCCCTGCCGTACATCAGACCAGTAGTGCGGCGTTACAACAGCGAGACACCACGAACAGCAGGTGCTCGGAATCAGCGGCCAGCGGCAGCGGCACGACAGCACTGCTGCGTGTTGTGGAGAATCGGAATCATACCTTTAGTTTCGTCTCTGAGAGACTGTATTTTACTGAGTCCTTCTTATTACAATTTTTCCATCTTCCAGGGTACAAACTTCACCTGCGCTGACCTCCCAGTCCTCAAGTTCGCCAATGACCAGTCGCTACGATCTCTGATGATAAAGAGCTGCTCGCCCACCTTGCTGGAGTGCATGCCCTCACTGTTGCGGAACAGCTCAGTGGGCTTCGTCACCGTGATTAATGGCGCGGAACCGCTGCGAGCACAGCACGTGGCCGGCTTGGGTGCCGTGCGTAACCTCAGGCTCGAGAGAGGTGAGCGGCGGCTGGCAGTGACCTGTGGGAGAGTGGGGTTGGGGTTGAGAGCCTGTTAATGAGGTGTGGAAGAGGATGGGTGGGGTTAAGTGGCTGGCAGTGAGGTTTGGAACAGGATGGGTGGGGTCAAGTGACTGTTGGAGAGGTTGACAATTTGATGGGTGGAATAAAGCAACATTAAATGGAGTCGGGGTTTGGATGGGTCAGGTTAAACTATCGGTGAGGTTAAAAATGGATGAGGTTAAGTGACCGTTAGTGAGGTCGGGATTTGGATGGGTTAGTTATGTTAGGCTAGTTGGTGAGTAACTGTTGGTGAGTTTAAGAATTGGATGGATTTGATTAAATGAGTCTTAAGTGATTTCGACTTAACCAACAATCTCTTAGCCAGGGTTGTAATGTGATGAATATTGCCAAGTGTTGTAATGTAATGAATATTGCGCCGATGAAGATAAAAAGTTAATGAATTAGTGACAGTTTAGTATACTTTAGTATTAGTCGTGAAACCATCTAATCTGCGTCCGCAGTTCATTTGCCAAACATGTAAACAAAAACGAGTTTTTGGAAAAATAACTGTAATGGACTACTCATAAGGTTCAGTTTGCGCTACAACTTCATATTTTTTATGACTTTTTCTACATTACTAGTCAGTCTAAAATCAACTTTATTTACACTTGCATAAAGTTCATATTTGTCTAAGTGGAAAACTCGTGTTTGTTTACATGTTTGGCAAATACATTGCGAACTCAATTTACATATAAAACTGTCGACCGGATTCAGGACCCGCTCGCAGTCATGCCTGCGGGCTGCTACTGAGGAGTTATTGATGGGAAAACCAAACACAAAAAAAAATTGTTTAGAAAACTGTAACCCGGCTACGGGAAAATAAAAGTGATCTAAAAAGTTCAAAGCAAGAAAATATTTCAGACAGAAATCAAGACATAGGTACAAAAATGGTTAGGGTAAAGCCGGTAACCATGTGGGCCAAGACCACCTACAAAATTATAATGGCATGGGACAACGGCTTTATCCTAACCATTTTTAGGGTTCCGTAACCAAATGGCAAAAAACGGAACCCTTATAGTGGGGTCTCCTTGTTTCATCTAAAAGAAATTGACAAATTATCACTTCCCAAACAATTTTCTGCATAATTTCATTTGCCAAATTATTACTTAGCAAAATAAACTCTTCACAAATAATTGTAACGCAAACCTAATGTTTGGCAAGTGAACGTTTAAACAATAACTTGCTTACCAACTAGTACTTTTACCAATTTTAATTTAGTCAAATATTTCAGTTGGTATAACATATTTTACGCAAAATAAAATAAGCCAATTATTTAATTTCGCCAGTTTTCAATTTACGAAAAAAAATCGATACGATGTGGGTGTAGTAGGGTGGGGAAACACCATGGGACACCTTACGGGCATTGTCCTTGACCTAGGTGTCAAGGTCAACATTCTGAAAATCATGATCCGCTATTCTCAGGAGCAGTAACAGGTCAATATCATGATTTGCTTGCTTCAAGCATTCAGCATGCAAGCAGGCATGCAGCGTGCAAGCAGGCATGCAGCGTGCAAGCATGGCAGGAATGCAGCATGCAAGCAGGCAAGCAGCATGCAAATAAACATGCAAGCAGGCATGCAACATGCAAGCAGGCATGCAACATGCAGCAAGCATTGTTTCTGTCACGGCTCCGGCGCTGCGGGGTTTGGGCGGTTCCACGCGAGCTTATCGTCGCAGATGGTTTTAACGCTCACCACCGCAGCTTCGGCTTGCTGACCGGCTTCGCCGGCCAGCCTCAGCCGCGGCGGCGGCCCTTCAAACCACCTGCTCCTCAGCTCGCGGGCCGCCTCGCCCCTCCGCGCCTACGCGGTTTTAAATTACACTCTAGGGGTGGGGCAGACAAGACTACGTGAAGTCGGTTTTGCAGCGATTCGTTTCTGTGTATTTGTTCTACGACAAACAGTTGGTCGGAGACAAAAATTACCAAGACGCTTTTAGCCTTACATAAACTTACAAAGAAGTACGCAAATAACATCGCATATAAATGATTATATTAAATAAAAGCGCATTTTTTAATTATATAATTACCAAAAATTCTTAATTTTGTCTTTATATTTTTTGTCATAACAAATCAATTGACTAAATGTTTATTGTCTAAAGAAAGTTTGCTGTAATAAATCATTTGATTAAAGACCAAATGCCTTAATGACATTATCCTTGGTAATATTCTGCCAAGTAAAAATTTGACCAAATGAAAATGTGCGTACTAAAATCATTCCAAATATTGCATTGGTATAAAAAAAGGTTGCTAAAATTTGTTTGGATAATGAAAATTTGTCAAAATCCTTTAGGCAAAACGGGGGGATCCCCTTATAGTGTCGTCATGTCTGTCTGTCTGTCCGTCCGTATGTCACAGCCACTTATTTCCGAAACTATAAGAACTATTCTGTTGAAACTTGGTAAGTAGATGTATTCTGTGAACCGCATTAAGATTTTCACACAAAAATAGAAAAAAAAACAATAAATTTTGGGGGTTCCCGATACTTCGAACTGAAATTAAAAAAAAAAAACATCAAACCCATACGTGTGGGGTATCTATGGATAGGTGTTCAAAAATGATATTGAGGTTTCTAAAATCATTTTTCTCTAAAGTGAATAGTTTGCGCGAGAGACACTTTAAAAGTGGTAAAATGTGTGCCCCCCCCCCCCCTGTAACTTCTAAAATAAGAGAGAATGGTAAAACTAAAAAAAATATATGATGTACATTACCATGTATACTTCCACCGAAAATTGGTTTGAACGAGATCTAGTAAGTAGTTTTTTTTAATACGTCATAAATCGTAAACCGCAATTTACCTTTAACGAACTACAAGAACTTTTATTTTAATTTACTTGCTGTTACGGAACCCTTCATGGCCGAGTCCGACTCGCACTAGGCCGGTTTTGTACCTATGTCTTGATTTCTGTCTGAATTATTTTCTTGTTTCGTACTTTTTAGAACACTTATTTTCCCGGAGTACAGTTTTCTAAACTTAATTTTTTTGAGTTTGGTCTTCCCATCAATAAGTAATCGAGTTGACATTTCTTATCTGAGAAGAAATGACGAAATAAACTCAGGGGTCAGTCTCTACTAAAGTCCTGACATAATCTTGGTCAGATCAGGCAGGACCATGTAAATCTACAATGTCTGAGAACCACAAAGATTTGCGTTTAGTTTAGTTTTATTTATTCATAAACAATTTACATTGTGTTGAATCCAGGCATTTACACGCAATTAACATACAAATACAAAAAAAAACAACTATGAATTATTAAAAAACATCATCATCATCAGCCTATTAATGTTCCCACTGCTGGGACACAGGCCTCCTCTCTGTGAGAGAGAGTGCGTTGTAATCTACCACGCGGGCCCAGTGCGGGTTGGTAGATGTCACATGTCTTCGAATTCTTTGGTTTTAAGACATGCCGGTTTCCTCACGATGTTTTCCTTCACCGTTTTGTGAGCAGTGGTGATGAAATTATTTACACAAAGTAAAGCGCCTGCTTGGGTTCGAACTCACGACCTACAACTCGTAAGTCGGGGCCGTTACCACTGGGCCACCACTGCTTTATTAAAAAACAACTATGAATATAAAACTATAAATTATTATGCAGTTTTTAACAGTTTCAAATGTAATGTCAAACAGTTTTAAATATAATGTCAAACAATTTTTAAATATTATGAATTATATTCTACTAGCTTCTGCCCGCGACTTCGTCCGCGTGGAATAGTTACTTTGGGCTAACGCTAACTTTAACCCGCGACTGAATTACCCTAAAATACTACAAAATCAAATAATGTATCTATTTAGATAAGGAAATTAATAAAAACAACTTAATTAAAACAAAACTTATTATTACTAACTTCAATCTTCCTAGCCTTTTTCCCAACTATCTTGGGGTCGACTTCCAGTCTTACCGGGTGCAGCTGAATACCAGTATTTTACATGGAGCGACTGCCTATCTGACCTCCACAACCCAGTTACTGGGTAATACGATACCCCTTGGTAAGACTGGTGTCAGACTTTCGGGCTTCTGACGACTCGTAACGACTGTCAAAGATCCACAAATGACAGCCGGGACCAACGGCTTAACGTGCTTTCCGAGGCACGGAGGAGTCTCGGTATGTGAAGATGGTCATCCAACCACTGACCAACCCTGGCAAGCGTAGCTTAACCTGATGGATCGATCCGTGCGGCTTGTTATTACTTAGCCACAAGCTCCTCTATTATTACTAACTTATTCATCTAAAAAGTATTTATTTTATACGATATTTTGGAAAAACAAATTTAAAAAGTAGTTCGCTGAGCACAACCGTTTCGAAGGCTGGTTTTAGAGTCACGCTGACCGTCGGCGCTGACAGGCGAAACGTATGAACTTCAGATGTCAGCGCTGAGCGGTTGGCGTAATTAAAAAACGTTTCCTGAGGCTGGTTTTAGAGTCACGCTGACCGCACGCTGACCGCACGCTGACCGTCGGCGCTGACAGCCGAAACGTATGAACTTCAGATGTCAGCGCTGATCGGTTGGCGTAATTAAAAAGCGTTTCCTGAGGCTAGTTTTAGAGTCACGCTGACCGCACGCTGACCGTCGGCGCTGACAGCCGAAACGTATGAACTTCAGATGTCAGCGCTGAGCGGTTGGCGTAATTTCATAGAATACTAAACTTTATATACATTGTCTTGTCAGCGCCGACGACGGTCAGCGTGAGACTAAAATCAGCCTATGAATACTAAACTTATATACATTGTCTTATCAGCTCCGACGACGGTCAGCGTGAGAGGAAAACCAGCCTAAGGAGCCGACTCAGCCAACCACGCGTCTGAGCTGCGCGGCATGGTATTTCGCAGAGCTAACTGGGGCCACCGCCCTTCCCCCTCAGGACTGCCTTAAATAACATACACAATCAGCCTATTACCTACTGTTCCCACTGCTGGGACACAGGGCTCCTCTCTATGAGAGCGAGTGGGCTGTAATGGACCACGCGGGCCCAGTGCGGGTTGGTAGATGTCGCATGTCTTCGAAGTTTTGGTTCTAAGACGCCGGTTTCCTCACGACGTTTTCCTTTACTCGTAAGTCGGGGCCGATACCACTGAGCCACCACTGCTCCTGTTGCCAGTATTTGATCATTATTTTGCTGCGATGTTATTTTAAAACTGCTATATCTCCTAAGATATTCATTGAAATCGAATGATGTAAAGAGCAATTTTGTTTTAAATTAAATACTTGTCATGAATAACGTATTTATTTGGATAAGGATTAATGTCATGTTTATAAAAACACCTTCGCAAATAATGCATTATTTTAGAACAAATTTGGTTAGCATAAAAACGGTTATAGTGAGCCAACCTTAAAAGATAGACGTATGCTATCGCGGACTTTTATTGAGAACTTTTAAAGGGGAACAATTCTGTCATACATGATTTTTGCGAAATTTTCACCATTTACGCAGCGCACGCAGCGGAAGCTCTCAAAATGAAAACAAAAACCCCGATTTTGAAACATTCTTCATTGGTGCTCCGCTCCTATTGGTTTTAGCGTGATGATATATAGCCTATAGCCTTCCACGATAAATCGACTAACTAACACTGAAAGATTTTTTTAAATCGGACCAGCAATTCCTGAGATTAGCGCGTTCAAGTAAACAAACAAACAAACAAACTCTTCAGCTTTATAATATTAGTATAGATTAAATGTCGGCAAGTTTCTGCTTTGGTGCTCAGCAGTCAGCAGTAGCGCTTGCGACCATTAGCCAATTAATATTCAAATTCTCTTTAATTCCAGGTCCTGTGAAGACGATTCCCGCTTCAGTGGTTCAGGCCCTTCCAAGTGTTCGGTACCTCGGGATCATCAGCGCTAATCTAGCTTTGGAAAGTAACGTTTTCAATAACTCGACACAACTGGAGTCTCTAGAACTCGCATATAGCAAAATTAAAGAAATACCAGAGGATGGTTTCTATGGACTGTCGAAGTTGAAAAATTTAAATATTTGGAGAAATAACATCAATCAAATTGGTGTTAATTCATTTAGAGGTATGGTTAAGAGCTTTCTTTCTAAGAGTTGGCAACATCGTAAATAGTTGTCAAATATTTACCTGTTTTGATTAATTTAGCAATATTACTGTATGGAAATATGGAATACAATATTTATGTTATAATTTTATTACAATTCATTATTAATATTCTAGGTGACTAGTTAGCAATAATCCATATTTCCATACAGTAATATTGCTAACTAGTGACCTAGAATATTAATAATGAATTGCGATAAAATTATAACACTTAATTTGATGTTGTAACCGTTGATTTAGGTGTAACAAAGGTATTTTGTGAGTTTCTTCTACTTTTATACATGTAAAACTAAATAGTTTGGAAAATCCAAAAGTGCACGCCTCATAACACTCATTCATAAACGAAAAAGAAATTCAAAACATAGTTTGTAACAAAAATGAACAATTTATCATTTTTCATGAAGTATGTTGTGACTCCGTTTTTACCCACCAATATGGGTAAATTTCTAATCTCGCAATCCTTACGTAATGTCAAAGACTATTTACAAAGATATTTACTTGGCGGTTGCTAGGCAACCTACGGACGTCAAGTCAAAGGTTGGAAATATTTAGTTATAGATATTATATTTTAGTTAGTATTTTATTAATTAAAATTAAACTACTTTGAATAAAAGAGCGATTTTCAGTAGGGTTCCTGCTAAGGCTGAAACGAATGTATAAAAAAAAATTGACTCAATCAATTGATTTCATCGCAAGCTACAATGTTTTCAGGGTTCATAAATTGACGGACAGGATTTTATTTTCAACTATTTTGATGCTTTTTCCATTTCTGCTGCATTAAATCAATTGTTAAAAAGTACAGTATTAATCTCCATTTAATCATCTATACATTGGTATATAAATTAAGTAGGTTCTGTGTACTAGCAGGAGTGTAACAATAAAAAGGTCTTACTTGTATTTTTAACTACACCCATGCTATACATCCTTTATGTATTAGGCTCCGTTTTTTCCTTTTGAGGAACGGAACTTTAAAAACGGCCGCATCTGTTTGTTTTTAGGATAAATTCATCCCAAATATGGAACCCTTCTTTGTGCGACTGGTTGTGGAGGTCAGATAGGCTAGGCTAAAACGCACCATCAGCTGCATCCGTTAGACTGAAAGACGCCTGCCTAGCAGATTGATTGATTGACATACTTAGCAAGTAAAAACACTTTATACTTTTCCAGGTCTCGATTCCTTGCAAAAACTGTCATTGACCAGAAACCACATATCCTCCATAGCGGCCGGAGCGCTGGTCCACTTGCCGAAACTACAATATATAATATTGGCCAAAAACCAGTTAAAAGAATTGCCCCCTGGCTTACTGTATAACTTGACGCAGCTAGAAAATGTAAGTAAATATTACGAGCGTTTACGACGTATGGCATTTCATACAAACTTTCAAGCCTCCCAACATTTTCGAAAAATAGTGTTACAGCAAAATTAGACCGATTTTAAATTTTCCATAGAAATAGAGATTTCCAGTTATCTGTTTTTAAATAAGACATTTCGAAAATGTTCTTAACTAACTTTTTAGACCTTTGTATCCTGCTTATGCGTATGAAGTTTAATTAAAATCGGTTCAGTCATTTCGAAAAACAAGGGCTTCAAAGTTTGTATGAAATGCCATACGACGTAAAGATGCGCAAAAGTAACCCGCGAAATTCAAATTTTCTTACGTTTTACTCGTAACCCGACTGCCCCAGAAGGAGGGTAATATTTTTCGAGAGTATGTATGTAGGTATGGTATCAAATAAAAGTTAGTCATACGTCAATTCCTTTAGATAGGTACTTATTTTAATAAAAGTAAAAGGCTTGAAAAATTAAAATTATTTACAAAACCAAAAACCCGACTGCAAAATCATAACAATTGAGACCAAGTTCTAACTGAGAGAGATGTATTGATGATTTTTATTATGATTATAATTATGTAATACATATTTGTTATAGTCGTAAATAATATTTTGATCAACATACAACCTGACATTGACCTGCAGATTTCAAAAAAGAAAATTATTTAAAAAACAAAAATCCCGACTGCAAAAACACAACCGAATACAAGCATTATAATTTATAATCTATAGAATTTTGGTATCGCCGGCCCTCGGACAAACTTAACCCCGTCTTGGTCTGTCATGATTTGATCAAAAAGTCATTCAATTAGTACATTACTGTCGAGGCCAGCAATTAGAGCATTGATGGACGATCGTGAAAATATACATACGTTCAAACCAAGTAAATTATTTATAAATTCCAGAATCAATGACGAACAAAGAAAATTTTTCACGCGCCAATATGGTCATTTGTTTCTTCACAGCTCTATTTGCTAAGCCAGTTCGAAACTTAAATAAAATCTTTCATAAGTTACCTCCTTGGTTGCCATGTCTAAGTAAAAAGTTAGTTCCATTTTTAAATAACAGGACAGATATGAGTTTTCCTAGTAATTTATTTGGCCGCTAAACACGACAGATATGGATTTTCATACTAAGATTGCCGGCCTGATGCTCGCTTGTTTTTGACCAGGACGGCAATTTCGATGTATCTCGAAGAAGGTTGTCAAAATAATGTTCGAATTTCCAAGTACCTATGTTTGAGGTTATTTTGAACTTACAGAGTTGTATTGATTATTTTAATCTTTCTTTTCTGAATAAAAACTCAGTTCATCATGACATATTTTCTTTCAGATCACCATAGAATACAACATTGTACCATTAAAACTACACAAGCATTCTCTCTCCAACCTACCGTCACTAAAGAACCTGATCATAGAGAATTCGGACGCCGACCTTCCTGAAGAGCTTCTCACCGGATGTGATGAATTACTGACGATCAGTCTCTCTGGGAACAAGATTACGTCACTTCCAGCCGCGATCTTTAAGGACTTGAAGCATTTAGAACGATTAGATTTAAGTCAAAATAAAATAACAGAATTAAATTCTGAAGTGTTCTCCCCTCTGCAACAATTGACGTATCTTAACTTAAATGGGAATCACTTAGAAGTTCTGCCTGAGTAAGTATTTTTATTTATGTATAGATACATAAGTATACAAACTCCCATGATATGAATAAAAATAAAGTACAGAACGCCACATTTTACGGTCTCAACATTTCCTTCGTTAACGTTCATACATCTCTGGTTATACACGCTCGCCGGTTGCGTGTACTACGCGCACGTGGACCTTTTTGAAGAACATCAACAATAAGGTCACTCTATGTCCTCGTATGGCGTCCCCTCCCGGCGTTTCCACTCACATCTGCCTTGTAAATACCTTTTCTCAAACATGCAACAAGCGAGCATCAGGCCGGCAATCTTAGTATGAAAATCCATATCTGTCCTGTTAAGCGGCCAAATAAATTACTATGAAAACTCATATCTGTCCTGTAAAATGGAACTGACTTTTTACGTGGTAACTTATCAGAAATGTATTTAAATTTCGAGCTGGCTTAGCAAATAGAGCTGTGAAGAAACAAATGACCATATTGGCGCGTGAAAAATGTTCTTTGTTCGTCATTGATTCTGGAATTTATAAATAATTTACTTGGTTTGAATTTCCGAGCATTGTTTGAGAAAAGTACTATACAAGCCTTGGCCGCAACCAGGCATTGATGAACTCACGTATGTGTGCCTCAGCTATCGTCCATCAATGCCCTAATTGCTGGCCTCGACAGTAATGTACTATTGTTAGTCCCCTTTCATTCATCCTCTCAACATGGCCAAACCATCTATTATTTTATTTTATTTATATGAACTGAACCGTTACACTTGGGTCGGTGCCGCTGAATCGCGTGTACTCGGATCCAGTCGGTCGTAAGTTATGACTTGTACCGTGTGTTTTTAACAAATCTTCTTTTTTTTCAGCTTCTTATTCGCTGGTCTTCGAAACCTGAACTATGTGTCCATAGACGAAAATCTTCTGATCGACATTAGTCCACTTGCCTTCCAAGGAGCCATAGGATTGCATACTATCTCGTTAAAATCCAACAGATTAACATTGGAATCAAAAGATTCTAAGATTGGAAATCATTCTCCGTTCAACGTACTGGAGGACTTAAAAAACTTATATTTAAATGGAAATCAAATAAATAAGATATTCTCTGACTGGCGCATGGTTCTGACGAAGTTGAAGAATTTGAATCTGTCTGGGAATCATTTTACTAAGCTAAGGGTCAGTATTTATATTTATTACCCTAGTTTTTTCCTGCAGCTTCGCTCGCGTGGAAGTCGGAAATTATCCCATGAAAACATACTACCGGTATAAAAACTATCTAGGTTCTAAACTATCTGTCTACCGCATCCAAATCCTATGAGTAGCATAACGTAATGATTGAATACTGTCGTGAATTCATGCAAGCCTAGTACTTTTTTTTAGGTTACTGCTCATAAATTGTGCACAAAGTCTACTGATTGAAATACTATATTGAATTCATGCAAGCCTAGTACTTTTTATGCCAAATTTCAAGCCTAATAACTCAAGGAATAAGATTTTTCATACAAACGAAATCTCCCCTTTCATCCCCTTAAAGGTCGAATTTTCAAAAACCCCTTCTTAGTCATCCCCTTAAAGGTCGAATTTTCAAAAACCTAGTCCAAGTAGTTACCGGCTGTGCTTTGATATGCCAGTCAGTGAGTCAGTCAGTTTCTTAGATAAGATAAGGTTACGCACTTATTTTATGTCTGAAAAAAAATTATTATTAAATAAGGCATTTATTAAATCGAACCTCAAAAATTTCCATTTTGCGCTCCTAATATTATTGAACACTCTTATAATGATTGCGCTTTTTTTTGTGAACTTCTAATAATTCCTATTTTGGGGTTTTACAAATACTGAATAGCCATGTAAACCCACATTTCACCAGATGTGTTCAAATACATCTGGTGAAATGTGTAGTGCGAGCCTATTGCCATCAACCGGGCTCAAAATCATCGTCTGTTTTTAAACAATTAGTGAAAAAAACAAGATGGTAGCATTAGTTCCAGTAGTGTCGGAGGAACGCGTTTCCTTCTCCCTCTCTCCCCTATCAACCGTCACGCTATCATTCATTCCCTTCTCTTTCTTATCATTCCTCATTCATCTTTTCATTGGTCTTCCTCTCCCTCTCCATCTATCAACATTTATATTAATCACTCTTTTAGTCACATGCGTTTCCTCCCTCCTTATCTCATGCTCGTACCAAGCCAGATTCTTGAACAGCAAAATTTTCAGAATAAGTAACTCTTCTATTTTTTTTTCCAGGCCTCAGATTGCCAGTTTCTGAGCAACGATATCATAGTAGATTTGAGACACAACCAAATCTCCCACGTAATTCTGAACAATGCAGGTGATCCGATGTACAAAGAATCTTCCAAGTCCATTCTACTGGATGATAATCCCTTGGCATGTGACTGTAAACTATATAACCTCACTATGAGACTGAAAGGAGCCAAACCCGTTTCTGTAGAACCCAAATTCGTTTTAAATAACGCTAAGTGTGCTTCACCAACTCACCTAAAAGGTGATTTGTTCGTAAACGTGTCGCCGGAGGATTTAAATTGTGACCTAGATCCTGAGAACTGCTACAAATCTTGTTCTACTTGTGAAAAGAGACCGGCTAAAGATGATTTGTTTTTCGATTGTAAAACAATTCCACCATCACTGCCCATCCCGGAGGCTTCCGATGTGAAATCTTTATCTTTAAAGTTAAAAACCGCTCCAAAAACTATAGAAAATTTACATTTACAATTACTTAACTTGTCTAATATAGGTTTGGAAGAAATCCCGTTTTCTCCATCAAAATCGGTCAAAGCAATCGATTTCTCGAATAATAACTTGACTAAAATACCGATGAAGTTTTTAGAATCGAATATCACTTTGTATTTGTCGAATAATCCCTTCGAATGCGACTGTTGGCATTCTAAAGAGTTGCAGGCACTTAAAGTAAGTCAGAGAGTCAAAGATGTGGGTTTAGTTAGCTGTGGAGACAAATTACTATCTCTAATGGAACCGTTAGAACTCTGTAATCAGTGGCAGGCTGCAGCTGCAGCTAGTGGCACTTTCATTATCCTGGTCATCATTGTTGCTATCATAGCCACGATTATATATAAGAATTCTCACGCAATTATAGTTTTTATCATCAATCATGGACTCTGTCCTTGCTGCTTCGTCGACGACCCCGATGATATAGACAAGGAGTACGATGTCTTCGTTTCTTACGCGCACAAAGACAGAGAATTCTTAGAAAAGGTTATGCCGAAGTTAGAAAACGAATTTGGCTTAAAAACATGCGTGCATTATCGCGATTGGTTCGTTGGTGATTTCATTCCATATCAAATAAATAGATCTGTTGAACAATCTCGTAAAACTATCATTCTTTTATCTAATAATTTCTTAGATTCTGCGTACGCTAATATGGAGTTTAGGGCTGCACACAATTTGGCCTTAAAAGAGGGGAAAAATAGGATTATTTTGATATTGTTAGAAGACGTCACTAAACACGAGAAGTTATCGGATGACTTGAAAGCTCATATGAAAATGAATACGTTCCTAAAATGGGAAGACACGAGGTTTACTGAAAAACTGCAGAGAGTAATGCCATTAAGAAATAACAAGAAATTCGTGTGGCCCGACGCTTTCAAACGAGCGAATGAAAACACTGTTAAAAGCGGTTTAGATGTACACTTGAATAGTGATGGACAGTTGGTCAATGTGGCTATGAAAGATGCTGTCTGAAGTGTTATCTTTTTATGGCCAATTGTCGTATCATCATCATCATCACCCTATTAATCCCACTGCTGGGACACAGGCCTCCTCTCTGTGAGAGGGAGTGGGCCGTAATCACGCGGGCCCAGTGGGGGTTGGTAGATGTCACATGTCTTCGAATTTTCGGTTCTAAGACATGCCGGTTTCCTCACAATGTTTTCCTTCACCGTTTTGAGAGCAGTGGTGATGAAATTATTTACACAAAGTAAAGCGCCTGGCTGGGTTCGAACCCACGACCTACAACTCGTAAGTCGGGGCCGTTACCACTGGGCCACCACTGCTCTCATATTCGTATCAAGCTTTCTTATTGCGGCCAATAATAGTGGCAAGTTATCTTTTGAGGGCTAATATTGATGTCAAAGTATTTTTGGAGTGAAAACTTCTTTAGCGGCGTTGTGCACTTTTTTTGGGATGGGTAAAATATGTTAAACTCGCGTCAGGACGTGACCGTAAGATCCGTCGCCTAGCAACCGAAAAAGTAAATATCAAAATCTCAAATATCAAAGTCTTTGACATTACGTAAAAATTTCGAGGTAGGAAATTTTACACATATTGATGGGTAAAAAAAAGCAGTCGAAACATACTTCATGAAAAGTGTTTAAATAAATTGTTTATTTTTGTTAGACTATATTTTGAAAATAAATAAATATACTACGACTTACTAATAAATATTGTATTTAACCACATCAATGATAGTACAGATGCCAGCACATCAACCTACCCCAATCTGTCAAATTTTCCCAATCAACATTGAACCTTATTCTTTAATGATAATCTTGAAAATCCTTTAAATCATTTTGACAGATTGTAGTAACTTGATGTGCTGGCTTGATGTCTGTACTTTTATACTGATAAATAAAGCAATTCGTGCGAAATTATTCCCTATCCATTCCAAAATATTCAAAAATGCACAACGTTAATGTTCAAGTTTTCATTTCTGCCGGCACTCCCGGAGTGCAACCCGTTGTTTTTTTTTACGGCAAGTAATCATGCCAAACTATCTTTTCACGGCCAAAATTGGTATCTTTTCATCTTTAGCGGCCAAAATATAAGTGTCAATGTCAATGTCAAGCTATCTTTTGAGTGTAGCTTTTTTTTACCGTGCTGTTTATTTAGTAACGGCAGTCTTTTTAAACGGCTTTTGCTGAATCTCTTTAAATAATTTAGTTTTAAATAAATGAGCCATTTTCTATATTTATGTCTTATATAAGATTTTAAAAGTAATCTCGAAAAGCAATGGATGAATAATTCTGATAATATTATTTTAATTCTTATCTGTATTTTTATACGGTTAAATTAAACTAGCTAGTTTAATTTGACCCTATATAAATACAGGTAGCTTGCTAGGGAAGCCGACCCCAAGATAGCTGGGAAAAAGCTAGGAAGATTGATTGAAATTTAACCACTTAGCTAGCGAAACCCCGCAGACGTGACGGGCATCGATATTTTAAACACGATAAAACAAAACAGATTTTCTCAACTTCTAGTAACAACACAACATGTAAAAAAAAACAACGTCATGATATTTAATTTATCGTCATTTTATTTTATTTTATGGATCTTATCGATATCCATCAGGTCTGCAGTTTCGCTATTTAATTTAAATTGACCCTGTGTATTTATACAGGTAGGAATAGAATAGAATAGAAGAATATGGGTAGATGATACATCAATAGGTGTTAGTAAAGTACAAAGATCAGCCTTAATTTGTCATTCAGCATGCAAATGTTTACGTCAAATTATTATTATTGTATAATAAATAACATTCACATCAAATTATTATTATAATTATATTATTTATCAATTCTATTATTATATCAAGCATTATTAAAATCATTAGTAATAAAAATAAATATAAAATAAAAAGGAATAATAGGAATTAAAATCATTGCATTTTCTAGGTTAAGTACTTATGTAAGTAAATGAAATTGTAAATAACAACTAACTTTTTAATTGCAATTAAATTAATCGTGAACCACAATTAATGGATTTAATTGCAATTGATTTCAATTGCATCTCACAATTAAAATACAATTGAATTAAATCAATTGCAATTAATTTAATTGCAATTAAAATTGTAATTGTTTTCTTCTACAATTAAAAATGTTATTTAATTGTGCCCAACACTGCCCTACAGATTAGACACACAGGTCATTATGATTTAGAAATCATAATGTTACATGTTGTTACATGTTCCTCATTCCAAGACCACGTACAGGCAGAATTCATTTCTAATTCGTGCGAGTAGAAGTTTTAATAAACTGTCTAGTGAACATGATTTGGATATATTCAATACTTTAGTGGTATGAGGAACAGTGTGTAAAGTTCCCTCATCCACCATAGAAAAGGGAGGATCCTCCAACCAGATGGGTGTTATGTCTGGCGGGCAACTGCCCGTAAGTTGATTTCGGATAGTCTTATCTATAACTGCGCGATGCAGGAATTGTGTGACGTCATGTCTTTTTGCTGCGTAGTTTGTATGTGGCGGTCTAACCGCTACAATACCAGGTCAGTGTTTCTCGGCTTAAGAGTGTTTACGCCGTACGGCATTTCGTACAAACAACTTACAAGCCCTTATTTTTCAAAACGATCGAACCGTTTTAAATTAAAATTCATACGCATATGCAGGATACAAAGGTCTAAAACCTTAGGTAAGAACATTTTCGAAATGTTTGTGAATGTTTTTGTTGTTTAAAAACAGCTATCTGGAAATCTCTGTTTCTATGGAAATTTTAAAATCGGTCTAATCTTGGCTGTAACACTATTTTTATCAAAAAGAAAATGTTCTCAACTAAGTTTTTAGACCTTTGTATCCTGCATATGCGTATGAAGTTTCATTAAAATCGGTTCAGTCATTTCGAAAAATAAGGACTTGCAAGTTTGTATGAAATGCCGGACGACGTTCTTTACGGAAAAGTAATTGTTAGAAAAATATGTTTCTTAGTTTGTAATTTATCGTGTACTATTTATTTCCAAAGGAGACCATTCACGTTTCATACAAAGTTGGGCCCAAAACCCAAAGTGCCGGCCAGCGAAAAAAAATGTGTTACCCTGGTCGGGGAAGTCCTCCTCATCATTTTTTACTATGGCGCCAAATCTCTACGACCATTCTGTCAGCTGTTTTTTAAAGTTGAAAAATCAAGTTACCTTTAAGGTTCCTATCGCGTCTGGGAGGAACATTTTAGGGGCGGAGCCTGTTTTGCCGTTCGTCTTCGGTACCAATCGTCGAGCGACCCCATACGGATCTGACATATTTTGACGAATGAAACCAGGCAGCGGTTATAGTCCAGATTTTTTTTTCAACTTGATGTAGCCTCTTTCACAAGGTGGTCTGCGCGTTCGTTGTCCTCCAGGCCTGCGTGAGCTTTTACAAGGAAACATCTTTGCTCCGGGGTAAAGCTGCGCCCATGTAAGCTCTCTCTTCCGCCGCCAGGAAGTGGATCCCACCTTGGTTCGCCGGACGTGGAGTTTTTGCAAACGCACACGCTCAATCTCTCTGCCCGCAAAGGCTGGCTGGGGTACTCTTTGCCTCATACAGAACGGCTGCTTCTTGTATTAAGAGGTCTTGTAGGAGTCTGTCAGCCAGCATCAGGAATGCATTCAGCGAAACAGTTCTGTAGGTTTTGCAAAACTTTTGGGCGAATACGGAGCACTCTTTGGACCGTATGACCGTGAACCAAGAAGATTATTGGAGTGCATTTTCTACACTTCAATCTTCTTAGTTGCCGGCACCCAGACGCTTGTCGCTCATCACCATTCTGCGTCCAGCTCTAGCGATGCCGTATAAATGCTCCGTATGACCTCCAGATGCAGACCTCTCTTCCACATTCTACACACGTTAGCGGCGTGCATGTTGAATGTGAGCTGATGGTAGTATTTTTATTTCCTTAGACATGCCTATGTCGACCCCGCTCCTGCTCATGAGTGAGACATCGTACTTTAGTTTCCTAGTGACTACAAATGCAGTGCAAACTTCACCTTATTTTGGATGCCCCAATTCCGAATAAAGGTACTCGAGGGCGGCGAGTGCTAGGTCATCGTCGAAGATCATGACCACAACGTCGGCGGAAGCCTGGTAGTGATCTCCCCGTTCTTCCGGCCCCTTTAGCAAAGGGTCCAGAAGTAAATTCGAGAGGATTGGATTCCCTTCATACCTGCACCATCCCATAACCCCGCCCCGCCCGCCGTGCCGGTTAGTCTATGTTCTATGTTTTATGGGGATTGGTTTCCGCACTTAGTCAAGTGGACCATTGTGCGTGGGCCATGGCGGCCGTTTGAGTGTTATTCCAACCAGCCCACCTCTCTACAGAAGATAATTAAATCTCCTGTCTGTTTGGAACATCTGTGTAGGATCTGGGTGACCCGTGGGCTTCTGTTTGAATCTGGGTGACGGCCGTGCATTCAAAGAGCACGTGCGCGACGGTTTCCTCGGCCTCCATGTACGCCCTGCACAGAGGACTGTCCTTTATACCTATGTGTGGAAGTGTTTGTTTAGCGAGCAGTGTCCCGTGATGGCCCCGTGACTAGGAGGCAGGCCGTTCCTGTCGAGACCTAATAAACGCCTGGTCAGCCTTCTATCCAAGGATGGCATAGCTTTCTTGGACTGCCTGCAGCCCAGTGTCGAGGTCCACCAGTTTTCCGCTTGTGTGTGGGTGAATTCCTGTAGCCACCTGTCTTTGGTTGAAGGGGGGATGTGTAAGATAGGCTCAAGTCCTCAGACTGCCGTGCTGGATCCTCTTATAGCAAGTTCGTCAGCTGCGTCGTTACCTAGCGAACCGCTGTGTTATTTTATCCATTGTAGTGTCACCATGTTGCGGCTAGATACCGTTATTTGTTCTAGTCATTCTTATATCTATGGTTCTAGTGCATTGACATTCTAGTGTTAGCTTCGAGGTAATACATTTTTCATCCCACCATCTCGGAAAGAGTATTTTTAATCTTCAATATCTGAGTGGAAAAGCCGTTTTTATTCGCTAGAGGATAAAGTAAATTGAATTTAGAACATCGTGTGCACTAAGTTTGTGAATTAAAAAAAACATTAAACCTATTTATGCTACCTCTATGGTGCCGAATATATCATACAACTTTTTTTTAATTTTTTTAAAAACTCAGACTCGGAACCTTCTTGGTGTTCTTTTTTCAATTTGCTTTGTACGCGGTTCTTTACGCGGCATTTTTTCACGTCATTGTTAAACCTTTTATTAAAAACAAGAAACTTGAAAACAAGTGAAAAAACTAAAATGAGTGATTCTAGCGACGAGGAAGTTTGCTTGACGCCAACAGAATTGACTGAAACTGTTAATAATGCGCAAATGAGCTTTCTCCCTCAACAATCACGCGAGAAGTATTTAAAACAGTACGATATGTTCAACACGTGGCGACTAGCAAAAGGAGCCAAAACTTTCTCAGAAAACGTTTTGCTGGCATATTTTATAGAATTATCCGAGAACAAGAAAGCAAGCACTCTATGGAGTACGTATTCGATGCTAAAAGCAACAATAAAGATGAAAAAAGACAAACATATCGATACCTATCCTAAATTAGTGGCATTTTTAAAAAGAGCCTCATCTGGTCATCAACCAAAAAAATCGAAGGTTTTCACAGTATCTGATATTGAAAAGTTTCTTAACGAAGCACCCGATTCCGTATATTTGGCGGCAAAAGTAAGTCAGTTGCACATTCAGTATCTACTTAAGTATATTAATCTCAATTAAATAGTATACTTAGTAGATGTTGATAGGCATAATTATGCGTTCATATCAATTTTATTCATTTATCTACTACAATACTCTTTACGTTACAGGTTGTTCTTATTATTGGAATAAACGGAGCATGTCGAACTAATGAACTAACACAACTTAATGTCAAAAACATTGAGAAACATTCAGATGACTTACTATTAATTAATTTACCTAATACAAAGACAAAAAGAGACCGCAACTTCGTCATTCGCAAGGAATACGTAACGATTGTTGAGAAATATCAAGCCTTACGCCCGCCTAACACTCCAATCAATCGATTTTTTCTACAGTATCGCAATGGAAAGTGTGTTAGACAGCCTATGGGTACTAATAAAATTGGCAGTATCCCACGAGAAATAGCAACATTTCTTGAACTTCCAGAACCCCTGTTGTACACGGGTCATTGTTTCCGACGAACTTCAGCCACACTTTTGGCTGATTCCGGAGCTGATCTCCTGTCCCTTAAGCGCCACGGAGGCTGGAAGTCCAATGCAGTTGTAGAGGGATACATAGAGGATTCCATCCAAAATAAGTCTAAAATATGTGAAGGCATCGTAGGAGCCATTACACTGAAAGAGCCTCAATCGGATCCTTGGACTGGCCCTTCTACATCAAAAATAAGCCGTTATGAAACACCTAACCATCTCCCTCTCTCTCCAACATTCACGCCAAGGGAATCCGATGAATCGGTACAACTATTAAGTATGACAGATAGTTTACCGAAAAACAGTACACAAGTGACTAACACCAATATTACAGTACCAAACAAAAATATTACACTCAATTTAAATAACTGTAGCAACGTTACTTTAAAATTTTCTCAATTATACCTTAGTATTATTTTGTTATAATTTAAAGATTATTCTGTAATACTTACCTGTTATAATGTAGTAATTAATACCTAAACTGAAATAAAAGTGTACCTATCTTGTGATTGTAAACGTTTTTTTTTTTGCATTTAGTCATTTCCTCGCTGAGGTGGAATGAAAAGTTACGTGTTGCACTCGAGTGCAAAGATTTTTCACCTCGTGCTCTTTTGATTCCCTCGCTAACGCTCAGGCTTCTAATTTTGAATCACTCGCTGCGCTCGTGATTCAATTTTAGAATCCTTCGCTTGCTCGGTCATCAAAATTGAACACGCGGTTAAAAAGCAACTTTGCACTCTTGTATAACAAATAACTATTACCCGACTACGGCAAAGCCAAAAGAAAGGGTTATTAACTTCAAAAATGTGTTTTTTTTTTTATGTTTCAAGACATTAATTGTTTTTAACTTCGTAGAGATTTGATGCCGCCGTAGTGAAAAATGCTTAGGTGGACTGCCCCGGCTTAGGTTATACTTAGACGAGATAATATTGCAAGGTAACTAGATTTTTCAACTTTAAAAAACAGCTAAAGGAATGTTTGTAGAGATTCGGTGCCATAATAAAAAATGATAAGGAAGACGTTACCGACCAGGGCAACACATTTTTTTTCGCTGGCCGGCACTTTGGGTTTTGGGCCCAATATGAACCGACCTTATTCTTTTTTTCATTTTTATTGTTAGTGTTTATCTGTGGAAACTTGTAAATGGCCTTCAGTTTTGTATTGTTTAACCACTGTGTAAGTTAGCTGTAAGTTTCCCAAATAGAATAAAATAAAATAAACTAAAGTGTTGATCTAATCGAGTTTCTTTCTTAAATTACCATACTGCAAATTGCATTTGCTATTTTGAGCCTACTTTGCAGCATATTATATTTTATTTGTAGTTTAGAAATAGAAATCTACTGAAAACTAAAAAAAAAAGTTTTATTTATAATTCATATAGCTATATCATAAAATGTTTTATACCTGATTATGTTTAAGTTTTTCCTGTATGAAGGCCTGGCTTGGCTTATTTTGAATTTTGGTGCTAAAAATGACCATTAAAACATTTCACTGCCAAATAACATGTTTTATTTTTAAATAAAAACCCGCTTGGCCCTCATTAGAAGGTCAAAATAAATTACTTACAGACGAAATTTCACAGATATGAAGGGTATCGTTTAATGGTGAAAATAAAATCCTATTGTGAAAATTGGGAGCCAAGTTCAATATTAAGAATAGGCTTTGTTGTTGACTTCGCCAAAAAAAGAATTGAGATCTAAATGGTGAAATTTATTTATAAGAACATACAACATTCTAAAATGAATTTAAAACACAAATTCTGGTTTTCATCTGCTATAACAATGGTTGCTATTTAGAAATATAACTGCTCAAATTTGAACAGCCGAATTATTTACAAAAATCAGTTAGGATAAATTGAAGCTCAAGATTTGACTTGGGTAGTTTTTACCAGCAAACGAAAATTTTAGAGGAGTAAGATATGTTGACCTTACAGTTATAATATAGAAACAGTAACTTGCGCATAGTATAAAGAACAATAGTATATTATGCAACTAATGAATAAAGGACGGATTTAAAGCGAGGGCCATAGATGAATCACGATCAAGTGAAGGATTCTAACGACTGAATCACGACCGTAGGGATTCATGATGATTGAATCACGAGCGCAGCGAGTGTTAGAATCCTGAGTGACGCGAGTGATTCATGGCCCTCGATATAAATCCGTTTTATTCAAGAGTTGCATACTAAACTTAATGCCATGACTACGAGAAAAGCGAAAATAGACATTGAATAAAAGGTTAACACGTTCAGTGTCGCCCTCCTGGAGGGTTCACCTACTTGGATATGGGATGCCGGGAGCCCTCGCGGAGGGCTCATTTTAAATGTAGACATTCAGTGGTGGGAGCCCTCCTGGAGGGTTCACCTAGTCGCATATGGAATACCGGGAGCCCTCGCCGAAGGCTCATTTTAAATTAAGGTTTTTCTTAGCGAATACAGATTATAAACCGTGAAAATAAAATCTGATGTATATTTTAACAAAACGTAATGGCAACCCTCCCAGAGGTTTCACTTCCAACTACGAATAATAAAAGTCGTAGACTTCCAATATGTATGGCGGCATGGCGTATGAGTTCTATGAAAATGGGTGGTGTCGAAAGTGTTAACGAGGTTGTATAGCATTGAGATGGCGGTCGAATATATTGACGTGTTCTAAATTCAAACACCAAAATAGTGATTAAAAGACCTTTTTATTCACTGTTTTCAGTGAATAAAATAAGCTTTTTAGAGGGGGAATGGTATAAAGATATAAATATTCCTAGATAGACCGTCAACCTGGAAACTCGTCGAAAAAAGTAGTACCAGCTGTTAGCTGCTAACCTAGCTCAGGCAAGTCTACATTACAGTTAGAATTAAAGGATATGGCCGGATTTTGTAGAGAGCTGTGCCCTAACAAAAAATATGCATATACATTGACATATTAAAGTCATATTAAAGCTTACAGGTATGTCTTTACAATAGTTAAAGTTTTATGAGGGTAAACAGGTTTGCTGCTGCGTCGCCAGTACTTGGCTTGACACGCGGCAGCGTGTCTAGATAAAAAAACATTATCTTAATTCATAATTTCAAGTTAACCCTCAGCCAGTGTATGTATATTGGTTTACATTAAGGGTTTAAAAAATTATATTTTATATACATTTACAACTCACGCCTTCTTCTCCGTGTATTAAGATCTAAACAAAATGTTAATAAGCTAAGTTCTTCCAATGCACGCAGTTATCTTGACAACATTATATTTTATAAATAAAATGTATTTTTTTATTTAACCATTTATGTACACACATTTAAACAAGAAGAAAAGAACAGAAAAATACGTACAAAGGTGATGCTGGTGGTGGTTGGTGGTGGTGATGGTTTTAATATTACATTATAGTTGTTTTTAGGGTTCCGTACCCGAAGGGTGACAAACGGAACCCTATTCAGAAGCCTCCGCTGTCCGTCTGTCTGTCAGCTAGCTCTATCTCATGAACCGTAATAGGTAGGCAGTTGAAAATTTCACAGATTGAGCATTTCTATTGCCGCAAGAGCAACAAATAATAAAATTAAAAATTAAAGGGGGGTCGCCATACAATAAAATTTAATTTTGAAAAAATAATAATCTGACCCTGGCATGTGGGGTATCATTTTCTAGAGCTCATCGAGTAGAGAATAAATATAATTTTTATTTGTTTTTATCTTCAAAAATGATGAATTAGGGGGCCGTAGAAGTTGTCTGTTTTAGACCATTTTTGTACGAGCTCTATCTCAACAACTAAACAAATTAGGAATTTGAAACTTGTGTGTATCATGTAACATATACTGTTTATAATCAACAAATACTAAAAACGCCGATTCATAACGTTTTTTATATAATATGGGCGATTTTCTGCAACTTAAAAAAATTATTTTGTATTTCATGCTAATATTATGCGATATAAATTCCACAGATAACTATTTAATAGTCGGAGTAATGACATGGAATTAGTAAGTACCTACTATCATGGCAGCATATACTATTTCGATCAATTCAGATCATCCAAAAAGGTCTACAAAATAAACTTTCTTCACAAAATTTTTAAACCGGTCAGTATTTTTTGAGTTTAAGAACTTTATCGACTTTTTTCAAAGTATCCCTAGACGGTGTTGATGTGTGTACCTCATGTTAAAAATACACTCCAATAGACAATATATTCAGTAACATTGAAATGAATGCTGGCACATACAGTGTACTATTCAGTTACTTTAAACCGTTGTGGATACAATTTCATATTGAGAAAAATTATTGGTGTAAAAATATTCGGCCACGGCGGCCGATCTCAACGGAGACTGGACTTCAGCGCGGGAGATATTATAGTGCACAAGTGTGTGCGCAGACACGAGAGCACTCTCTCTTCCCTCACTCTCATAGTCCGATGGGATGTGTAAAAATAATAAGTAAGAAATAATAGATTTCTGTATGACTATCAAAAATAACGTAAATAAATACCTGTATAATTGACCCGTGCGTTTGCACTGGCGAAAGATCACGACAAAACATGTTGAAATCTCTAGTTCCTATCATACATTGTATGAAAAATTGACAGAATATAGAGATTCCAACATGTTTTGTTGTGAATGTTTCGCCAGTGCAAACGCACAGTTATAATTAAAATTTGGCGTACTACTTACATTCTATTTTGTACAATATAGTCTGATGTAGCAAGAGAAATCCTTTTATTTATAAGTAACTAGCTTTACCCGGCCCGGCTTCGCACGGTTAGCACTAAGTAGGTACTTATCTACGGCGCACCTACCTTTCCTAATTACCTATTTCTACCTACCTACCCTACCCTACTTACCAGGATAGGTAGGTACCTAACCTACCCTACCTACCCTACATATCTACCTGCTTACCTACCATATATACCTACCTATTTGTACCTACTAATACTATGTTAGTAGCAAATAAATAACTTTGACTTTAGTTAATGCATGTTACTGGATAAAGTTAACTTAATATTTTTCTCTTAAAATAAATGAAATATACTCCTACACCTATATTTTAACACAACAACATGTTTTCATTAAAATAAGACAATTTCTTTAAAAATCTTTGTATTTTTATAGCGCCTCTGTTGTTACCTTTACGAAAGTATTACAATTTTTTTTTTTTTTTTTTTTTTAACTAGGGCATCTCGTAGCTGGCCTCTGAGGCCATGACTACTTAACCGGTCATTCCTGCGGCTGCCTTAAGCTCCTAAAAACTTAAAGCCTCCAGCCAATGGCATAAACTATTCTAATTACAAACTAGGCGAACGCTCGCTAAGGGCACCCCCTGTGGGGTACGAACCTCGGCTTAGGGCGTTCGCTAACGGGAGGACAGCAAGAGGGACAGGCTGGATCAAATTTATATTATTATTATTAATCGGGGAATTAAAAGCTACAGGCTCAGCAACAACGCGGGCTGGCGCATCGTTATCGAGCAAGGGTCGGGGGGAGAAAGTATTACAAAAATTCATAGTGTTAAATCTTGTACGACATGGTATGGAACCCTTCGTGTGCGAGTCCGACTCGCACTTGACAGATTTTATTTTTTATTGCTGACTCAAACTCAAACCATTTATTTCAATTTAAACCATTTACAGGCACTTTATGCGTATGTACCAAGCGTGAGTCTCTCAGCGAGTGTTGGTTCGCCAAGCGACCTTTGCTGAGCGAGTTCTCTCTTCGATAGCTCTAGTCGCTGCGAGAAACGAGCAGTTGACTCACCGCACGGTGTGAACAGCCAGCGATCAACTTATCTTTGATCTGTTCTGTACCCTAATTACGTAATACACTATCAATCAGAATTTGAATCGTTTTGAATCAGATTGGTAATCCATTGCTTCTTAAGTTCGATAAAAAATCTGGTCAACAACGTAAAAACATGAACATTAACGTTGTGCATTTTTGAATATTTTGGAATGGTTAGGGAATAATTTCGCACGAATTGCTTTTTTTATTACTATAAAAGTACTATATTTATGTGGTTAAATACAATATTCATTAGTAGTATATTTATTTATTTTCAAAATATAGTTAAAAAATAAAAAGTGTGGCACTCGGGGACTGCCGCGGTAAAGCTATTGCATAGCATTTTTTATCAACTTATGCAATTGTAAAATATTAACCCGGATACAAGAAATAGCAATGGTGACATTGACAGGAACTGTTATTCACATTTATAGTTTTTAAAACTTGACACAACGTAATGGGAACATCAAACTAATAAAAAGGTTTTAATTTAACTATTAATAGTCAAGGATCATTCGTCGAACTTTGTTGTCAAACAGTTAAACATAATTTTCAATACAACACTCTCGATAGATCATTCGTCTAAGTAAATTTGAACTTTGTTGTCAAGCTGTTAAACATAATTTTCAATACAAAACACTCTCCTTAGGTTTAGGTATTTTCGTTACGGAATTTCTGGATTAGGTCTCCACGCTCAAGGCCCGCGATAGAAGCTATGCAATAGCTTAATAACGCAATGAATATTATTGAACTGTCAAAATGAAACAGATTTGTCGGAATCGTTCAAAATGCGAAAATGTGTTTCGTAATTACTTGTAAATAGCGATAAGAGCGTGACAGACTCTATTGTGTTATGTCAACGAAGCATAATATTCTATTATTTATTTTTTATTTATTTATTTTGCATATTATACAATTTAAACATTTGGCTTCGGGATAGTTATTTATAGTTATTGTAAATAACTATCGCTTAGCCTGCGACTTCGTCCGTGTGGATAAAGCCAGCAATAGGCATGCATAATAATCGAACCTCTTAAATATTTGCTTCATTTTATGATTGTAAAACTTCTTCTTTGTCTTCTTCTTTCTTTTTTAATTTCTAAATGTAAGTCTGTAATTTTTATGGTGTACCTACATAATAAAGAGTATTCTATCTATCTATCTAAAAATATTATTGAAAATTCTAATGTCATGATTGCGCTTTTTATGAACCTCTAATAATAGCTATTTTGGGGTCTCAAAATACTAAATAGTCATGTAACTGCGACCACTTGTTGGTTACAGTTTTAACCTAACCTAGCCCTTTGGTCGGGGAACCCTAGCATAGATACTGCGAGTCCTAACTGTGAGAAAAAGCCAGAAAGTTAAAGAGGCTCAATTATTAAAAAAAGTTTGCATGTGTGTGAGCGCAAAAAGATTTAAGGTGGATCCACAATTAAATACTAGCCCGTGACATTCAATATTTTTGTCAGTACCGAACCTGGGAATCAAACCCAGGACCTCACGCTCTGCAGTAGCGCTTGCGACCACTCGAACAACTATGCAGTCAAACAAACAAACAAACAGACAGTATTTCGTTCACCTAGTTTAATGGTAAAATGGATAATAAGAACACGTCAATTTAAATAAAATCTTGTAGTAATAACGCAATTTATAAAAATTTCACGATCGCGTTAGGAATTTAGTATATAAAGCCAATAACAAAATATGCTACATTGTTTACTGAGGATATAGCATCATGAAGTTGTTAGTAACTCTGTTCGCTCTCGTGGTGTTGGTAGCCAACGTAGCTGCCCTCACAGGTAAGTCAAATGATGGTATTAGAGATGCCACGAATATTCAACTATTATTCGGTATTCGGCCTATTCGGTATTCGGTTACTTTCTTAGTAAAGTAAATCCTCCCGACCGAATTTCGGCCACGGATGGCTAATCTCCGTTGAGATTGGCCACGTACGCAGGAGATAGTGCCCAAAAACAGATGCTCTCTCTGTTCGTTTAGGTACTCTCATAGTCTGAAGGGACGGCAATCCGACAGGATCGCGGAGATCAGGCACCACGTGCGCACCGAGTCACGGGCACGGGCAATTAAACGGGGTATTAAACCGCGATTAAACTTATTACTATTATTATGTTAATAAATAAATTTAATAGTAAATAATAAGTAATCAATCTTCCTAGCCTTTTTCCCAACTATCTTGGGGTCGGCTTCCAGTCTTACCGGTTGCAGCTGAATACCAGTATTTTACATGGAGCGACTGCCTATCTGACCTCCACAACCCAGTTACTGGGTAATACGATACCCCTTGGTAAGACTGGTGTCAGACTTTCGGGCTTCTGACGTCTCGTAACGACTGTCAAAGATCCACGAATGACAGCCGGGACCAACGACTTAACGTGCTTTCCGAGGCACGGAGGAGTCTCGGTATGTGAAGATGGTCACCCATCCACTGACCAACCCTGGCAAGCGTAGCTTAACCTGATGGATCGATCCGTGCGGCTTGTTATTACTTAGCCACGAGCCAGTAAATAATAAGTAAGTAGTATGATAAAGAACAGAAATCTCAAAGACATGTCACTATCAGTAGAATGTACCCGTATGACCCCACGCCACGGCCTAGACGCTTAGCGGAGCGCGTCTAGCGACAGCGACTGTGGGAAAACAAATGCAAGAAGTTGTTTCTAGAATATGCCACGAGTCACAGCAAAGCGACAGCCGGAAACAGGTGACACGCGCGTATCGCTTGGTGCAAGTCGCGTCGCTAGTCGCATCGCTCCAGGGCCGTCAACGGGGCCTGGGGCGGACCGCCAGATATATGTATATGTATAAAAAGTTAACACAGCCTCATAAAACATGCTGTTATGTTATGCTACAATGGAGTGATGGTTTCTTTCCAGATTCGGAGAAAGTACAGCGATCGCTGTGCACGGAAGACTACCAATGCAAAGACAACTGTCGCTGTGAGAGCCCCAAGGAAACCGTGCCCAAGATGTGCTTCTGCTACTCTCCCTTTAACAATCAGTAAGAATCGTTATGTACTATAATAGTGCGTGCGGAACAAGTTGCCGGCGCCTTAGGTAATAGATTATTATATAAATAGATTGAGCGCCTTATCTTACTTAATCTATTCTGGCGCCGTACATCGCGACGGCAACACGCGTTGAAAGTTCCGGCTAGTTTAGACAAAATGCACATGAGATTGCAATAGCGAGATGAGTCGTCGTTCCGCCCGCACTATAACTCTGGATTTACATCGTGTATTAGAAAGGTGTGGTCAAATTTACGAAACTGAACAACCTACTCCATGGGACCAACATCGTAATCTCGAAAAATGTATCAACTGTTCCATACAAAACTCCAATCCCTACTAGACCCTTCTCGCTGAACCAACCATTTCCTCACATCTTTCTGAAACACTGTGTAAAGCAATAAATTAATGTTCCAAAAGTCCCTGACGGAAGTGTAAACAAACGCTGTTTGTTAAATTTTTCAGGCAGTGTATAGAGTGCCACCATTGGCACTCTATCCCTATCGGATAAAGTGCCACTACAGGCACCCTAGTAACACCGCCTCGGCCCGGCTCAAGTGCCGCAAGCATTGGATTGTCATTGTCACTGTCACTAAGTCACGTCACTTGGTATTTTGTTTGATTGTCCAGGTTAGATCGCTGTAAAACACCACATTCCCAAAACATTACATTCTCTTGTGCCTAAACGGACCCTGGCACTTCGCCGGCCGCTACCGCGGCACCGCTCGCTACGCTCGCTCGGCTCGTGCGTTGTGTGGTCACAATTCTAACCTAACCTAACCTAAATAACAAGTGACAGTGACATTGCAACGCTCACGGCACCCTAGCCGGGCCGAGGCAGTGACACTAGAGTGCCACAAGAAACTCGCGGCACTCTATACACTTCGAATTTTTAAGTAAAGACGCCAGCAAATTTGACAGATTTTCCCAGTCAACATTGAACCTTATTCTTTAGCAATATTCTATAATCATATAGGGACCTGCCAATAAATCGTTTTAAGACAGTGTTATTCAAATGGCTAATAGAAAAATCATTCTATTCTGTGAATGAGTACCTAAATTTGAGAGATTCACACTGACATTTTACTTACTATTATAATTTGACAAATGATTGACATTCTAATTCTATATTATACTAAATGACTATGATGTATGTGTATTAATTTGAATAGTTTATTTCAATTATTAATGTTATTTTGCATGCTAGTTTTAGGTTTTAGCGAATTGTTTTAGAAACTTTTAAAAAAACCCGACCATCTGTAATGTACTACAATTCTTGCAAATAAAATTTCATTTCATTTCAATAAAGTTGAAAATCTATTAAAGAAATTTGACAGATTGTAGTAACTTGATGTGCGCCCATCTGTACGTCTCTCACTAAACGGTATTAGTAACACAATCATTAACTCACTACCTTTTCCAGAAAAATAATGTTTGAATAGCATTGTAATTTAAAAATCATTGACGAAAGTTGAGATTATAAAATTAAACTTAAATATCAGATGAAAAACAAAGCACATTACAGGCGGGCGCGCCGCACTTTTTTGTATGAAAATGCGTTGCGCTGCGACCCGTTACGCTTGGCTTTAATTTAACAGTCATCATGACGTCTTCATTGGGTGGATTTACAAAATTGTCGAAAAATCACGTTGAGGCCTTAAAAAAATAAATACTGCTCGAGTATCGTAACTTTTTTACATTTACAGGCTTTATATATAATTGTTTTATACAGTGCTTTAACCCAAACATCCTCAAAGTCAATAGCTTTTTAATAATCAAATTAATACATACTTCAAAATCATCACCGTCGGTGAAAAAAATGCGACTCTTTACGTTTGCCGGCAAAAAAATCGACTACCCGACGTAGTAACTAGATTTTAATTTACGATTTACGTTTATCGATAGTTTATATAGTTAAAAAAAAAAGTAAATAATAATTTCTTCGTCAAATAAATAACCAATCTATACTTATAATATTATAAAGCTGAAGAGTTTGTTTGTTTGTTTGCTTGAATGCGCTAATCTCAGGAACTACTGGTTCGATTTGAAAAATTCTTTCAGAGTTATATAGGCCATTTATCGAGGAAGGCTATAGGCTATATATCATCACGCTAAGACTAATAGGAGCGGAGCACCAATGAAGAATGTTTCAAAATCGGGGTTTTGTTTTTCCTTTTGAGAGCTTCCGCTGCGTGCGCTGCGTAAACGGTTAAAGTTTCGCAAAAATCATGTATGACAGAATGGTTCCCCTTTAAAAGTTTTCGAAAAAAGTTTGCGACAGCATATGTCTATCTTTTAAGTTTGGCTCACAATAACCTTTTTTATGCTAATCAAATTTGTTCTAAAATAATGCATTATTTGCGAAGGTGTTTTTATAAACATGATATAAATCGTTATCCAAATAAATACGTTATTCATCACAAGTATTTAATTTAAAACAAAATTGCCCATTACATCATTCGATTTCAATGAATATCTTAGGAGATATCGCAGTTTTAAAATAACATTGCAGCAAAATAATGAGCAAGTACTGCGCGCGCATTTATGATGTGCAAGGAGATGCAGTACTTTTATAGTTTTACCTAACGTTTTAAAGTTCCACTCTTACTGATAAAAGCGTGATATAGGTACCTAAAATAGCTCTTTGACGTACGTATTATTTAAAAATATTTTCACCTTCTACGTAAACGAAGTCGCGGGTTAAAGTGAGCGTTAGCCCATAGTATCAGAAGCTAGTAAATAAATAAAATATTAGCACCGAAATTCGTCAACACCGTCACGGAAATATCAAAGTGGAGGTAGTTCCATAAGCGTAGCATTTACGTGGCCCGCGATGCCCTGCCCTGCTTCCTGAGTTCAGAGCAAACTGCGAAATGAGCCGCACGTCGGCATAACATGCGCTCCGAGAGCAATTTGCGGTGAGTGTCCAAAAAAGTTGTTTAGTACGAAGTGGCGTCATTCCCGTCAGGCTGTGGTTCAAAGAAACTACATAAAATAAAATTACGATAAATTTTCAGAAAAACTTAGTTATAAGTGTAGATGCTAAATATAATAGCAGTATCTTACGATTATTATTACTTTTCTAGAAAAATGGAATTAACGTCCTAATCGTCATCACCATATGCATCATCACCGTTTAAAAATAATGAGCGGTGATGACCGCATGCGTATGGTGATGACGATTTTCGTATTTGTGTTATAATTTGCTTAAAAATTACACTAAGAGATCGAAGGTTATTAAATTTCTCTGTTCTTTTAAAGAATTAGAATAGTTAATTTTATTATTAACGTTACTTAAAGCGACCTCCTCTTGGTCGCGTTCTTGATTACTGAATGTCTTGTTCCTGAAAGACCTTCGTGGCTTTATGGATGATTGATGATTCGCAACAGAGAGTCCAGTGAGGGTGGTTACTTGACCGGTTAGGTGACTAGCCGCGAGGTCGCTTCCCATCTACCTTACCCATCACGACCAGCTTTTCAAGGTTATCCGGTTCCCGACGGGCAATGTGACCAAAATAACCGAGAATCCTTTGATAACAGATCGTGGATAGTATATCCCTTATTGTTCGAGAATAGATTTGTTCGTTCTCTTGGCGGTCCATGGTATCCGGAACATTCTTCACCAACACCACATGTTAAAAGCTTCTATCTTTTTCCGTTCTATTGCCCGAATCGACCACGACTATGAGCCGTAAAGGAAAATCGAGAAAGGCTTTCCTCATTATGTATTCTCCATATACATATATTAAAGAGAATAGGAGAAAAAATACACCCCTGTCTTACGCCCTTTTCTGGCTTGAAAGGGCCTGAGATGTCGTCATTAACCCTTACCATGGATACAGGTCTTAGTACAGATTAGCGATCAACGACATGAGATGTTGAGGTACGCCCATCTCTTGTAATATGGTCCACAGGCAATCTCATCTGACGCAATCAAACACCTTCGAGTAATCGATGAAGCACATTAGAATTGGCGTGTTGAACTCTCGGCTTTTCTCAATTATTTGCCTCATATTCACAATAAATGTTCTTTGTGCCTCGGACTTTCACGAAACCCGCCGGTTCACTGGGTATCTGCCACTGAAGGTACGATTGTAGACGTCCCTTGATTACATAAAGCATTATTTTGCTAGCATGAGATATAAGTGCGACTGTCCAGTAGTTCCCGCACGTTCTTGTTGAGCCTTTCTTGTGCAGAGGAATTAGTAGGATCTCCTTCCAGTCAGTGCACAATCTGCCTGTTTTTCAGACTTGATTGCATAGGTCAAGCTTTATCTTTGCCCCTAGATCCTGTAGGTACTTAAGCTCTTCAGCAAAAATTTTGTTTGTCCATTGCACCTCGGATTTCAGATTCGAGGATGTTGGGTTCCATGCATTGCTTGTCTACAGTCGAGGCATTTGGAGCTCGTGCTGCAGAGTTGGCGTATTGGCGTTCACAGTATGATCTCCATCTTTCTGTAACATGACTTACCTCGGTCAACAGTCTTCCTTCCTCATTTTCTATGCATGTTTGGCTTGAATTCTCGAGTGATACTCTTAATTTTCATAAAGTGATCCCTTGTCTAGATTTTTTGCGCATGGTTTTTTATGTACTGATAAACTGCATTTGGGTAGTCATTATAGTCCCTGCGAAACAGACGTTGAAACTTTGCCGAAATTTCCCGGTAGTCTGCAAACGCAGAGTCAACATTGCCTTTGAGCAGTTCCTTTCGTTCTCTGATGGCCTTATATGTTTTCTTCGTTACCCATATCTTTCTCGGAGCATCAACTTCCTTGCTCTGGCTCTCTTCGCGTGATGAAACGTTAAGATTCTTCACTCTGTTCCAATTGTCGTCGGTGTCGTCATGACAGTTAATGGCAAAGTTGGTTGATTTAGTCTTAAAACACTCACTGAAGGCCTTTATTCTCCCAGTTGGTCTTCTTTGTGTCAGTTTAACTAATCGCTGGCATCTTTTCAATTTGAGACCCATCTTTGCCACTAAAAATTTGTGGTCGCTCCCGCAATCCGGTCCACGATACGTTTTAGTGGAGCTTATGCACGATCTCCATCTCTTGTCAACAGCGATGTAGTCTATTTGATTACGTGCTCGCGTCACCTGGTGTATACGTGGATAATGCTTCGGGTGGTTTTTACACTGATTGATTATCAAAAAACTGACCAAATCTCAATTAACATAAAAATATGTTATGTTATGTAAGAGAAAAATGTCTAAGACTGTTATTATAATTATGAGTGTTGATAAAACCATAAAAAATATATTGATCTCTTTAAATTTTGTCGTTTATAATTTGAAATTGATATATAAAGCGTCATCACCATACACACGAAATCATCACCATCCATAGATAAATCATCGCCATACCACACCCGTCATCACCATCTCACCTCTTTTTATTGGAATGCTGATATCTTCAGATCTACGCTTTAAATGTTTGGCTAAACACAATTTTTGAACATTATAGTTATCCTACAATGATTTTATCCAGTTTTACTAGCATTCCAAAGCGTTTTAAATTTTTTGAAATTTTTGTATGAAGAAATTTTTCTTGAGTAAATCCACCCCATTACGTGTCATTAATTACAGCACCATGTTTTCTTTTTCTAGAGAACATATGGTTTGTCGAAGAAGCGAGTATCTATAGGATGTAGACGCATTGAAAAGCACATCCAGTATGATCCAGATACGGCGAGCCTACAAATCGAAGTTACACAGTTGTATGTGCCAATAATAAAATACATGATAAATATAATCCTGCCAGTGTTTACATACATTCCACCAGCTCCTCAAAATACTTTCAGGTTGCGTAACACAGTGTCAATGGCAATGCGAAGAATTTTGAAGGAAATTGGTAATCCATTGCTTCATATTACATAATAGCATATAATCAGTCTGCTGTTGTTCCCACTGCTGGGACACAGGCCTCCTCTCTGTGAGAGGGAGTGGGCCGTAATCTATCACGCGGGCCCAGTGCCACCCGCACTAGGGTAGATGTCACATGTCTTCGATTTTTTTTTGAAGTGAAAACTTCTTTAGCGGCGTTGTGGACTTTTTTTGGGATGGGTAAAAAATGTTAAACTCGCGTCAGGACACTGACCGTAAGATCCGTTGCCTAACAACCGACAAAGTAAATATCAAAATAAATAGTCTTTGACATTACGTAAAGGGAAAGGGGAATTATAAAACGATCGAATAAAAAAAAACTTAGCGACTGATGATGAGATACTGTTTTAATAACTTGAACGGTATGAATTTGAGTAAGCGAAAAATTTACTAGATATTAAAATTCTAGCTGTGCGACTAAATTACTAAGTGAGCGACTAGAAATACAGAGAGGACGGTACTCCATCGTATTTAGTGAAATACTGATTGAAACGAATCGCTGTAAATCCGACTCCACGCAGTCTTGTCTGCCCTACCCCTAGAGTGTAATTTAGAATCGCGTAGGCTCGCGAAACTTTTTGTCGGTAATAAAAAAAAAAAGTTAAAGTTCAGAATCATGTACTGAATCCATGGTAACAGGCTTCGCGTCGATGTCCCTGAAACCCCGTATACATACATACCGGTTTTCTCACGATGTTTTCCTTCACCGTTTTGAGAGCCGTGATGATGGAATTATTTACACAGAGTAAAGCGCCTGCTTGGTTTCGAACCCACGACAAACAGCTCGTAAGTCGGAGCCGTTACAACTGGGCCACCACTGCTCTTTGTTATGTTTAAGAAATTCGTCTCCTCAACTACGTAAATCACGTAAAGAATGGTGTTGAATTGTTAAAATTAAAGGCGATGCCACTTTAGTTGTTACGGTGAAAAATGGCGCAGAGAATGAGATGGTCGCAAACGAGGCGGTTATGTATTGATCCAGTGGACGCAAGCGCTACTGCTGAGGTCTTGAGCAGTGTTGTTGGATTTTCCAGCTGGAATTCGTCATTAGCAGCCCGGAGGCAGGATTCGTTGATGGCAATAGGCACGTCCCCGTTAGATGGGGCTCCAACATACCTAGTGAAATATTCGTGTACTACCTATAGGTACACCTCTGCCTTAAGAGGGTTTACGTTGTACGGCATTTCATACAAACTTTCAAGCCCTTATTTTTCGCAATGACTGAACCGATTTCAATGAAACTTCATACGTATATGCAGGATACAAAGGTCTAAAAACTTAGTTAAGAATATTTTCGAAATGTCTTCTATTTAAAAACAGATAACTGGAAATCCCTGTTTCTATGGACAATTTAAAGGCGGTCTAATTTGACTGTAATACTATTTTTTGAAAATGTTCTTAACTACGTTTTTAGAACTTTGTATCCTGCATATGCGTATGAAGTTTCATTAAAATCGGTTCAGTCATTTCGAAAAATAAGGGCTTGAAAGTTTGTATGAAATGCCGTACGACGTAAACGCTCTTAAAACGCCATTGTATTTTAGGCATAATTGCCGTCCGAGCGGCCAACTAAAATCGACTCTTAACAAATGATTGAACTTATTTTCTAGTATTTTTCTTGTTTATTCGCTGCAACAAATTAGCAACTAATTGTCCATACAAATTAGCCTCTATTAATTTGATATTTATGGTGAGATACCTACCTACCCTTAAGCTGTTTTCAGACCAGCGCGATTTGCTATTGCTATTGTTATACCGTGAAGTTTTGTATTGTTCGTGTCACGTCGCGCGACAAATCGCGCTGGTCTGAAAACAGCTTTAATCTGAAAACTATAAATATAGCATAACTTTTTGTATATTTTATTGTGATGTTTTTAGGGTTCCGTAGCCAAATGGCAAAAAACGGAACCCTTATGGATTCGTCATGTCTGTCAGTCTGTCTGTCCGTCCGTATGTCACAGCCACTTTTTTCCGAAACTATAAGAACTATATACTGTTGAAACTTGGTAAGTAGATGTATTCTGTGAACGGTATTAAGATTTTCACAGAAAAATAGAAGAAAAACAATACATTTTGGGGGTTCCCCATACTTACAACTGAAACTCAAAAAAATTTTTTCGTCATACCCATACGTGTCCCTATCTATGGATAGGCCTTCAAAAATGATTTTGAGGTTTCTAATTTTTCTAAACTGAATAGTTTGTGCGAGAGACACTTCCAAAGTGATAAAATGTGTGCCCCCCCTGTAACTTCTAAAATAAAAGATAGATACAAAGAATGATAAAACTAAAAAAAATATGTGATGTGAATTTAGAGGTATGTGGAACAGGGTGTAAAGTTCACTCATCCCCCATAGAAAAGGGAGGATCCTCCAACCAGACGGGTTGTTATGTCTGGCGGGCAACTGCCCATATGTTGATTTCGGATAGTCTTATCTATGTTATTCGCTCAGTAAACTCTAACTGCGAGATGTAGGAATTGTGTGACGTCATGTCTTTTTGTTTCGTAGTTTTTTGTATGTGGCGGTCTAACCGCTACATGTATATTGCCATGTAAACTTCCACCGAAAATTGGTTTGAACGAGATCTAGTAAGTAGTTTTTTTTTAATACACCGCAATTTACACAAAAAAAAATGCATAAATCGTAAACCGCAATTTACCTTAAACGAACTACATTAATGAACTTTTATATTATGTAACTTGCTGCTACGGAACCCTTCATGGGCGAGGCCGACTCGCACTTGGCCACTTTTTTGCACGACTCGTAATGCGACTAGAGATGGGCAAATGCCCGGGCATTTTGGGCAAATTGGGAAAATTCCTAATAAGTGCCCATTTTCTGCCCCTGGGCATTTATCGGGGCATATATTTTTTGTTTCAGAATTCATTTACGAAATTGATATTGGTGCCGATTCTCTTGTACACCGAACTGAACTAACTAAACTATCACTAAAAGTCCTTAATTATGGCTATGAGAATCTTTAAGAGTCTGAGAGACTCTATTCTGCCAAAAAAAAACTAAAAATAATTTTGACACATCTAAAATCGAATTTGACAATCTCGTCGCGACTCCACGTGGTACTTGTTTACTGTGATTTTTTTAGAGCCGGAGACGCGCATGGGGCAGCCTCGAAATGATGACTTATATGGAATTTTTCACTTTTTGTATGGAAAATATGAAACATTATTACCAACATGTTGGGTGATAAGGGTTTAAGGGGTTTATAAAGGGGGTCAAAATTTTCATTATTTTTGCGATAGGACGCACCATTTTCGAGATATAAGCAAGAGAAAAAAAAAATACAGTCCTGTTTTTGCGCTTAAAGTCCAAGTGTCGGTGTGAATTTTAGTTCATGACAACTAGTTTTAATCCACTCCTTTTTAATCGCGTTTAAAAATAGTCAGATTTAGTTGGATACATCAATCTTTTAGGTGAAAAACGTCAAATTCAGAATAGCAAAATTGTCATTTTCACTAAACTAATAACTCAGTGCAATCTTAGTGCTGTCAAACTAAAACATAGATAAGTTGGGAAATCCACGTTTGACAGGACTAAACAAAATTTTGGTGATTTTTAGTCTAGTTTAGAGGCATTTGCGACAAGAGAATCGGCACCATTAGCTTTGGAAGCTGGTTTAATTTGTTGAGTTTAGTTATAGTTCATTCTTTAAAGCTGTATTTTTACGAAATTGCCCATGCTATTTAAATTTATGTTTTACAAAACCATGTTTACGAACATAAATGTTACGAATCGCGGCGGCGTAGGACCACCCGGGTCGACGGCGCGTTATGTTCCACGCGCGCCTCTAAGAGATGTCAGCACAACTGACGGGGTCCGCTAAGGCCGATGCCTGCCGGGGTTGCGAGAAAGTCCTAAAGGGATACCAGGGACCCTGGCAAGGGCAATGTACAGGCAACTGAAGGAACACGGGTGGGTTTTAGTCAGTAAAACTCAGACACGCCCTCGCACTTCGCCCAGAGCGGGAGAAGTTATTTGATGATTTCCCAGCCAAAAAAAAAACGGATTGCAGGGTGAGGGATGCGCACACGTACCACGCCGCGCCGCCATTTCGATGATAGTCATCTGCCTGTGTCAGTTTCAGATACCACACGCATTTATTCTATTCTATTCGAGCCTTCCGGTTATAAACACACACACACACGCACATAGCACACTGCACATATTTTACTATTTTTGATATAAAATTTTTATTGTTAATTTTCACATGAAAAAGTAAATCAATGTTATTATTTTAAAATAAAAATGTGTTCAATCATTGACATTTCTTCTTTTTTGTCTTCAATAAGTACTATTTTACATGAAGAACTATATTAAATCACGTTTAACGAACCCAAATTTTTATGCCCTGCGATTGGGCATTTATTGGAAAGTTATAAATTTATGCCCAAAAGCCGGGTTTTTTCCTTATTTTCCCGCCGGGCAGAAACACATTGCCCATCTCTAAATGCGACGCATTAGAGTGTGCTCTACGATCGAAAAATATTTTTTGCCCCATTTCTGCAACTGTTTTTATTGTTACACTCCTGCTAGTACATACAACCTACTTAATTTATATACCATTGTATAGATGATTAAATGGAGATTAATACTGTACTTTTTACCAATTGATTTAATGCAGCAGAAATGAAAAAAACATCAAAATATTTGAAAAAAAATTCCTGTCCGTCAATTTATGAAACTTGAAAACATTGTAGCTTGCGATAAAATCAATTAATTGAGTCAATTTTTTTTTATACATTCGTTTTGGCCGTAGAAAGAACCCTATTGAAAATGGCTCCTTTATTCAAAGTAGTTTAATTATAATTAATAAAATACTAACTAAAATATAATATCTTTATCTAAATATTTCCAACCTTGACTTAACGTGTTGCCTAGCAACCGCCAAGTAAATATCTTTGTAAATAGTCTTTGACATTACGTAAGGATTGCGAGGTTAGAAATTTACCCATATTGATGGGTAAAACAGCAGTCAAAACATACTAACTTCCTCGGGGGAGGCTGGATCGCTCCAACGCGAATGTATACGTACATCCGTGGTGGGGCGACCCGGACTGCCAGGCACTTCTTCTCATGCAACCGAGCGGGTGGGCAGGTTGCGGATAGCCCAACTCCGGCTGCGGGACCGACCACTGGCGATCACACGGACTGCCAGTGGGCGATGCCGCACTCGGAGCATCTCTATAAAGTAGATCCCGGACAAGAGAAGTTCCCGAAAGCCCAATCCCAGGCTTAGGGTAACCTATATACCCCTATCCTATGTACCTATCACCTAACCAAGCCATATCCCTCCCGATCCATACACATCCCGTCGATCATAAATCCCTAGGCCAACTCCCAGACCTAGGGTGACCCCCAATTGAGCCCATATCCCCCATCCACTAATTGCCTTCCCTCCCATTCCCTTTATCCCGTCGGTCCTAGAGGAAGGGTAACCTCGATTCCAAAAGAGCCCACCCCCCACAAAACAATGAATAACATGCAGAATGATGATGATTCTACCCAGGTGGGTCCCGGCCAAGCCGGGGAATCCCACACCGCTTCGGCGGTTAGCCCCTATCGTAATATGGGGGGGGCCTCAAACTGCATTATCGACCAATTAATGCCGCACTTTTCAGCGCGGCCGGCTGCTGATCTAGCGCCCACTACACAGGCTGCGTTTAGCGCGCCCATGAACCCAACTTCGGTTGCGACCATCGCGCCAATACCCACGACAAGGACTATGCCTCCCACTGGCCTCTGGGAACAGAGTGCCGTGCGGAATAGCAAGACCAACCCCGACATTGACCCAGAACAGCACAGACATACAGGGACGGGGAAAGATGACGGACCCGGCAGCCCTAGCACTCTTCCGGTTGCCAACGAAGAAGTACGCCCGCTGACAAAGCGCGGAAAATTCTTGGCCCGGAAAAAGAGAGCAAGCGACCGAAAGCGGAAACTTCGCGAAGGCACTAGCCAGCGCGAAGCGCGATTGGACGCTCAAGGGGAGGTGCGCGACCGGCCCCAAGTACGCGTAGGGGAAACCCAGCGCGAAAAGGGGCCGGACGCACGCGACAGGCCGCAAGAGCGTGAAGGGGAAACCCAGCGCGCAAAGCGGCCGGACGCGGAACCACGCGTGCGTGGGCAGTCTTGCGAAGGGGCAACCCAGCGCGAGACGCCTACGCACGTGAGCGAGTCCGCCGGGACCGACAGCCGACCCCAAGACACAGACACGGACGGACCCCACGACCGACCTCGTCCTAAGCACAGTAGGGGCAGGCGGGGTGGTTCCAAACACCCGGCGTTGCCGGCAAAAAACACCCAGCCAGGCACCTCCAAGCCGCAGCCTGGACCGAGCGGTACAGGGCCGGCGAAGAGGGGACGCCCTGATGATACGGCTTCACCAAGCATGTTCCAGGGGGACGCCAAACGGGTGAGGATCCACTCTGCTCAAGGGGAGCAGAGGACCTATGCGCGAGCCACGAAGGACATCCCAGCGCGGCTTGCCGTAGCAATCTGCCTCCCCCCACCCTCCAGAGACCTGACTAGGGACGAGGCCGACTACATAAAGACGAACCTCGAGAACCTGGTCATGGGCACAGACTCTGCAGCGCCACTCCCTGCCTTCCGCGGATACCCACGGGTAGCGGAAGGCACCGTGCAGATGTGGTGTGAGGACGACTATGCCCTGACCTGGCTGACCCAGAATGTACGCTCGATTAAACTACCGACTACTGACTCGACACTTATGGTACTGAGACAGACTGACGTGCCCACCCGTGTCCGAGTCTCGCTTTTTGTCCCTCGTTACAGAGGCGACATAGCCAGACTCCAGGGTATTCTGATCCGTCAGAATACCTGGTATGACATTGCCAGGTGGACACTGCACAGGGCGACTACCGTCGGTGGCGACAACTATGGGACTTATTTGACCCTGGGTGTGCCACCGGAGGAAGCCGTAAAGGTCCGGGCCCGGGAGCGGCGTATATCATACCTACTTGGGTCGATATACGTACGCTTCTGGCCCACGGCCCAACCCCCCGACGTCCAGACCGACAGCACAGACGGCAAAACCTTACCACCGACGACACTGACACAGACGACCGACTCCGACATTGACCAACTGGAGGAAGTCATGGCCCGAGCCGTAATGGCTGACGCCGAGGACAGCATACCGCCCGAATCACCTGGCTGGAGCGAGCGTCTACTCGCCTCGTCGCCGGGTGAGCTCCAACACGACAACTACAGAGAGGAGGCGGAGAGACTGTCTGATGGATCCATCAGCGACTAACTCCTCTCCACCACCTCCATCCCCCCTAAACATCATCCAGACCAACCTCCAGCATAGCCAGACTGCCACGGCCAGCTTACGCAGGGCACTGGAGGTAAAGCCCCGAACCATCGCACTGATCCAAGAGCCGTGGATCAGGAACAACAGAGTATGCGGCCTCGGTAACATCGGAGGTAAGCTAATTCTCGACACACACAGCTCAGACAGGCCAAGAACCTGCGTCTACATACCCAAAGAAATTCCTATCACACCACTCACTCAATTCTGTTCCAGAGACCTGACAGCTGTCAGGCTCCAGACCGAAGGTAGTGTTCCAGATGTTGTACTGGCCTCGGCATACATGCCAGGCGACGACCCGGACTGCCCGCCAAAAGAGCTGGCCGACCTGGTGCAGCACTGCGAACGCTCCAAACTAGACCTGATCATCTGCACCGACTCAAATGCCCACCATCCGCTCTGGGGCAGCGATGCACCGAACTCCAGGGGAGAGGTACTATCCAACTATTTATTCTCTACTAACCTTAACATCGTAAACCGCGGCTCCGAACCCACTTGGGTTACAGTCCGAGGACAAACGATTATAGATTTAACACTCGCTACAGAAAACGCGACTAACTCTATCACAAACTGGCACGTATCGGACGAGCCTTCTTGTTCAGATCACAGAAGGATCCGCTTTACACTAACTACAAACACTAAAGAACCACCACCGAGGCGTAACCCGAGGCGCACCAATGTACCAGAGTACAAACGCCTCCTGGCCTGCTTATTAACAAGACACCTAACACAAGTAACCCTAAGGGACCAAGCACAATTGGAATACACCGTCACAAAACTATCAGAGTACCTAATCGAGGCTTACCACGCATGCTGTAAACTAAGAGCGCCACAAAGGAAGAACGAGAGGAATCCCTGGTGGAACGCTGAACTTAGCAAACTCAGAGATGCGCTACGTAAGCAATTTAACAGAGCTAAAAACACGAGACTCCCGGACGACTGGGAGATATACAAAGAAACCCAATATATATACAAAAAACAGATCAGGACAGCCAGGAGGACTGCCTGGCGTAAATTCTGTGAATCTATCGAGACAAACAATGAGGCCGCAAGGGTAAGGAAGATCTTATCGACTGATCAGGATCGAACCCTTGGCGCGCTTAAAAAACCCGACAACTCATACACTTTAACTGACTACGAAACCAGTAAGGTCCTTCTCGAGACTCACTTCCCAGACTGTAAAATCCTGGAGGACGGGACGTGGGAGGCTGAACCAGAATGGACCCCAACGGAACATGACTGGTCAAGAGCCCGCTATATAGTAACAGAAGACCGAATAAAGTGGGCTATCAACACCTTTCAGCCATACAAGTCGGCAGGGCTGGATGGCATCTTCCCAGCCCTGCTGCAGTGGGGGGTAGATTACCTGACACCATGGCTAGTAGAGATCTACCGAGCCTGCATAGCACTCAGATACACACCTCTCGCATGGCGCGAGGTGAAAGTCATCTTTATACCCAAACCCGGCAAAACCGATTATACACAACCCAAGGCTTATAGACCTATAAGCCTCACATCCTTCTTACTGAAAACCCTCGAGAGACTCTGTGATAGGCACATCCGAGATGGACCTCTCCGGGTAAAACCACTGCACAAACAACAGCATGCGTACTCCACAGGCAAATCAACAGAATCCGCGCTGCACAGCGTGGTTTCCAAAATTGAATGCGCAGTGGACCACAAATGTTCAGCACTGGCCGCCTTCATTGACATCGAGGGCGCCTTTGACAAGACCATGTTTAACAGCATAAACATAGCCCTCGACAGACACAGCATAGACTCAACCCTGAGTGGCTGGATCACCAACATGCTCAAAATGAGAGCTGTACAAGTCACAGTAAATGACACTACAAGGGCCATCGTCGCGAAAGGCTGCCCGCAAGGGGGCGTCCTCTCGCCGCTCCTATGGAACCTGGTAGTAGACAGCCTCATCAAAACACTCAACGACAAAGGTTACTTCACCGTAGGCTACGCCGATGACTTAACCATAATAATAAACGGAACCCACGAAAACACACTATGCAACCTCATGCGTCAAGCCCTGAGGATTGTAGAGGAATGGTGTAACAAGCATCAACTCTCAGTGAACCCCACAAAAACCGAACTGATTCTCTTCACAAAAAAGAGAAAACTGACGACACTACAACTACCACGATTCTTTGGAACAACCCTAAGCCTTTCAACTGAAACCAAATACCTGGGCATTTATTTGGACAAACAACTGAACTGGGCAAAACATACGAACTACATTACTACAAAAGCCAGCATATCCCTGTGGCAGTGCAAACGACTGCTTGGCAGGAATTGGGGGATCAGCCCCAAGGTCACCCACTGGTTATACACTACAGTCATCCGACCAATTATCACATACGGCTCACTGGTCTGGTGGCCCAGGACGGACCTGAGCACAGCCCAAAGAGATCTCGAAAAACTGCAGCGATTTGCTTGCGTCGCAATCACGAGCAGTATGAGAACCACACCCACCGCCGCCCTACAAGCAATGCTGGGACTGCCGCCCCTGCACCTCATTGTGCGGGAGGAGGCGGCTTTAGCTGCCTTCAGGCTCCATTTATCAGGGACCCTAAGCAATGACTCCAGAGTTAAGCACACACGCATAAAGGAAGATGCGATCAAACGACGACCAATGATGGCATCACCTTGTGATAAAGCCCCGAAAACACACCACTTTCAAAGGCACTACAACATTGTACTTACAGAAGAACAGTGTGACTACTCAGGCCCGAAAGAGATGAGAGTATACACCGATGGATCAAAGACAGACTCCGGCACGGGAGTCGGAGTCTTCTCACACGACTTCAATATAAATATATCCAGCTCGCTGGGAATGTTCAACACCGTCTATCAGGCGGAGTGTGTGGGCATCATACAAGCGGTCTACGCCCTAAAAGCTAGGAGGGTTACGGATACACATATACGTATACTCTCCGACAGCGCCTCAGTTCTCCAATCCTTACAGAAAAAATGTATCACCTCAAAGATAACACTAGAATGTCACAATGCCCTAGAACACATAACGTTGTCTAGCCGCAACACGGTGACACTACAATGGATAAAAGGACACAGCGGATCGCTAGGCAACGACGCAGCAGACGAGCTCGCTAGACGAGGATCCAGCACAGCAGTCTGTGGACCCGAACCTATCGTACCCATCCCCTTCAATCAAATACGCAGGTGGCTACAAGAGTTCACCCACACACAAGCGGAGCTTTGGTGGACCTCGACACCCGGCTGCAGGCAGTCCAAGGAAGCTATGCCATCCTTGGATAGCGTGCTAACCAGACGTTTACTACGCCTGGACAGGAACGGCCTGCGCCTGGTGACGGGGACTATCACGGGACACTGCTCGCTAAACAAACACTTCCACACAATAGGCATAACGGACAGTCCTCTATGCAGGGCGTGCATGGAGGCTGAGGAGACCGTCGCGCACGTGCTCTTTGAATGCACAGGCGTCACCCAGATTAGAGCACAAACCCTCGGGTCACCCAGATCTTTCACAGACGTTCTAAATAGACTGGGAGTTTTAATTAACTTCTGGAGGGAGGTGGGCTGGTTGGAATAACCCCCCAAATGGCCGCCATGGCCCACGCACAATGGTCCACTTGAAGGACTAAGTGCGGAAACCAAACCCTTTAACATAGAACATAGAACATACTAACTTCATGAAAAGTGATAAATTGTTAATTTTTGTTAGAAACTATGTTTTGAATTTCTTTTTCGTTTATGAATGTGTGTTTTGACTCTTATGAGGCGTGCACTTTTGGAATTTCCAAACTATTTATTTTTGCAAGAACCTTTCTTTTGATGCATCATTCGCCTATATGCATTATTTAGTTTCTGTGTAATCACAGGCGATGACTACGGCAAGTGGCGGTTCTAGCGGCCAACTATTTTTTGGTCATAGCATCTTAGTTTTTTTTGCAACATACATACATACATACATAAACTCACGCCTGCTTCCCATGGGGGTAGGCAGAAACTACAGAACGCCACTTGCTATGATCCTTACATACTCCTTTTGCCTCGTTTACGTTCATACATCTGGTCATACACGCTCGCCGGTTGCGAGTACTACGCACCTGTCCTTTCTGAAGAACATCACCAATAAGGTCAGTTTATGTCCTCCTAGGGCGTCCCCTCCCGGCGTTTCCAGTCACATCTACCTTGTAAATACATTTTGTTAGCCACCTTTTATTCATCCTCTCAACATGACCAAACCATCTCAGCATCATCATCATCATCATCATCAGCCTATTAATGTTCCCACTGCTGGGACACAGGCCTCCTCTCTGTGAGAGGGAGTGGGCTGTAATCTACCACGCGGGCCCAGTGCGGGTTGGTAGATGTCAAATGTCTTCGAATTTTTGGTTCTAAGACATGCCGGTTTCCTCACGATGTTTTCCTTCACCGTTTTGAGAGCAGTGGTGATGAAATTATTTACACAAAGTAAAGCGCCTGCTGGCGTTCGAACCCACGACCTACAACTCGGTAAGTCGGGGCCGTTAATACTGGGCCACCACTGCTCCTCTCAGCATACCCTTTACAAATTTTTTTTTTTTTTTTTGCAATCATTTCAGGAAAAAAGGTGTAAAGTAACAAATTACCACTAATTCCTGGCAAAGTTTCATCAAATTTTATGAGTTAGTCGCGCGGTTGAAATGGACATCAAAATTAAATATCCATTGATTGTGAATCTTGTTTTCTATTATATTTTATGTTTTCATACGTTTTTTAGTTAATTACGATGTTGTTTTGTGGTTGCTGTGTATACCTATAATTGGCATACATACCAGTACTTTTATTATGTAACTAGCTGCCCGACCCGGCTTCGCACGGGTCGCACTAAGGGTCAGTGGGTACAAAACGGGGCACTATAAAAAAAGAGAAAAATTTCACCAAATACCATCGCCTAATCAAGCCTTCGGGATCCGGTGGAATGTGGGAGCAGTAGGGTGGAGGAACACCATGGGACACCTTAACACGTTCAGTGCCGGGAGCCCTCCTGGAGGGTTCACCTAGTCGCACATGGGATGCCGGGAGCCCTCGCGGAGGGCTCATTTTAAATGTAGGTCTACGCGAATACAGCATTATAAACAGTGAAAACAAAATCTGATGTATATTTTAACAAGATTTATTAGTTTAATGCGTTGGTTTTAAAATACAAGAATTTCAATATTTTCACATTTTTCTAATATATATAAATATTCACAAAAAATTTAAAAGGTTGTAACTGCTTATAGCGTCAAGACCCCCCAGAAAACACTATTTCGGGTGTAAAGATTCTTTATTTATTCTAAAAGAACATACATTGTTCACTTAGCGAATAAATACCTATTTCGTTTCGTTTTACTATTTCACTTCGTTTTACAGTGTTTTATAACATGGTTTTAAACCTAATGCCATTGACCGTTCGCGATGGTTAACTTTAGCGCAAACGTAATGCCGGGAACCCTCCCGGAGGGTCCACTTACAATATGTATGGCGGCATGGCGTATGAGCTCAACGAAAATGGGTGGATTCGAAAGTGTTAAGGGCATTGACCTGACCTTGGGGTCATTGACCTTGAGTTCAAGATCAAAATTTCGTAAGTCAAGATCCGCGTTTCTCCTAAAGTCACTGACCTTGATGTTATTGACCTTGAGGTCAAGGTCAGAATTCCAAAAGTAAAAATCCGCGTTTCTCTCAGGAGCAGTAACAGGTCAATATTCATGGTTTGTGACCTTGAGGTCAAGGTCGCCATCGTTTTTGGACTCACCTGACAAGTGTTTTTACACTAGGTGCTGTCCAGGTCCTTAAGAACTCTTCAAATAAACAAGATAGCCCTGTTGTTTTTGCGGTCATTGGTTTTGTCTTGCCAAGTAGCCCAAGTTGTAGTCCAGGGCCTCATGATGAATCTGGAAGGTCACTATACTGAACTCCTTAACTAGACAAGGTAGCCCCGTTGTGTTTAGGCCATTTCGATTTGTTTTGACAATAGGTACGTTAGCCCAAGGTGTCGTCTAGGGTCTGATGAAAGTGCCGGAAGGTGGCCACAGGAATACTTAAACTTTACACAGTAGCTCACATAAGGTAATAAGGTGATATAACACAATATTTTATCAAATTCTTATGTTAGAATAAAATGTAAACAAAATACTTTTTTTAAACAAGCTTTTATTGAACAAAAGTACTAAATAAAACTTTCGTAAACATAGAACTTTAATATTTTGCTTTAGCTTGAGGCGTGGACGTCGTTCTTTCACTTAAAGATATGCCTCAAGCCAAAAAGTTTGGGCTCGCGAGGTCTACTGTTCGCAGAACTACTAGTTTTATTTGGTAAGTCATATTCAGAGGTGGTCCCATTAAATTTTATTAACTTTGCTTGGTTAGTTTTTGAGTTAGACTAAGTGAAAATACCTATACTATGTCCCTAGGGGATCGTAGTGGAACATTGAGTGCTGTGTAGTCCCCTGGGGGATCGTAGTGGAACATTGAGTGTTGTGTAGTCCCCTGGGGGACTGGTCTAGGGGATTCAAGTGGAACGACTCGTTCGTGACACTGTTATTTACATAGCAGGTAGTGGTATTCGAATTTGTGTGGGGTAGGTATTAAGCTAAAAGTTGAAAAATAAAAATCTTTTACAAAAAAAACCGGTCAAGAGCGAGTCGGAGTCGCGCACCGAGGGTTCCGTAAGGAGCATCATTCGTATAGACGTAAATAGTTCTGTACCCAGAAACAAGTTCTCGGAATTGTATAAACGCCCATAAAACTCAGAGGACTATCTTAATTGGCATCAACTATGTATGTATTTTCTGAAATTTTCCTTTATTTGTGCTGTAAGATTGCCTTGCTTTTTGCAGACTACCACTTGAAGTGTAATAATATAATTATAGGTTTTCGACCCAAAACCTATAGTACTTCCGGTTGACCTAGAATTGTCAATTTTGGTTAAAGGCAAGGCTTACTGCACAAGTAAAGGGAAAATTCCGAAAAATAAAAAAGTTTGTAAATTATGAAAGAAAGAAAGAAAGAAAAATAGTTTATTTGTCACAGAAACACGTGCATACAAAGAGAAAAGAGTAAAACAAAATAAATAAAGAACAGAAATAGTCGGCAGCTGCACGTCATGACTTTGACAAGAAGGCTTCCACTCAACATAATGCTGTACTATGGGGGAAATCAGCGCTGTGCTGTGGACAGCGCTGATTTTCAGTGGTCACCCGAAAAAAACGTACGGAAATCAAGTCGGGTTCAGTCATTTGTAAATAATAAATAAGTAACAAAATAAAAGGTAAATGGTACTTACGAGTTTTAGCGAAAATTTCAATTTGCCCATATGTTATTATCGTGTTGATTCAGGACCTTGATTTTTTGTACACCTCATAGGGACTACAGATCTCAGTATCTGGAATGAAATGAAAATGAAATTTTAACTTGCTAGGTCCATCCGTTCCTGAGACAAAACAAAACAACCGAATTCCAAAAAAACACTACAAAGTGAAAAATAACTTTAATTTCGGAAGTCGGTGTCTATGGTTTTGAATTTTCGTTTTTTGCCACCGACTTCCGAAATTAAAGTTATTTTTCACTTTGTAGTGTTTTTTGGAAAAAAAAATTTTTTTTTAACTTTTTAGTTGTGGTACCCACACAAATTCGAATACCATTACCTGATATGCAAATAACAGAGACAGGAAGTTATCATCATATCATCCCTAAAAACAAAGCGGGAAAAATACGTATTCTTGAAGCTAACTCAATAACTATCCAAGCAAAGTTAATCAAATTTATATGGGACCAACTTGAGAGCATATTCTTTCAAACAAAATCGGTCCACAATTGATGGAGATATCAATGGACATAAATAAAAAAAAACAAACATAGGCGACGAACATATAACCTCCTCTTTTTTGGAAGTCGGTAAAAAATTGGTGGTGACACACGGACAGACAGACGGACTCTTAAGAGAGTGATCTTAAAAGGGTTCCTTTTTTACCTTTTGAGGTACGGAACCCTAAAAAAAACCGACTGCCCAAATAACCATTACAATAACTTTAATTTCAGAAGTCGGTGGCAAAAAACAAAAATTCTAAACCAAAGACCAATTTTCCGATTAAGTTTTCTGTAAGTATAGAAATTCCGATTTCTGTATAAATGTTCAAAAGAAAGTTTAAACTATGCCGGGTGCAAACATTTTCGACCTCGCTTCGCTCGCTCTGCTATCCTCTATTCATCTAATGCTCTTAACCTCTAAAGCCGCGCGATTCGCGATTTCGCGACAACCCGTCAAGCCGCGCGACACGCCCGCGGCGCGTCAGAGATAAGAGCTCGCTAACATAAACAAAAACTGAGAGCTTTTTGTTACGTAAATAGTCTTATCGTTAATGGTTTTGGGTTCCTGATTAGACAAAGGATTTTTTATAATACTTAGAATCTTTGTAAGCGAACGCTAGTATTGATAAATAAACATTCTTATAAGATTCTTATAAGAAATTCCGTTGTTCATTGTTTTGATTATTTATAATAAAACTACTGGTTCGATTCACATGAAATTTCGCAGGATACATTATGAATACATATACTATCGGTCAAAACCATTATTTACGCATAAACACAATAAATAAAAACACATATAATCAAAAAAGTTCAATAAATAGATAACCGTATCATTACGTAACATTATTTAGTTGACAAAAAAATATTGAACTCTTTTTTTGTCTGTATTATGCATTTTTATTATTAATTAGTTATTCAAGAATATAAAATAAATGACTTACCAGCGATTACATGCACAAAACACACACAAAACAACAAATATCACATCAACACGTTTTTTCACAAACGAGTTTGTTTACATTTTTTGATGGGTCCGTAATAGGTAATTACGATGTTATTTAGTGCAAGTATTAACTATATACGATGACGACACTACTTAATTATTGAATTATCACCATTTCCCGTCGATTTACACTTAAAAAACAATAGAAAACAAATAAATACGACGCGTAGTGCAGCGCGCTGAACGCATGCGCGGTCGCCATTTTGCCGTGCCAAAATGTTCAATTTTTACTTTTTTCTAGAATTGTTTCTGCATATTTTGACGTTTTAGTCGATGTATTTGACAAGTATATTACCAAATCCATAGAATAAAATTAACTGTAGACCATATTAGCCCCTATGCATAGTACAAATACAGTTTGAATCAGCGTGAACGTACTGTCGCTAATCGTCGACAGCCCGGCTTGACGGTATTGGCAATTATTGTCCCTAATTTTCGACGGCCCGGACTTAGAGGTTAAGAAAGAAAGAAAGAAAGAAAGAAAGAAAGAAAGAAAGAAAGAAAGAAAGAAAGAAAATGTATTTATTGAGACAAGCACAGGAGATCACCAACTAAACTTTTTACTGTTGTCCACAAAATATCTTCTATTTCTCTATAAATAATCAAAATAAAACCTAACGATATAGTTTTTCCGATCCGGGCCGACGCCACTGGATATTTGCAATAAAAGTTGTTTATGAATTATTATTTATTTAACACTAACTTTTGCCCGCGGCTTCGCCCGTGTGGATGTCAGAAAATATCCCACGGGTACGTACTACTGGGATTAGATACCTAAAAGCCCAGGAAAACGTCATTGACTCCTACCGCTACGCCCGCTTGTGAATCTGCGATATCTTTTATAGCCTGCGCAGACGACGGAGTTTTGTCCGCGGACTTTTTATTGAGAAGGGCGTAAAGAGTCCGCGGGTCGCGCTCAGTCGATCTCGCGGTCTGAATGGAACTGACTGCCTGATCCAGGCTCCTCTGATGCTTACGCGAGATCGACTGAGCGCGACGCGCGGACTCATTACACCCTTCTCAATAAAAAGTCCGCGGACAAAAATCCGTGGTCTGCGCAGGCTATTAAAGTATTCATTTGAATGATATGATGTCTAGGCATATTTTAATCTAAATTAAATGCCCAATTTAAATAACATATTTTATTGGATAAGTATAAATATAATACCGGTCAAAATATCTTCGGAAATGACAATGAAAGTATTATCAAATTCTGAAAGAAAAAAATGGTTACTGTGGGTCATCCTTAGAAGATAGACATAAATGCTATCGCGGACTTTTTTGTTGAACTTTTTAAGGTGTACAATACAGTAGTACATTATTTTGATCTATCTCGTAGGGTTCAGCCAGCGTTTGCAATGTAAGTGCAAAAAAATGTGTTTATACCATTCCCCCTCTAAAAAGCGTATTTTATTCACTGAAAACAGTGAATAAAAAGCTCTTTTAATCACTATTTTGGTGTTTGAATTTAAAACACACCAATGTATTCGACCTCTATCTCAATGCTATACAACCTCCTTAACACTTTCGACTCCACCCATTTTCATAGAACTCATAACTCATCATTCCGCCATAAAAGTCTATGACTTTTATTATTCGTAGTTGGAAGTGAAACCTCCGGGAGGTTTCACTTCCAACGTCCACGAGGGCTCCCGGCATCCCATACCCAAGTAGGTGAACCCTCCAGGAGGGCTCTTGACACTGAACGTCTACATTTAAAATGAGCCCTCCGCGAGGGTTCCTGGCATTCCATATCCAAGTAGGTGAACCCTCCAGGAGGGCTCCCGACACTGAACGTCTACATTTAAAATGAGCCCTCCGCGAGGGCTCCCGACATCCCATATCCAAGTAGGTGAACCCTCCAGGAGGGCTCCCGACACTGAATGTCTACAATTAAAATGAGCCCTCCGCGAGGGCTCCCGACATCCCATATCCAAGTAGGTGAACCCTCCAGGAGGGCTCCCGACACTGAATGTCTACATTTAAAATGAGCCCTCTGCGAGGGCTCCCGACATCCCATATCCAAGTAGGTGAACCCTCCAGGAGGGCTCCCGACACTGAACGTGTTAACCTTTTATTAAATGTCTATTTTCGCTTAAATCTTTCTTTTTCTCGTAGTCATGGTATAAAGTATAGTATGCAACTCTTGAATAAAACGGATTTATATCGAGGGCCATGAATCACTCGCGTCGCTCAGGATTCTAACACTTGAATCACTCGCTGCGCTCGTGATTCAATCATCATGAATCACTCCCTACGGTCGTGATTCAGTCGTTAGAATCCTTCACTTGATCGTGATTCATCTATGGCCCTCGCTTTAAATCCGTCCTTTATTCATTAGTTGCATAATATACTATTATTTATGACATCACATTAGAGACCTCTAAAATTATCATTGTTTCTCTACTATATTATGCATGTATTATACATATAAACCTTCCTCTTGTATCACTCTATCTATTGAAAAAACCGCATCTAAATCCGTTGCGTAGTTTTAAAGATCTAAGCATACATAGGGACAGATAGCTGAAAGCGACTTTGTTTTTAACCGACTTCCAAAAAGGAGGATGTTTTTTTTTTTTTTTTTTTTTTTTTTTTTATGTATGTTCACCGATATCTCCGCCATTTGTGGACCGATTTTGAAAATTATTTTTTTGTTGAAAGGGTAAGCTCCCGAGGTGGTCCCATATAAATTTCATTGACTTTGCATAGATAGTTTTTGAGTTAGCTTCAATAATACATATTTTTCCCACTTAGTTTATATGGACGATATGATGATAACTTCCTGTCACTGTTATTTGTTGCAGTTAGTGGTATTGGATATTGTGTGGGGTAGGTACCACAACTAAAAAGTGAAAAATAAAAACTTTTTACAAAAAAAATTAAAACCGACTTCCAAAAAAAACCACTACAAAGTGAAAAATAACTTTAATTTCGGAAGTCGGTGACAAAAAACGAAAATTAGAAAACAGCGACACTGACTTCCGAAATTAAAGTTATTTTTCACTTTGTAGTGGTTTTTTTTGGAAGTCGGTTTTAATTTTTTTTGTAAAAAGTTTTTATACTTTGTAGTGATAGTGATAAAACCGAATTACGTGAAGTAAAAGTGTCAATCTAAGGGCGCCGTAAGACAATCCCGCTCTACCCTGATCAAGTGCTAGGGCCGCTGCTGATAAACACATAGGGTGCTTTTAATTCCGGTAGTACGTTGCCGTGGTACATTTTCCGACATCCACGCGAGCGAACCCGCGGGCAAAAGCTAGTCACTAATAAAGTAATGAGTGTAATAACAACACGTCAAGTTTAATAGAGGCTTGTAGTAATGTTGTAGAACTACATGTCTTGAAAGCGTTAATAATTGGCGTTATGAGCGGAGTATATTATACCGACCACATACTCGAGTGTTTACTGAGATTAACTGATTGTTAGCATCATGAAGTGGTTGCAAGTCGCTCTGTTCGCCGTGGTAGTGTTGGTAGCCAACGTAACCGCCTTCACAGGTAAGTGCCAGCGCCAACTGTGCGTCTTGTCGCTGCGTCTAGTCGCTGCAACAAGACGCAGAGATATCATTTGCATCTGCATCTCGTTGCTGCGACTTTGCCGCAGAGCTGTCGTTTGCGTTAGCGACTAGTTCTTATAACAGACGTCCCAGAGCGTGCGACCTCCCCTGTCGTTAGACTTCTGCTACGCGACGCCAAATGTGCGGAGCATTGAACAAAACACTTATATGAACATTTTCATGTACACAAAACAAACCTATTCGGTTTACATCGCACACAAACAGATTATTGTCACTGTTTGCGTAAATTAATGAGTCGGTCGGTCGGGTACGAATAGCAAACGCTAAACTGTTTGTGTGCGTATATCATACCCGCTTATATCAATATCTAATATACCATTGTATAGTAATAATCATAACTAACTGAGTTCCAATATTTCAACTCTATAAATTTGGATCACATAGTCGGTTGGTAAAAGCACCTGGCATGATAATAGACAAACTTCGTGTCGTAAGTTCAAACCCCGGCTGAGGAATTCTTTTTTACCCGACTTCGGCGAAGCAAAAAGGAGGGTTATGATTTTGACCGGTATGTATGTATGATAAATGATTTTATTTCTGGAAGTAGGTCTGTACAAACACTTTTACACGTCAATCATATTTTTTTAACTAGATGAGGCCGGCGTTTCATATCTGACTACTCTGAGAAGAAAGGCCGAAACAAACTCAGAGGTCACAGTCTCTTCTAAAGTCCAGACATAATCTTGGTCAGATCATGTGAAGACCATGTGGATTGGTGTCTGAAATGGTCTTTTGAGGAAAGAACCACACAGATTGAGTGGATCTGTCCAGTCAGTGCACGCATTTGTCAGTAATCGTGCAGCTCAACTCAGAGTTTAAGGAGCTCAACGATTCGACGAACAATACCAAAGAAAGGACATTTGGATAGGCCGCATAAATTACTCAAGCTTAGACCATGATAAAAACTAACAGAGAGAAAACAAAAAAAAAAAGTATAAATGAAAGGAATGACCCACATAATCTTCACATTCACAATAAGTAATTAAAAGAATATATTGCTTTAAAAAGTAAATATTCATGTCATTGTATAGTATATAAAATACATTAATATCAATAAAAAACCCAGAAATAATCTTGGTCAGATCATTTGAGGACCATGTAGATGAGTATCAGAAATGGTCTTTTGAGGAAAGAACCATACAGATTTGAGTGGACCTGTCCAGTCAATGCACGCATTTGTCAGTAATCGTGTAGCTCAACTCAAGAGCTTAAGGAGCTCAACGACTCGACGAACAATACCAAAGAATGGACATTTGGGTAGGCCGCAAAAGTACTCAAACTGCCAGATTATCATTAAAAGTAACTGAGAACAGAAAATAAAAATATGACCCACATAGTCCTCACATTCACAATTATTAAAAAATATAAAAATATTATACTACACAAAGTAAATATTCATATCATTGAGCAGATGATTATTCTGACTGTAAACACAAAAATAAAACAAATAAATCGGAGCAGCTCAATCCCAAGCGTCTTTGTCCTCAACGTAATCTTTAACGGTATAAAACGCTTTCTGGCACAACTTACGTTTAATGAATAATTTGAATTTATAAGGCTCAGTTCTTGGACGTAGCTTGGAAGTTTATTATAAAAGCGTATACATTGACATCTGAACGACCCACCTATTTTCTTGAGCCTTGTTGTAGGTACTACAAATTTGTGTTTGTTCCTAGTATTTATGTTATGGATATCACTGTATTTTTTAAACAATTTTATGTTTTTATGGGCATATAAAAGATTTTCAAAAATATACTGAGAAGGCACAATCATAACATTAATCTCCTTAAATTTCTCTCTGAGAGAGTGTCTCGGACTTAATTTATAAATTGATCGAACAGCTCTTTTCTGCAAAACAAAGATAGTCTGAATGTCTGCCGCATTTCCCCATAACAGAATTCCGTACGACATTACACTATGAAAATAGCTAAAGTACACTAAACGAGCTGTCTCTATGTCAGTTAAATTACGAATTTTTCTAACAGCATATGCTGCGGAGCTTAGCTTTTTTGACAATTTATCTATATGTGGGCCCCACTGAAGTTTAGCATCCAAAGTTAAGCCTAAAAATACTGTGCTAACTTCAGGATTCAATTCTTCGCCCTTTATCAACACCTTAGTTTTCACCTGCTTAACGTGTGGTAGAGTAAACTTAATGCATTTGTTTTTTTTTCATTAAGAAGTAAATTGTTAACATTGAACCAGTGAACTACTTTTGAGATCGCGCTATTTACGTCGTCAGTAACCAGCTGCTGACGTTTAAGTTTAAACAAAAGTGAGGTATCATCAGCAAACAACACTATATCATGGTTATCCTTTATGAGGTAAGGCAAGTCATTAATATAAATAAGAAACAAGAAGGGACCAAGAATTGAGCCCTGTGGGACTCCCATTGTTACTAAAGATCCGGGAGATCTTTTTCCATGAACGTCAACGCACTGAATCCTATTACTCAAGTATGAAGTAAGAAGATCCAGAGCGCTGTTCCGGATCCCGTAGTGGCGGAGTTTCCTGATTAACGTTTCATGAAGAACGCAATCAAATGCCTTGGACAAATCACAAAAGATACCCAAGGCATCGCATTTATCTTCCCATGCATTATAAATATGTCCTAAAAGTTCAACACCGGCATCAGTAGTTGAACGACCCCTTGTAAAACCGAACTGTTTGGTATGTAATAATTTATGTTTATTAAAAAATCTTTGCAATTGCTCTAAAATTAATTTCTCAAATATTTTACTGAAAGTAGGTAGTACTGAAATAGGTCTATAATTTGTGGGGTCTGATGTACTACCTGATTTAAACAAAGGTATTATTTTACTATTTTTCATAAGGTCAGGAAACTCCCCCCCAAGTCGATACAATTATCTTTATCTATATATATAAAAGGAGAAACTGATTCACTGACTGACATATCAACGCACAGCCGAAACTACTGGGACTAGGAACGTGAAATTTTCCACACAGCTTCCTTTAATAATGTAGGGGAGCACTAAGAAGGGATTTTTGAAAATTCGACTTTTAAGGGGGTGAAAAGGGGGGATTTCGATTGTATGCAAAATCTTATTCCTTAAGTTAATAGACTTGAAACTTTGCACGAATACTTACCTAAGTAAATCATAAAGTTTGTCATTTTTAGTTTATCTAAGCTACCCCCTAAACGGGGATTGGGGGGTGTCAAAGTTTGTATGAAAAAATTTTTACGCAAGGTCCGAATAACTCGAAACTCAGTATTTATACTTAAAATCGAAAATAAAGAATAATGCGTATCAAGGTTTTTCGGAAACAACCCCTAACGGGGTGAAAAGGGTTAAAATATTTTAATGACGGCTGCGATTTACTCATTTTTCGTCATGGGTGTCGTTTTCGTAGTTTTCGATAGTGCTAAAGCCGATAGTGAGGTCAAAATGTAAATCCAAGATGGCGGCTGCGAAAGTTTTCTTATTTTTCGTCATGGGTGTCGTTTTCGTAGTTTTCGATGGTGCTAAAGCCGATAATGTGGTCAAAATGTAAATCCAAGATGGCGGCTGCGAATTCTTTTTTATTTTTCGTCATTGGTGTCGTTTTCGTAGTTTTCAAGGGTGCTAAAGCCGATAGTGACGTCAAAAAGTAAATCCAAGATGGCGGCTGTGAATATTTTCAAATTTTTCGTCATGGGTGTCGTTTTCATAGTTTTGGATAGTGCTAAAGCCGATAGTGAGGTCAAAATGTAAATCCAAGATGGCGGCTGTGAATATTTTTTTTATTTTTCGTCATTGGTGTCGTTTTCGAAGTTTTCAAGGGTACTAAAGGCGATAGTGACGTCAAAAAGTTAATCCAAGATGGCGGATGTGAATATTTAAAAAAAAAATCGACATGGGTGTCGTTTACATAGATTTCTAATGTGCTTAAGCCGAAAGGGAGGTCTAAATGTAAATCCAAGATGGCGGCTGCGACAAATTTGTCATTTTTCGTCATGGGTGTCGCTTTCGTAGTTTTTGAGGGTGCTAAAGCCGATAGAGAGTACTTCGTACGAATACGTATCTTAGTAATAAATGGGGATTAGGGGTGTCAAAGTTTGTATGAAAGATTTTGTATGCGAGGTCTGATTTACTCGAAACTCAGTATTTATACTTAAAACCGAAAACAAAGAATAACGTGTATCAATATTTTTCGGAAACAACCCCTACCGGGATGAAAAGGGTTGAAATATTTTACTTGCATCGCACTGACCTATATCAAGATACACGCAACGACATCTATTTTTTGGAATTTGCTATTCACAATTGGGCCCGATAGGTGACGCTGCAATCGAAGTTCAAGACGGTATTCTGTTCATGACACGTGCACAATTTCTGAGCAGTACCTAAACTAAAAGTACTAGGGTTTCATGAATTCACGATATAGTATTTCAATTATTAAACAATCAATCTGCCTAGCCTTTTCCCAATTATGTTAGGGTCGGCTTCCCGTGTAACCGGATGCAGCTGAATACCATTATTTTACATGGAGCGACTGCCTATCTGACCTCCACAACCGAGTTACTGGGTAATACGATACCCCTTGGTAAGACTGGTTGTCAGACTTTCAGGCTTCTGACGACCCGTAACAACTGTCAAAGATCCATGAATGGCAGCCGGGACCAACGGCTTAACATGCTTTCCGAGGCATGGAGGAGTCTCGGTATGTCAAGATGGTCACCCATCCACAGACCATCCACGGCAACCGTAGCTTAACCTGATAGGTCGACCCGTGCGGCTGTTATTACTTAGTTTCCAGCTCCTCTACAATTCTTCTCTCAATTTCTATCAATTCATCAATTTCTATCATTAGACATCGTGCACTATTTCTGAACAACCTAACAAAAAGTACAATCATTACGTTATGCTAGGATTTGGCGATTTGGATTTAGGCGACAGATAGTTTATAACCTGGACAAAGAATACTTTTTATCCCGGTAGTACGTTTCCTTGGTTTTCCGACATCCACGCGAGCGAAGCCGCGGGAAAAAGCTAGTTAAATATAAGAGCTAAACTAGGTGCTACAATGTCAATAATAGACTTAGCAACTTCTACAGAATTACCCCACAGATCTGCAGTCTTTTTTACATTTAAAGTGTGAAAGGTTTTAATTATGTCTCTACAGGTAATATGTTCAAAACGAAATACCAAATCGCAAACATTAACATTTTCCTTTAGCAAAGACTCAGCAACAGAAGGTGATGAGTTTAGGGATTTAGTAGTTGAAATGGGAATATCTGAAAAGTTTTCAAAGGCCGCGGCGACTTGAGAGTCTGATTTTATGACATTGTCTTTGATAGACAGGCTGTAGTCAATATTTCGGTTACCAGACCTTCCCGTTTCACTATTAATTACTTATATTCCAAGTCGTTTTAATAACATTACTACTGTTTTTAATCTTCGAACTTAAATAACGTGACTTGGCCATACTACAAACTTTTTTAAATAATTTTGAATAATTTCTAACATATAAATTAAATTCAGTCGTGTTTACATAAGTCCTTTCATTGTACAGCTCATACAGCCGTGTTCTACTTTTATGAATACCAATGGTAGCCCAATCACTGAAAGATGCGTTACTATTAACAGAGATAATCTTGGGAATAAAGGTGGAATTAAATTGTTTACAGTATACTCGTACATTAAATAAAAGTTTAATGAAAAATTTAAAAAACCCCCGACACAAACAAAATCCTTTAAAAAGTTATAAAATAAAAGCCCTGGCCCTTTGAAGTTTAATATAATTTGTAGATAATATTTTGACATCGCGTCGGGGGACGGCGAATGATAAATTGAAAATATATTTTCTACAATAGCATGCCGTCCCCCGACGCGATGTCAAAATATTATCTACAAATTATATTAAACTTAAAGGGCCAGGGCTTTTATTTTTATAACTTTTTAAAGGATTTTGTTTGTTAGACACTTTGTTGGTTTCGTTTGGGATAGTAATCCTTTGCCCGCAATGATCTGAGTCTAGTAAAGGAGAATGGGCGCTATTGTATGGGCTCCGTCCCCAGACTGTATCAAATTGAGCAATACGTCTTTTTAAAGCTTATTATAATGGCTTTATTTTATTCTATTACACCAACCACCGCACTCATGCAGGGGAAGAACTACGAATGATAACATGTTTCTTCAGAAAAAAAATATTTTCTCTTAGTTTACCATCGTCCACCTCTTTTGCCCTGCAAATATCCTGGGGTATGCCTAGCTAGTCTAATTCCATCCAAAGTTTTTTTTTTTTCTATTTTAATTAGGGCCAGTTAGGCCCGAACAGTAATAATTACAGATCGACTCCCTTATCGTCGTTCTTGTATTAACTAAAATGTCATCATCATCATCATTTCAGCCAAAAGACGTCCACTGCTGAACATAAGCCTTCCCCCAAGCACCGCCTCTTCGACCGATTTGTGCTTCCCGCATCCAGCGGATTTCTGCGGCCTTTACAAAGTCATCGGTCCATCTTGTGGGAGGCCTTCCAACGCTTCGTCTTCCGGTACGCGGTCGCCACTCCAGAACCTTTCGGCCTCATCGGCCATCTGTTCTACGAGCAATGTGCCCTGCCCATTGCCACTTAAGTTTGGCAATTCTTCGAGCTATGTCGGTTACCTTGGTTCTTCTACGGATCTCTTCATTTCTGATTCGATCACGTAGGGAAACTCCAAGCATAGCCCTCTTCATTGCCCTTTGGGTGACTTTTAGCCTTCTGATAAGACCTATTGTGAGCGGCCAGGTTTCAGTCACCCAAAGGGCAATGAAGAGGGCTATGCTTGGAGTTTCCAAGCATAGCCCTCTTCATTGCCCTTTGGGTGACTTTTAGCCTTCTGATAAGACCTATTGTGAGCGGCCAGGTTCAGTGCCATAAGTCATCCCTGGCACTGACACGCACTGGTCAAAGACTTTCATCTTGAGACACTGCGGTATGTAGGACGAGAAGATATTGCGTAGCTTTTCAAACGCGGCCAGCGTTAACCGAGTCGGATTCGACGATTGACCTCTTTCTCGAAGTTGGACCCACCTAGTTGGACAGTTTGTCCTAGGCAAACATACTCGTCCACAACTTCGAGCTTAGCGTCTCCGATCTTCATGAGAGTGGGTGTTAGATGAACATTTGATATGTTTATTTTAAGACCCACTCTTTCGGAGGCTCTACTCAGGTCATCGAGCATTATACTGAGGTCCTTCATGGTCTCAGCCATTACAACTATGTCGTCGACAAACCGAAGGTTAGTAATATACTCGCCATTAACATTGATGCCTAGCCCTTTCCAGTCCAGAACCTTGAACACATCTTCCAGTGCATCGGTGAACAGTTTCAGAGAGATAACGTCTACCTGTCTCACACCTCGCTGCAGAAGGATAGGTTTCGAGGTCTGGCCCTGGAGTCGGACTGACATAGTGGCGTTTTTGTACAGACACTTTAGCACCTCGATGTACCGATAGTCGATCTGGAGCCTTTGAAGAGACTGCAGTACAGTCCTTGTCTCGATCAGATCGAAGCCTTTCTCGTAGTTCACAAACGCTAAGCAGAGCGGCTGGTTATACTCTTCGGTATTCTATATAACTTGCCGCAGCGTATGCATGTGGTCTACGGTGCTAAAGCCTTTATGGAATTCGGCTTGTTCGTACTACAATGTTGGAGTAATATATTCGATTGGATATATGACGTTATTGAACACGGCCTCTCAAAAGCACTCCTTCAACATTGAGCCCGTAAAGTGCTAGGTCGGGAATTATGGTCTCGCTTAATACTGGGAATGCCAATGCTCGTACAGCTTCATCCATAATAGTATGGAACGCTGCCCTCTGTCGATTGAGATTGTTTTATTTGGCTGATGAAGTCTTTCTTGGATTTCTCTGATTATTTGATTGGCAAGTGGCGTGTTTGTCACAGGCTCATTAAACGTGTTTGTTAGAGCGGCAGCAATTCGTACATCTTAGAACATATGAGGCAGTGCTCTGTTGAAATATTCTTGCCGTAATATTTTAAAATCACGTTTTAGGCGACAATTTATTACCTCCACGACCCATCTGATTATTATCACCAGCCGGGACTTATTTGCATCTTCGGTGCTGAGTTGTGATTCGGTGGGAGGCATATAAGCATTACAACCATGGTCTTCTATATCTCCAAAGAGTCCCTGAAGCCCCTGTCTAAAATGAGTACGTCACTTTCACTAGCATGAAGTACAACATGTATTGGAGCTTCATTATGAATTGATTTCGACATAATCGCAGCATCTGATACGTGCTGCGTGCGGTCCGGTAACATCAACAATAGCAAAGGAGCGACGGCGCCGACAGGTAACCACCCGCACCGCACTAAATACCCGCACCGCACTAAATACGCCAAATAAATAGTAAAAAATACACAAAATAATTGTCCAAGCTAAAAATAATATTATTAAAAAAATAAAATAGTTTATGGTTCCTTCCCTGCACGAGTTTCGTTGTTGGTGTCATACAATAAAATAAACCTATTGTTATGATCTTCAAAATGACGTGTATCACATCTTGATACACCACTGGGGACGAACCCGCCCATTCTCCTTTATAATTTCTTTGTGGCTTGGTATAATACCTGTATAAATATTATCTAAGGCATGTGGCACTAGTAGGAGTTATTCTTGTAGTCTCCAAAAATAGGTTTACAAGATTGTAGGACTGGAACAGACTACTTATTTTACTACAAGAACCTGAGTTCTCTAATAAATTAACATTAAAATCCCCGCAAGTGATATTGGAGTTATTCGTGTTACAAATCTTGTGTAACACTTCATCCATTACCTTTTCAAAGCAGTCATACAATCCTGAAGTGGAATCCTGTATACACTTAATACAATAAACTGCTCCAATTCTATACAGGCTATTTCAACTGTCCGCTCAACAGACAGACTCACAATATCTTTACGGTCTTTAAATTTGAGCTGGTTACTTACTAAAATGAATGAGCCTCCATGTATTGCATTAACTCTGCTAAACTACCAACCTGGTGATTATTAAAATTGAACAATATGTATGTTCATCTGTAACCTCATAACTTCTAAACTACTGATCATAATTTGACGAATAAGGTATCGTTGGAAGCGTCCTGACTCCTGATTGTCCGCTGGTTATAGGCTATGTGAAGTTACGTTAAATTCAATATGGCGCCCTCTCGAGTACATAAAGTGACGAACGAAAAAATAAATATTTTTTAATTATACCATGTAGGGTATCAAATGAAAGGGCTCGACGAGCACATTACAAATATGTATATAAATCATATTGTCTAAGTAAATAAATATGTTTAAATTGTTAAAAACATGCAAAAATGAGACGGCAACGTACGGAGCGGCTGTAAAATTAATACGTAAATAAATTAATAATATATAAGTATATAAGGTGCAATAAAAATATCTGCCACGGCTTTAATGGGAGGTAGTATTGTGTTTAAAGATTACAATAGTGAAGAAATTTTGTACCCCGGCACAGTTAAATCGATTTTAGAAAATAAAGTAGTTAAATAAACATTGACTCTACTTTGCATAACGTGGTTCACAAAATACGCGCGATGTGTCGCTTTGTCAATGAAAACAACTGCTATCTCTTTCCATCTGTTCTGTGAATGAAAACTGAAATCAGCTGACTAGTTCGTCAGTATCTAATCTAGTAGGTACGCAATAATACGCAGGCAAACAAGTGTTTTAAAAGTGCAATTACTTACCAGCTACCGCATTCTTCCAAAAAACTGACGTAAATAAGATGATAAACTTCCTATCACACTTAAAAGAAGAAGAAGAAGTCCAACACTGCTTCTTCCAGTTCGGCAGAGAATGGAGGCCTGCCTGCGTCAACCGGAGGCGGGTCAAAGCGGCCGTGTTCTCTAAATCTGAACACTGCATCCAGAATGGTATGATGACTCACTCGCACACCAAACCTCTGCTGGTATAAGTTTACTGCATGCGCAGTTATGGAGTTACACTCGCGATAGCACAATACCATTTCAAGATATTCTTGATTGGAATACCGTCGTCTGGGAGGCATTTTTAAAGAAAGCGCGCGCGATATTCCCGACGCTGCACGCTGACCGCAAAACTAACTTCCGAGCGGGCGGGCGGGTGACTGGCGGGCGGAAGGTCGCGGTCGGCTAGCGCGTGCGACGAATGGGGTAGTGCGGGTGAGGGTGGGGGCGCGCGGGGCTGCGCTTTGACGAGCGAGTGGCCGGCGCGCAGCGGCATTGTTTGATAAGAATGGCAACAGTGTATGAACGGCGTCGGCGTTTTGCGAATTGAATTCGGTGCGGTGCGGCAACGTTTACGGGATGGTTTTATGCCAATAAATCAATACCAATATTTTTTGTATGAAAAAAAAAATGACAAATTATCAATAATTTATCTTTACTATTGTGATCTATAAACACAATACTATCTCCCATTGCAGCCGTGGCAGATATTTTTATAGCACCTTATATATTATACAATTAAACAATTATCACGAAATTATAACCCCAAAATATTTTTAAATAAAAAGTAAGTTTAAAAACTAAAACCCGACTACTCAAAAATGACGCTCTTAAAAGGATGAAACAAGAAAATATTCCGGACAGAAATCTAGACATAGGTACAAAAATGGTCAAGGTAAAGCCGTAGTCGCATGCATGTCCGCTACAAAATAATGGCATGTGACAACGGCTTGAAATATTTTCTTGTTTCATCCTTTTAAGAGCGTCATTTTTGAGTAGTCGGGTTTTAGTTTTTAAACTTACTTTATACCATTCCCCCCCCCCCCTCTTAAAAGCTTATTTTATTCACTGAAAACAGTCAATAAAAAGCTCTTTCAATCACTGTTTTGGTGTTTGAATTTAGAACACACCAATGTATTCGACCTCTATCTCAATGCTATACAACCTCCTTAACACTTTCGACTCCACCCATTTTCATAGAACTCATAACTCATCATTCCGCCATAAAAGTCTATGACTTTTATTATTCGTAGTTGGAAGTGAAACCTCCGGGAGGTTTCACTTCCAACGTCCGCGAGGGCTCCCGGCATCCCATACCCAAGTAGGTGAACCCTCCAGGTGGGCTCCCGACACTGAACGTCTACATTTAAAATGAGCCCTCCGCGAAGGCTCCCGGCATTCCATATCCAAGTAGGTGAACCCTCCAGGAGCGCTCCCGATACTGAACGTCTACATTTAAAATGAGCCCTCCGCGAGGGCTCCCGGTATTCCATATCCAAGTAGGTGAACCCTCCAGGTGGGCTCCCGACACTGAACGTCTACATTTAAAATGTGCCCTCCGCGAGGGCTCCCGACATCCCATATCCACGTAGGTGAACTCTCCAGGAGGGCTCCCGACACTGAACGTGTTAACCTTTTATTAAATGTCTATTTTCGCTTAAATCTTTCTTTTTCTCGTAGTCATGGTATAAAGTATAGTATGCAATTCTTGAATAAAACGGATTTATATCGAGGGCCATGAATCACTCGCGTCGCTCAGGATTCTAACACTTGAATCACAAGCGCAGTGATTCAGTCGTTAGAATCCTTCACTTGATCGTGATTCATCTATGGCCCTCGCTTTAAATCCGTCCTTTATTCATTAGTTGCATAATATACTATTTCATCCCACCATCTCGGAAAGAGTATTTTTAATCTTCAATATCTGAGTGGAAAAGCCGTTTTTATTGTCTAGAGGATAAAGTAAATTGAATTTAGAACATCGTGTGCACTAAGTTTGTGAATTAAAAAAAACATTAAACCTATTTACTGCTACCTCTATGGTGCCGAATATATCATACAACTTTTTTTAAATTTTTTTAAAAACTCAGACTCGGAACCTTCTTGGTGTTCTTTTTTCAATTTGCTTTGTACGCGGTTCTTTACGCGGCATTTTTTCACGTCATTGTTAAACCTTTTATTAAAAACAAGAAACTTGAAAACAAGTGAAAAAACTAAAATGAGTGATTCTAGCGACGAGGAAGTTTGCTTGACGCCAACAGAATTGACTGAAACTGTTAATAATGCGCAAATGAGCTTTCTCCCTCAACAATCACGCGAGAAGTATTTAAAACAGTACGATATGTTCAACACGTGGCGACTAGCAAAAGGAGCCAAAACTTTCTCAGAAAACGTTTTGCTGGCATATTTTATAGAATTATCCGAGAACAAGAAAGCAAGCACTCTATGGAGTACGTATTCGATGCTAAAAGCAACAATAAAGATGAAAAAAGACAAACATATCGATACCTATCCTAAATTAGTGGCATTTTTAAAAAGAGCCTCATCTGGTCATCAACCAAAAAAATCGAAGGTTTTCACAGTATCTGATATTGAAAAGTTTCTTAACGAAGCACCCGATTCCGTATATTTGGCGGCAAAAGTAAGTCAGTTGCACATTCAGTATCTACTTAAGTATATTAATCTCAATTAAATAGTATACTTAGTAGATGTTGATAGGCATAATTATGCGTTCATATCAATTTTATTCATTTATAGCTTCTGCCCGCGGCTTCGCCCGCGTGGATGTCGGAAATTATCCGACAGGAACGTGTAACATGTCCTAAATCAGCGGGGTAATTGCGTAGCACTTACAATAGCAATGGGTTTCATTTTGACAGTTAAACAATTAATTGCGTTATTTACGTTATTTCTCGAACATAATTATTAAGCAATAGCTTCTACTTGGCGCTCTGGCGCGTCATCCCCTGGCTGGCCCGCCCCTCCACCCTCGTTCTGTGCGCCGTCGACTCAATATCGCAGGTCATTCTAACTTTTAAACTATTTGTCCAAATTACTTAGTGTAAAAGACAAACTTTATCTACATTAAATACCAAAAGCGATGAAGGTATTTATTTTGATATGAATTAACTAAATACTCTAAAATATGCAATGTAAAAAAAGTATTCAATTTAACTGTATTTATTGCTCACTATTTTGGTTATAAAGGCTTCCACATAAAAGGTAGATATATGCTGTCGCGGACTTTTATTTAGAACTCTTTAAGACAAACAATCCCACAATACATTTTCTTCATGTAACTCTAACGGTTTAGGCAGCGCACGCAGCATACGGTGGAGGTCTACCCGGCTTGGGTGGACCACCGCCGTGTCCTCGTGGAGGCGATCGGCGGCGGTGACCTCTCGCGTACGGCCCTGGTTCAGGCCATGGTGCGGAGCGAGAGGGCATGGCAAGCCGTCACCTCCTTCTGCAAAGCAGTAATGCTCACAAAGGAGAAGGTGGAGCGCGCGAGGGAGTAGCAAAGGCCGCGCCCTACCAGCCCTAGCCGCCGCCGCCGTAGGAGACGTCCCGGGCGTCGGGAATTGATAGCCGATTTCCGGCCACCGTAGGCGCGGGCCTGCGGACGGAGAGCAACGGGCAGCTCGCCGTCTGATAAGGACCAGGCCCGGGTCGACGGCGCATCGTGTTCCACGCGCGCCTCAAAGAGATATCAAGGATCGAAGGAACACGTGTGGGTTTTAGTCAGTAAGAGTCTGACACGCCCTTCCGCTCCGCCCAGAGCGGGAGAAGTCATTGGATGATTAACCGCCCAAAAAAAAAAAAGGCAGCGCACGCAAAGATAGATCTCAAGCCGCCCTCCCACGGTGCGCCATATCGCGGACGCACGCGCACGACGCACCGTGGGAAACCTAGCGTGCGCGGTGCGTCCTCGTGCGGGCTGGTGCGCGTCCGCGATATGGCGCACCGTGGGAGGGCGGCTTCAGAGGGCAGGAATTTTTCCGACTTACTTGATACTTATCGTTATATTATGGCCAAATCACATAAAATCTTTATAAATTGTAGCCTATGTGTTATTCTAATGTATAAGCTACATTATTGTAAAGTTTCATCAAAATCCGTTCAGTAGTTTTTGTGTGAAAGAGTAACAAACATCCATCCATCCATCCATCCATCCATCCATCCATCCTCACAAACTTTCGCATTTGTAATATTAGTAGGATTAATGTAGAGCAGTGTTTTTCAACCTTTTTCATGACTTGACCCCATTAGTATGAAAAAATTTTTTCGCGACCTCGACCATTCGAGAACGATTTGAACTCAGTCGAGATTCCCGCTGAGTCGAAGTTTCTACAGCACGAAACCTAGCCTGATGTTCCCGAGTTGCAGAGAGCCTTGCCTCACGACCTTCCTCAGATTCCTGTGATCGAACTAATCTCATCCTTTTAGCATTTCTGCTACATTGGGAGAGGTTGGATCTTCTTCGAGGCATTCTTACAATAAAATAGTACTTACTATTTAACACACAGTTATTTAGTAAACACGTACTATCGTAAACAATTAAATTATAAATACTTACAGATTATTATACAGTCTAAAATTGTCACAGTTTAAGTAATAAGTGTTAAGACGTGTAAACCAAACGTACTAACTTTATAAAACAAAAGAATTGCTAGAAAAATTAATTACTAACCTGAGCTAATAAACTTATACTTAATAAAGAAAATCAAGAAAAGAAATGCCTAACCTATACCAAATACTTATAATATTTATATACAAACCCTAAATAAAAATTAAGATAAGTATACCGAAAATCAAGGAAAGAAATTCCTAACCTATAACAAATGTTCGATGTGATTCTTTAAATTGACATAACTTTTTTATTTATGAACCGATTGACATGAAATAAACACTAAATGTTAAGTGAAGCTTACTACAATATATTAGTGAAAACCGCATCTAAATCGAATAAGCCGTTTCTGATATTAGCGTGCACAAACACACAGACAAACAGACAAACCGACAAACAGACAAACAGACAAACAGACAAAAAAAATTTTAATTACAATCTCGGGTTCAGCATCGATATAATAATAACCCCTGCTATTTTTTTTTCATATATTTCCATTGTACAGACACCACTTTTCTACAATTTTATTATATGTATAGATCTACTACAATACTCTTTACGTTACAGGTTGTTCTTATTATTGGAATAAACGGAGCATGTCGAACTAATGAACTAACACAACTTAATGTCAAAAACATTGAGAAACATTCAGATGACTTACTATTAATTAATTTACCTAATACAAAGACAAAAAGAGACCGCAACTTCGTCATTCGCAAGGAATACGTAACGATTGTTGAGAAATATCAAGCCTTACGCCCGCCTAACACTCCAATCAATCGATTTTTTCTACAGTATCGCAATGGAAAGTGTGTTAGACAGCCTATGGGTACTAATAAAATTGGCAGTATCCCACGAGAAATAGCAACATTTCTTGAACTTCCAGAACCCCTGTTGTACACGGGTCATTGTTTCCGACGAACTTCAGCCACACTTTTGGCTGATTCCGGAGCTGATCTCCTGTCCCTTAAGCGCCACGGAGGCTGGAAGTCCAATGCAGTTGTAGAGGGATACATAGAGGATTCCATCCAAAATAAGTCTAAAATATGTGAAGGCATCGTAGGAGCCATTACACTGAAAGAGCCTCAATCGGATCCTTGGACTGGCCCTTCTACATCAAAAATAAGCCGTTATGAAACACCTAACCATCTCCCTCTCTCTCCAACATTCACGCCAAGGGAATCCGATGAATCGGTACAACTATTAAGTATGACAGATAGTTTACCGAAAAACAGTACACAAGTGACTAACACCAATATTACAGTACCAAACAAAAATATTACACTCAATTTAAATAACTGTAGCAACGTTACTTTAAAATTTTCTTAATTATACCTTAGTATTATTTTGTTATAATTTAAAGATTATTCTGTAATACTTACCTGTTATAATGTAGTAATTAATACCTAAACTGAAATAAAAGTGTACCTATCTTGTGATTGTAAACGTTTTTTTTTTTGCATTTAGTCATTTCCTCGCTGAGGTGGAATGAAAAGTTACGTGTTGCACTCGAGTGCAAAGATTTTTCACCTCGTGCTCTTTTGATTCCCTCGCTAACGCTCAGGCTTCTAATTTTGAATCACTCGCTGCGCTCGTGATTCAATTTTAGAATCCTTCGCTTGCTCGGTCATCAAAATTGAACACGCGGTTAAAAAGCAACTTTGCACTCTTGTATAACAAATAACTATTATACCATTCCCCCTCTAAAAAGCTTATTTTATTCACTGAAAACAGTGAATAAAAAGCTCTTTTAATCACTGTTTTGGTGTTTGAATTTAGAACACACCAAATGTATTCGACCTCTATCTCAATGCTATACAACCTCCTTAACACTTTCGACTCCACCCATTTTCATAGAACTCATAACTCATCATTCCGCCATAAAAGTCTATGCCGATGGAAGAGAAAACTAAGTAATGCCTTCTAACGAAAATGTCAGGAATTTATGTGGCTTGCTGTCAGTACAAGAACGAAAGCTGTAGCCCCATTAAAACAATTAAACAGAGTGCGCTGTCAAGAAATTCTACTCTCCCTTCGTCTTACGAATTTTCGATCAGGTCACGTGTCCTGCGCCTGACGTCTGACGCGAGTTTAACTTTTTTTACCAATCAAAAAAAGTGCTCAACGCGCCTAAAGAAGTTTTCAAATGTTATGTTTTCCGACCGCGACGTATATCGATGTATGGGACAACATTTTCAAATGTTATGTTTTCCGACCGCGACGTATATCGATGTATGGGACAACATTTTCAAATGTTATGTTTTCCGACCGCGACGTATATCGATGTATGGGACAACATTTTCAAATGTTATGTTTTTCGACCGCGACGTATATCGATGTATGGGACAACATTTTCAAATGTTATGTTTTCCGACCGCGACGTATATCGATGTATGGGACAACATGCTTTTGGCATTTTTGCATGCTTTTAACATGCTTTTGGATTCTGGCCTTTACCTCATCGAGCAATAGACAAAATTTGTTATACTTTTAATTTATTTGTAATTTTAATGTGATGAATACGAGGCTTTTGACTAATCTGTCAAGTAGTTCTAAATGTTATATTTTTTTGTAATGTGCGTTTACTTTGTGCAGAATAAATCATTTTTCTTTCTTCTTCTTTTCTTTCTTTCTTTCTTTTCAACTACAAAGTTAAGTTTGTTTTTGGGATAAATCCGTCCCTACGACGGAACCCTTCTTTGTGCGTGGTCAGACACGCACTTGCCCGGTTTTTTATGGAAGTCGGTTATTTTGTTTTAGTAGTACTTAGTAAGTTTTTTTATGGTTTTCGGGAGTATCCTTTTTCACCACAATAACGGTTCAGCACACTCCGCCAAACGGGCATTTAATTTATTGAGTACGGCAGGTGCACAGATAAGGAGCATCGACCAGGCGCCATGATTTTTAATTATTCTCAAAAATCAAAGTGACACTTCGTCGCATTGACATTTTAAACCCTGAAGACGTTCGAAAGGGCTGTGGTAGAGAACCCCAGGTAGCGCTTTCCACCAGGCTAGATCGGGAGATACTTCCTTTCCAATCGAGGAGTGGTACCTACACCTTCTTTGTCTAAGCGACACATTATTGTTTTCCGACATGCACGCGAACGAAGTCGCGGGCGTACAACTAGCTAACAGAACGTAAACACAGCTGCAATTCTTATTTATTTCGGCAACTTAGAAAGTACTGTTTATTGTTTAACTAGCTTCCGCCAGCGCCTTCCCGCGTGATAAATTGATAAATTTTAGCTTGTATAATCCAAACCCAAGTTATGAGGGTTCAAAAAAACGACGAAGCGGCTCGAGAAAAGGTAGGTAGTGCCCTTGCGCTTCGCTTGGCCTGTCTTGGCACGGGCACACCCGTGCCCCCACAATAATAAGTTTTTGTGTTTATTTAGACCGACTCACAGGTTTCGTTCGGAATTAATTGCTCATCAAGAAATACTGCCACAGTATAGAATAAGAATTCAATCGAATTTAATATACGAAGTGTATAGAGTGCCGCGAGTATTCTTTTGGCACTCTAGTGTCGCTGCCTCGGACCGGCTAGGGTGCCGTGAGCGTTGCATTGTCACTGTCACTTGTTATTTAGGTTAGGTTAGAACTGTGACCACACAACGCACGAGCCGAGCGACCGTAGCGGTGCCGCGGTAGCGGCCGGCGAAGTGCCAGGGTCCGTTTAGGCACAAGAGAATGTAATGTTTTGGGAATATGGTGTTTTACAGCGATCTAACCACGATAATCAAACAAAATACCAAGTGACGTTACTTAGTGACAGTGACAATGACAATCCAATGCTTGCGGCACTTTGGCCGGGCCGAGGCGGTGTTACTAGGGTGCCTGCAGTGGCACTTTATCCGATAGGGATAGAGTGCCACTGGTGGCACTCTATACACTGCCTTTAATATAAAGCTATACATATTCCGACACTCGCGTGTCGCTTGATGCAAGTCGCGTCGCAAGTCGCATCGCTCGAGACCGTCAACGGGGCCACTCACTAGATATGTATAAAATTTAACACAGCCTTACAAGACATGCCGTTATGTTATGCTACAATGTAGTGATGGTTTGTTTTCAGACTCGGAGAAAATACAGCGATCGCTGTGCACGGAAGACTTCGAATGCCAAGACAACTGTCGCTGTGAGAGCCCCAAGGAAACCGTGCCCAAGCTGTGCTTCTGTCCCGATCCCCCTAACATGAAGTAAGAATCGTTGTGTACTAACTATGGATATAAAGGTGTGGTCAAAGGACCATGGGCAACTTTGTATGGAGTCTGGTACCAACGCTCAACAGTGATGAGATTCATGCCATGTGAAAGCTTTTGGGGTATTATTTAATTCATTCTATGGCAGCTAAGTCGAAATTGAGCGGGAACATGGTGTTTTTGAACATTCAAAAAAAGTAAGGTTAGGTTAGGGATAAAACTCATGCCATGTGAAAGCTTTTGGGGTATCATTTAATTTATACTATGGCAGCTAAGTCGAAATCGAGCGTGAACATAGTGATTTTGAACATTCAAAAAAAGTTAGGTTAGGTTAGGGGTAAAACTCATGCCATGTGAAAGCTTTTGGGGTATCATTTAATTTATACTATGGCAGCTAAGTCGAAATCGAGCGCGAACATGGTGTTTTTGAACATTCAAAAAAAGTTAGGTTAGGTTAGGGATAAAACTCATGCCATGTGAAAGCTTTTGGGGTATCATTTAATTTATACTACGGCAGCTAAGTCGAAATCGAGCGCGAATATGGTGTTTTTGAACATTCAAAAAAAGTAAGGTTAGGTTAGGGATAAAACTCATGCCATGTGAAAGCTTTTGGGGTATACTTTCATTTATTTAATTTATACTACGGCGACTAAGTCGAAATCGAGCGCGAACATAGTGGTTTTGAACATTCAAAAAAAGTTAGGATAGGTTTGGTTAAGGCTTTCACTCCCCATCGCCGGCCTCGACACCATTGAGGCGGTCCGGCCGGTGCTCGAGGACTGGCTCGGGAGGAGGCACGGCTCCCTGTCGTTTCGGGTGACGCAGGTGCTCTCGGGGCATGGCTGCTTCGGGAAGTACCTGTGTCGCATAAACAGGGAGCCGGACGCTCGGTGTCACCACTGCGTCCATTGTCGGGAGGACACGGCGCGGCATACATTGGCAGAGTGTGCCGCGTAGGAGGAGCCGGGCCGTGCCCTCGTTTCAGAAGTTAAAATAATAATAATAATAATAATCTGTGGCCCGACTGTCAACAATGACGGTCAAGATTTTTTTCTCTCCGTAGTATTTTTTACAATTTTTACACATAAATCACCCAAAAATGGTGTAAATAATGGCATCCAAACCGGAACAGACACTACCACGATGCAAGGAAATGGATTTCTTATAACCAACATTTCTTATATTACACGGAGAATTGTGAAATGCTGACGCGAAGTCGGGCACGACTACTTAATGACACACATCCAACATCTTCGGGTTCGTCGCTCAGCTCCGCCTCGCAGTTGCCGGACCCTGCTCCAGACGTGAGTCCAGTGATACCGGCCGCTGCAGTTGCGTCGAGCTCGAGCGACGAATACTTCTCGCCGCCGACGACACCACCACCAGCACGTCGGCGCGGAAGAGGCCGACCACCGGCCAGCTTAGGACTCCGAGGCCCACCGGCCTCTGATAGGGTCCCCGCTCCCGGTGGAAGTGTGCGGCGCATGAGGTGGACACAAACTGTCAACGAAAATGTCATGCGCGCATACTTTGGGGCTACAGAGGGGGGAAGTAACTTGACTGCGTACCGTGGTCGAATGCTCTCTCTGTTCCAGGTGCTTGAACCAGCTGTCAACGTGTCGGCCCAACGACTGTCGGATCAGGTGCGGGTCATCCAGCGTAACCATATGCTGGATGACGCCGTACTTGATCGACTACGCCTCGAATCACGGAATAACCGTGTTACGCCTGCTTCGCCACTGGCCGCGGTGCAACTACAAAATTCACCCAATGCTTCACCGCGACCCGACCACGTTGGTGAAGAAGATAATGACGGGGTTATATCCGTGAGTTCGCAATGCAATGCACAATTGAGGAGCGCTTTGGAGGATGCTTTCCGGGAGTACCGCTCCACTCCGCCTGGACTTAGACCACGTTTACCTCGCTTGCCCATGCATAAGAAAAACAAGGCGTTGGTGTGTACTCTAGACTCGCTGCTGTCAAGTTGTTTTGACAGCAGTAAAGACCTCGCCGATACCCACTCGATCTTGTACTGCGCAGCTGTAGCGGCATGTCGTGTAGCTCATGTTCACTTCGCCAACAGTGACAGACCTCCACGACCAAAACCAGCTGTACCAGCTTGGCAGTGCAGGATTGAGCGTCGTATCGGTGAGGCTAGAGTACTCATCGGCAAGCTAATCTGCTTCAGGGAGGGCAATACTCGCCCTAGAGTGATGCGCTTTGTGAGGCGGGCGTTCTCGGGGACTGATATTAGTTCTCGAGATTATTTGACCTGCGTCACAGAGCGTATCGACTTCCTGAAGCAGAAGATCTGTGCATGGGCAAACCGTATTCGACGGTATAGGCGGAGAGTGGAGCGGTACACTCAGAACCGCACATTCCAGAGCGATGAAAGGTGGGTTTACAGGGCTTGGGAGCGACCGGATCAAAGTGTGATTGACACGCGCCTGCCGGATGATGACGCCATGTGTTCGTTCTGGCGAAGTATCTGGTCGGCGCCTGTCAATCACACCGAAGGAGATTGGACCAGGGAGATCGAGCGAGCGTGCGAGCAAATACCAGAAATGGGGGCACTTACCATCAGCCCCCAAGATGTAGGTCGTGCAGTCCGTCCGTTGCCTAACTGGAAATCTCCAGGACCGGACGGGCTGCACAACTTTTGGATAAAATGGTTCCAAAGGTCGCACGCCCGCTTGGCATCCCAGTTCCAGTCAGCCTTAGAGTCAGGGTCGCTGCCCCAATTCCTAACGACTGGAATAACTCACCTGCTCCATAAATCAGGTAGTACTGCGGAACCCAAAAACTATAGACCAATTACTTGTCTACCAACGGTCTATAAAGTTTTTACATCTATTTTGAGAGTTAAAATTAACAAACATATAGACACGCACTCCATCATGTCTGCCTCTCAAAATGGATGTAGGAACGGGTCCCGCGGCACTAAGGAGCTGCTCCTCATCGATATGGCCATTAGCCAGCAGGTTCGTCGTTCCCAAAAGGGTCTGTCGACATGTTGGATAGACTATAAGAAGGCCTATGACTCGGTGCCACATACATGGCTCATTAGGGTGCTGGAGTTGTATAAAATAGATGCAACTCTACGCACCTTCCTGATGTCATGTATGGGGCAATGGAGGACGGTTCTTCGCTATCCAGGATGTCGACATATCCAGAGGAATAGCGAGCCGATAAGGATCGAGCGAGGTATATTTCAGGGTGACAGTTTGAGTCCACTTTGGTTCTGCCTAGCCTTGAACCCTCTAAGCACACTGCTGGAGGATTCAGGGCTGGGGTATCGACTGAGGAGAGGTGGTCAGGTTATATCTCACCTCCTTTACATGGATGACCTGAAACTCTTTGCCCCCAACAATTTGCAACTGATGGAGCTACTGAAAATAACTGAAACTTTCAGTAGCGCCATCAGGATGGAATTTGGTGTGGACAAATGTGCGGTCATGCATGTAAAGCGAGGGGAGATTGTGGAATCCGTGGGATCCCAACTCTCGGATTCCATAAACCTTAGAGCCCTCTCCTCATCCGAAACCTACAAGTATTTGGGTATGTCGGAAGCGTTGGGCATCAATGTTACTGACATGAAGCAATCGTTGAAGGAGCGCTTCTTTGGCCGCCTGAATAAAGTATTAAATAGTCTTTTATCAGGCGGAAACAAGGTGCGCGCCTTCAACGGTTGGGTCATGCCGGTTTTGATGTACTCTTTCGGCATACTCAAATGGACTCAGACGGAACTTGACGCCCTGGATAGGAGGGTCCGCACACTGCTGACCGCAAATCGGATGCATCACCCACGTTCATCGGTGATGAGACTGTATATCCCGCGGAAGTGCGGAGGTCGAGGCTTCTTAAATGCTAAGACCCTGCACAACCGTGAGGTATGCAGTCTCAGGGAATACTTCCTAGAGGCCGACGTGGGGATGCACCGAGATGTGGTCTCAGTGGACAAAGGCCTTACCCCGCTATCCCTGGCTAACGAGAACTGGCGCAAACCTATCGTATTAGATACTAATGACCGCAGGGAAGTATGGCAGAGCAAAGAGCTTCACGGACGCTTTTACCGGACCTTACATGGGCCCGATGTAGACCTGTTAGCGTCCGTATCTTGGCTGCGATTCGGTGATCTCTTTGGGGAAACCGAAGGTTTTGTCTTTGCAATTATGGACGAAGTTATGATGACGAACAACTACCGGAAATATATTGTGAAGGACGGCACGGTTGACATCTGTCGGGCATGCCACCGTCCGGGGGAATCAATCCGACACATTATTTCTGGCTGTTCCCGTCTGGCTAACGGAGACTACTTGCATAGACACAACCTTGTAGCCAGGATTATCCACCAGCAACTTGCTCTGAAATACAGTCTTGTGGAATCGGAAGTACCATACTATAGGTATGTGCCCGACCCAGTTCTCGAAAATGGTAATATCACGTTGTATTGGGATCGATCTATCATCACTGACAGGACTATTGTTGCCAATAAGCCAGACATAGTGGTGATAGATCGATCAGAGCGTCGCACAATGATTATTGATATAGCGGTCCCGCATGACGAGAACCTCGTGAAAGCAGAAAAAGATAAACAGATTAAGTATCTTGATCTGGCTCGCGAGGTTGTCGACATGTGGGATGTGGATACAGCAGTCATTGTGCCGATAGTCGTGACGGCCAATGGCATAATAGCCAAGAGCCTCGACCAACACCTGAGGAGGCTCTCGTTAGGCAGCTGGATCAAGGGCTTGATCCAGAAAGCGGTACTTCTGGACACGGCGCGTATTGTTAGGAGATTCCTCTCTCAGGAGCCCTGACCACCGGTAGCTTGGACCCTGTTCCCGATACCGGTGGGCTACTATTTTTTATATTTTTAAATGTTTTTGTTTTATTTAGTTTTTATAAAAATATTTAAAAATGTAAATAATATGTCTAAATATGAAATAAAGGAAATAATAATAAAATTGTTTATTTAAAGAAAAATTTGACACAAATTACAAAATATTTTTAACAGGCTAATTTAGGACAGTTTTAGTGGTATGCTCATCTGTAGCCGAACTAGGCAGCGCCTGTATTTCGGCTATCAGCGCCAGACCCCTCGAGTATTACACATATATAATAGCCATTAACATTTCTTAGGAAACTTGTACATAATAATTTTAACAATTTGTAATAAAAAGTAAAAAAGAGTTTTAATAAATGAAGATTATAATAAAGTGTTTGCATGCTGTCCTCTTATTTGTGTGAGATGGTAATGTACGTGTCTGATGTGTAAAGAGGATGTGTGTGGTGTTGTCTTGGGTTCACTGTGTGATGTGGTGTGAGCGAGTGTGTTGTTTTGAGAATATATAATTATTATTGTATAACATAGCTTATTAGGAAGCTATGTGCATAAGAAGTTCGGTCTGTTCGTAGGTAAGACTTTTCAGGTATTCGATAAGTTTCTTCTTGCATTGCATTCTTGTTAAAGTTGGAGCCGACTTGTCACTGCCGGCCGTCGTTCGTTCGATGGTCGGGAGTGCCGAGTCGTGGGACGCGGTGGTTTCCTTCTGTGAGACAGTCATCTCGCTAAAGGAGGCTGCGGAAAGGGAGAGGGAGATCTCGTCCACTCACCCGGCCCGCAGCAGGCGCACCGGGCGTCGGCGGAGGGCGGATAACGCCCTCTTCCAGCCCCCCTAAATAGGTCCAGGTCCCCCCATCACGCAGGACCCGAGATGGCGGCGTGTAGTGTTCCAGGCGTGCCACTCTAAGACGTAACGGGGGGAGTTTCGACACCTCACTCCCCCTACGGGACGGAGCCCGCAGAGTGCGGGCCGTCACCAGTCCGGGGCAGCGGAAGTCGCAATTTGTTCCCGCAGCCCCCCGACGCAGGTGTGCGAGGGAGCACCGGGGTGGTTTTAGTCAGTAATAGTCTGGCAGACCCCTTCGCCCACCCCAGGGCGGAGGACATCCATGAGGATTTCCACCCCGAGAAAAAAAAAAAAAAGGTTAGGTTAGGGATGAAACTCATGCAATGTGAAAGCTTTTGGGGTGTCATTTAATTTATACTATCGCAGCTGAGTGTTTTTGAACATTCGAAAAAGGTTAGGTTAGGTTAGGGATGAAACTCATGCCATGTGAAAGCTTTTGGGGTATCATTTAATTTATACTACGGCAGCTGAGTGTTTTTGAACATTCAAAAAAGGTTAGGTTAGTTAGGTGGGATGAGAGGGCGGAGGACATCCACGTGTGGGCGGAGGACATCCATGAGGATTTTCAAGGTCGCAACAATAAAGCATATCAAGGGATGAAACTCATGCCATGTGACAGCTTTTGGGGTATCAATTAATTTATACTATGGCAGCTTAGTTGAAATCGAGAGCGAACATGGTGTTTTTGAACATTAAAAAAAAGTATAAAATGAAGGACAAATAAAACAGTAAGCATTGTATAATTATGAAAATAATAATAACATCTCTGAACGCTTAATTAAGTAATTAATTATTTTTGCTTAACATTGGAAAATACCTAATAACATTTAAGGTAACAAAAGTATCTTTGTTTTTAATGGTAATGTTAGAAGCCGGAGGGGAAGGGGCAGGGAAAAGCAATAAGGTAGATAGCTACTTGCGTAACAGTACAATTAAGTAAATTGTAACGGTTACACCGCCACATACAGACTACTCATCAAAGACATGACGTCACACAAATCTGACTGAATTCGGATTCATGATGATCAAGTGTTAGAATCCTGAGCGACGCGAGTGATTCATGGCTCTCGATATAAATCCGTTTTATTCAAGATATGCATACTATACTTGGTAACGCCATCTCTTGGGGTATTTACAACTAATTACAACGGGCGATGATATATCCCTTTCTCCCTCCTAAAAAAGCACGCCTTGACCGAGGACGCGCATTATTCCCGCTCGGACGGTGAGGCCGCTAAGCCGTGTGTGAAAACGCTGCGCGCACGCCGCCGCTCTGCTCGCTTAATCCGCTTCAACCGCTTTCAACAAAAACTGTGATTGAACTATTTAACTAATAACAGCCCGCGGGTGTCGTTGTGTAATTTGGTGCATGTGGGACTCCATTTAGTCGAGCTTCGAAAACGGGATCCCGTCGCCGCCATCTTCAAGCTGAACGCGTGTCGCGCGCGACCCGCAAAGAAAGATATTGCAAGGTAAGGCGTGCTCTTCCTTGTACCCATTCCTACTTATTTATCGCCCGTTCATCACCACCGCCAACCTTTAAATACAGTCCACTTAAATAAAATAAATTTTGAATTTGGTAGTTTTCCATACCATATTTTTGATCCTAGCGAGTCGGATTCATCGCTTACCCCGCAAGAGAAGGATTTATAATCCATATTCTCCCATATAAAGCGTAGGTATCTTCTAGAAGTGCCTACGTAACTGGTTAAAGTACCTAGCTATACCCATTACGTGGTCATTCCCGCACCCAGTAGGTAATATACTCAAAGTAGCTACCTACTACATAATTATTATAATAAAAACTATCATAGTTGTCTTGTAAATTCCATACTTCAAGCATCTTTTAGTAATACCGCCAATTTTATTAAAGTTCCCGCCAAGCTAGGTAATAACGCCGCCGCATACCTATACCTACCTTACATTTAGTTAGGTATCCTATTTCATCTAAGAGTATAATACGAACTTTTAGATATCATAGTTTGGATAGGTTGTACCACAGATAATTTAATATAATACTAGTTGTACATACCTACTTATACCAACATAAACATGTCGAAAGAAAGAGAACTTTCGATTTTGGAAGCTAAACGCAATGTTTTATTTGAGCGTATTCAGGACATTTATGAGCGCTCAAAAACTGCCCATACTTCCGAAACTAAATCAGAATCGTTTCTTAGTTATTGTATGACAGTAGATAATATTCGAACAGACTTTCATCATTTGTTGGACACTTATAACGCAAAGTTACTCTCTATTAATCCCGAATCGAAGCCGAATTATCAGGCGTACACTTCATTCGAGGATCTTTATTGCATCATCAAACGCATACAATTGCGACTAGAGGGTAGAAGTAACATAACCGCGCAAGCGCCGCCGCCAGGCCGATTGCCCCGTCTACCCCCAATTGAACTTATGTCGTTTGATGGCGATATACGGAACTGGCCATTGTTCTATGCTAGCTTTAAGTCAACAGTGCACGATAATGGCTCTCTGACAGACGAAGACAGGTTGTACTATTTAATAGGTAAACTGTCACCGAAAGCGCAATCCGTATTTGCAGGTGTAACTCCCAGTGCTGAGAATTATCAGATCATATTCCAGTCACTCCTTGATAGGTATCAAGATACTCGTGTCCTAGCGTCTACCTACTTTGATCAGGCTTTGAATCTTAAATTGTCTGGCCCCGCCTCTGTTTCGAATTTCCAGCTGTTCATAGATAACTTTATTACCGCCGTTAGTGCCCTTAAAAACCTAAAATTAAAGGATCTTTCCGACTTTATACTATTACAACTTGCTCTAAAAAAGTTCGACCCAGAAACGGTTCGTGCCTTCGAGATGACGGAACGTAATAATAAAATACCTACACTAGATAGCTTCATTTCCTTCATCAAAGATCAGTGCCGAATATATTATAATCATAATACACAGCCTAGTGCATTTAACTCGTCAAATGATAACAATGTTAAACAGAGGTCGAATAAATCGCGAAATAACAAGAGTAATCCCGTCCCTAACCCGCAATCGTACGTAGCATGTTCAGAGTCTAACAATAATAATTCAAATAAATGTCTGTGCGATAATATTAAGCACGACCATTATTTTAAATGTCCCGCTTTTAATAATTTAGACCCGACTGCGCGTTTTAAATGTGTGAAAGAAAACAAAGCTTGCGTTAATTGTTTAAGCTTAAAACATAAAACAAGTAATTGTTCTAGTAATTCTAAATGTCGATCATGTAAACAGAACCACCATACATTGCTGCATTTTGAAAAAAAACCGCCGGTATCGGATGAGTCACGTAAACCTGCCCAGTCTGTTACGTCACCGCGACCGATTCCGAATGCCGCCGATACTACTGCTGTCCCGCTCACCTCCCAGTCGGAGGTATCGCTGTGTACGACATCTATTGCCGCGCACGGTCGGCGGCGCTCGGGAGCTTGTCATGTTCAGCGCGATATCAAGCAGCAATGTGCGGCGTCCACAACGGTTTTGTTGGCAACAGCACAAGTTATTGTTTACGATGTCAATAACAGACCACATACAATTCGTTGTTTACTCGATAGTGCGTCACAAAGTAATTTTATTACTTCTGATTGCTTCAAACGCCTCGGACTGTGGAATAACTTTAAGAATACGAAATTAATAATTAAAGGGATCGGTGGGTCGGAAAAATCTTGCAAGGGTTCCGTAGATATTAAAATATATTCCCGTTTTAATATGAACATTAATTTGGACATTTCCTCACTTATCGTAGAACGTATTACGGACACGTTGCCAAACGCGCAAGTGGACGTATCTCAACTCACACATCTCGAGATGTTACCGCTGGCAGATTCTGACTTTGCGCAGCCGGGAGACATCGATGCCCTGTTAGGGGCCTCCTTATTACCACATATATTTTTAAATAATGTGGTACGCAGTAAACAACATAATATACCTCCCGCTATTGAGACGGTATTGGGGTATGTGATTATGGGTACCGTACCTACGTTACATACTTCTAAATATACTATGTCTTGTTGTGCTGTTCTTCAAGAAAATAATATTGATTCTCTTCTTAAGCGATTTTGGGAGCTTGAAGAGATTTCCGCACCGCCCTCGCAGAGCCGTACGGAACTCGAGTGTGAAGAACACTTCCGCGCTACCACTGTTCGCGATGACAGTGGCAGATATGTTGTAGCGTTACCTTTTTGTGGTGACCCGTATTCGCTAGGCGACTCATACGCTGCCGCACTTAGACGCTTCTATTGTTTAGAACGCAAACTTAATACATCGCTCAAGTTACGCGGCGCCTATAATGACGTCATGCGTGACTATATAAATAAAGGTTTTTTGAGTCCGGTTGTCAACAACGAGGATAATTCCCTTCCCTCGTATTATATTCCGCATCACGGCGTAGTTCGCGAAGATAAGACCTCCACTAAACTTCGCGTGGTTTTAGATGCTAGTTGCAAGACTACTTCGGGTCAGTCGATTAACGACATTTTACATGCCGGCCCTAATCTACAGGGTGACTTATTTAACATCCTAATAAAGTTTCGTCTTTTCCAAGTCGCCCTGTCAGCTGATTGCCGCCAAATGTTTCTAAATATCGGCATTTGTGAATCTGACCGTAGATTTCAAAGGATTTTCTATCGTTTTGACAACAGTGAACCTTTATCCGTATATCAATTTAATCGTGTTTGTTTTGGACTCAAGTCCAGTCCATATCACGCGTTACGTGTTGTCCGCAAGTTGATCGCTGATGAAGGCGACGACTTTCCCGCTGCAGCAGCTGTCGCCACCTCCGCTTTATATATGGATGACATCGCATGTAGTGTCACATCCGCTCCGCAAGCAATTTCGCTTTGTGAAGAGCTTATTCAGCTCTTCAAGCGAGGCCAGTTTGATCTTGTCAAATGGACAAGCAATTGTAAAGAGGTTCTCGCACACCTACCTGATTCTCATAAGGCTTCTCCAGACATTGAGTTTGAGAGGTCTGTACCGCATAAGGTTCTCGGTTTACGCTGGGATAAATCCTGTGATAGTTTTCGATTTGACGTCGTACCGCCCGATGATAAGTGCACCAAGCGCATCATGCTGTCCACAGTGGCTCGACTATGGGACATACTGGGTTTTGTGGCTCCCACAATTTTGTACGCCAAGCTCTTGATCAAAGAGCTTTGGCTATCAAAGTGTGAGTGGGATGACACACCTCCCGACCATATTGTCGCCGCTTGGAAACAATTTTGTATTGAGCTTTCCGCGCTCAATCAAATTGTTATTCCACGTCATCTTGGGTTGGTTGACGGATGTTTTGTCAATCTAATAGGATTTGCTGATGCCAGTGAACGCGCTTACGGCGGAGTCGTATATTTACAAGTCCGCATTGGTCCTAACTACTCAGTACAGTTAGTTTGTGCCAAGTCCAAGGTTTCGCCTGTCAAAACCATTTCGGTTGCGAGACTGGAGTTGTGCGCGGCCCTTCTGCTGTCTCAGTTGCTCCGCAAGGTTCAAGACACAGTTTTGCCCCACTACCCCATCAATAAAATATACGCATTTTCTGACTCCAAGGTAGTGCTCGCTTGGATTTATTCCTCTCCGCACCGCTGGCAGACTTTTGTCGCTAATCGCGTTACTAAAATAACAGAGCTGGTTCCCGCTACTTGTTTCCATCACGTCGCGGGTATTGAGAATCCTGCTGATTGCCTTTCTCGTGGGGTTACTCCATTTAAACTTCTGCAACATCCTTTGTGGTATCGTGGGCCTCCCTGGATTTCACATGATCCATCAGAGTGGAACATACAACCTTGTGACCACAGTGCAGGAGCCGAGGATGTACCCGAACAGAAGTCTGTTTCTAATCCCGTGGTCGTTGAGGTCGCGGAGTCTCCAATCTATGCGCTCGCGCTTCGCATGTCGTCGTGGTCTAAGTTACTACGCGCCATCGTTTATGTCTGTAGGTTTCTTAGGCAACTTCCTATTGGGGCTTCTGTTTCTAGCTCTGACCTTGAATTTGCAGAGTATAAATTGTTGCGAGTTGTCCAGGCTGTTTATTTTAGTAATGACATTAAACATTTAATAAATAATGTACCTTGTTCTCCCGCGCTTCTTAAGCTCAAGCCGTTTCTCGATGAGCACGGCATCATACGCGTTGGCGGTCGTCTGTCTAATTCGGACGAACCTCACAACTATAAGCATCCTTGCATCTTACCGCGTCACGACCATGTCGTTGACCTTCTTGTTGATTTCTATCACAGGAAGCATCTCCATGCCGGTCCAGAGTTGCTTATGTCCTTTGAACAACCCGTTCACTTCACAACACTGCTGCAGCACTCACTATCACAACTAACCAGGGTGATAATACAGAGAAACAACTGAATGTACTTCAAAGTGTGTATTGAGCTTTTTTTTGCTTAACAAATTCACTGACCTAGGTAAATGGTGGAAAATCTTAACAGCGAGATTCACAAATCGACCACAAATGAACAACGCCATCTATCGGCACAAAAGATAACTATTTTTCTCAAACATTCCGCCCACCAAGGACAAATTCAAAAATTTGACCTTCCATTACAATTTTTATATTTTTATTGTTCCGCCCACCATGGAACTACATATAATAAATAAGGTTAACAAACTGAAAATACTACATTACTTAAACATCTTAATCAGTATAATGGCTACGTGGTGGTGGACATTACAGGTAAGATACAAATCTTAGAAATAGACCTTTTTATTATACAGGTCTTTGTGCGTAGAGATACAACTCTAGTTATACCATCGGTTCCAGGGTGTTTTGCAACCACACGACCAAGCAGCCAGCGAGAGGGTGGCAAATCATCCTCTTTCACTAAAACTAAATTACCGATACTTGGTTCCGGAGTTTGTTGGTTCCATTTATATCTATTCAAAAACATAGTCAAATACTCCTGGGACCAGCGTCGCCAAAAGTCCTGCATCATCCGTTGGGTCAATTGCCATCGACGTAATGAGGATACAGTAGAAGATTCAAAGTTGTACTCCGGAACGGCAACCAAGGGCTCACCAATCAGGAAATGACTCGGAGTCAAAGCATCGAAACCATCCAAACCATCATCCATCCTTGACAGTGGTCGCGAGTTGAGGCAGGCCTCTATTTGTGCTAAGACGGTTGACAACTCCTCGTATGTCAATGTTGTGTCGCCAATAACCCGCCGGAGGTGGTATTTTATAGACTTGATTCCGGCTTCCCAGAGACCACCGAAATTGGGCGAGTAAGGAGGAATAAAGTGCCACTTTGTGCCCTGAGACGCCAAACAGTCAGCCAGCTCTTTTGGCAAGCGAGAATTCTCCGCAGAGAATAACTTAGTCAATTCTCTTGATGCCCCCACAAAGTTGGTTCCATTATCTGACCAAATATCAGAACAATAGCCTCTTCGTGAAACAAATCTTCTGAATGCCGCCAAAAAGCCTTGCGTGGTTAAGTCACTAACAGCTTCAATATGTACGGCTTTCGTGGCCATACATATAAACAAGCAAATGTAGCCTTTATAGGCATGATGACCACGGCCTTTGGTGGTTCTAATATTAATTGGACCGGCATAATCCACTCCGGTACATTTGAAGGGTCTGGTAGGCGTTACTCTTGCCGCTGGTAGTTGTCCCATCAACTGTTGCGAAGTAGTTGCCGAATGCCTAATACAAGTAACGCATTTATGTACATGTGATTTTACTAATTCCTTGGCACCAAGAATCCAGTACTTTGACCTCAGATATGCTAGCATAAGTTGAGGCCCCCCGTGTAAAGTTTTCTGATGTGAGTCTGCCACGATCAAATCAGTTAAGTTGGATCTTTTTGGTAACAAGATCGGGTGTTTTCGACTGTCACTTAATTCCGACTTCTGTAATCTTCCTCCTACTCGTAAGATTTCCTTTCCATCTATAAAAGGATTTAAATATTTTAAAGGTCCTCTCAATTTAACCAAGCTACCGTCCTTTGCTATCCTTTCCATTTCTTCTCCAAAACTCTCTGCTTGACACTTCTTAATGCAAATACTGAATGCTTCGTTTACTTCTTGAGCTGTTAAGAACCCTGCTACCTCACCGCTATCCCTCTTTCTTTTTATCCACATGCGTCGGCAATAAGCAACCACTCTCACTAATTTAGTTAAGTTTGAAAACCGGTCCCATAAATTACTTTCCGCGCTCGAGAAATGTACCTTAATAACTTCTAAATCGGTCTCCATATCTTTAGGCTTGTTATAAACTATATCAGTTGAACATAAAAACGCTGGCCCATTAAACCAAGACGTTTGTTTCTTGAGTTCTGAAGGGTTGAGGCCCCTAGAAGCATAGTCAGCTGGATTTACGCCGGACCGAACATGAGACCACTGTTGAGCGTCTAGAGTGGTTAAGATCTCAGATACCCTGTTGGCTACAAACGTTTGCCACCTATTTGGGTGGCTATTGAGCCAGGCCAACACTACAGTAGAATCAGTCCAGGCATGAATGTTCTCCTTCCGAATGTCCATTATTTGAGCTACCTCAACCAACAATCTACTAAGAAGAACCGCTCCACAGAGCTCCAATCTGGGAATCGATATTTGCTTGATAGGTGCTACTTTCGTCTTTGCTGTTACCAAATTCACAAACACATGACCCTTATCATCGATTACCCTGAGATAGACAACAGCGGCATAAGCTGCCTTTGACGCATCGCAAAATCCATGAATTTCAACGAGTGCATCGTTACGTTTAGTGTTAACCCAGCGAGGTATTTGTAATTCAGATAATTTATTCAGGTCGTCCCGGTAAGTACGCCACTCTTCTAGTATTTTGCTTGGAACTTCATCGTCCCAGCCTATGCCTGATAACCATAGCTTTTGAATTATTATTTTTGCTACTATGACACTTGGTGAAACCCATCCGAGTGGATCAAATAAACGTGATATGTCTGATATAATTATTCTTTTTGTTACAGGTTCCTTCGTCGGCGGAAGTGTCCCCGTGTAGCGGAAAGCATCAATCATTCGATTCCAGGTAAGTCCAAGTAACTTCATAACTTCATCTATCTTAATTTTTCTTCCTTCTTCTTCTTTATTTTCTTCATCGCTTTTGTTTATTCTTTTCAATAATTCCTCACTATTGCTTGACCACTTTTGTAAAGAAAACCCCCCTTCTTCTACTAACTTGTTAAATTCATGATACAAATTGATACCCTCTTCTACTGTATAGACACCCGTAAGCAGGTCGTCCATGTAGAAATCTTCCTTTACCTTATTAGCAGCTGTTGGGTATTTATCCTTCTCGTCTGCGGCCACTTGCTGAAGCACCTTAACTGCAAGATACGGAGCACATGCCGTACCGAAGGTTACCCTCAATAAACGATATTCATTATTTTGATGACCATGACTTTCTTTCCACACAATTCTTTGAAAGTCAATGTCCTGTTCATCAACCTTGATTTGCCGGTACATTTTAACAATGTCTGCAGATAAACATATTGGATACAATCTCCATTTCAACAAAATATGCCTTAAAGTTGGCTGCAAGGTAGGGCCTATCATTAAAAGATCATTTAATGACACCCCGTTTTCACCTTTACAGGATGCATCAAACACTATCCTCACTTGCGTGGTGTCTTTGTCCTCCCTAACAACCGCGAAATGAGGTAAGTAAATTCCGTTCGAGTTATTTATTTCTTTTTCAGGAACCTTCTCCATATGTCCCAGCAGTAAGTATTCATCTAACACCTTTTGATACTTTACTTTCATTTCTTCATTTTTACTCAATCTAGTAACTAATGACGTAAGTCTCTTTTCAGCTATCTTTTTTGAATTCTTTATTTTGAATTCAGGATCTGTGGCTTTAAACGGCAACCGTACGATATACCGCCCATCACCGTCTCTTTTTGTAGTTTCATCAAAGAAACGTTCGCATTGTTTTTCTTCCTCAGTTAAGATATTTTTGTTGATCACTGTATCTGCCTCTAATTCCCAGAACTTTTTTAATACGTCATTTTCCTCCACATAGGAATGCATAACTACAACATTCTCATGAGGTTGATGTGATTTTTCTACCACACCCGAAATAATCCACCCAAACAAAGTAGCTTGCGCTACTAAAGTTCCCTGAGGTCCCTTTTTCATTCCTTCTTGAATTACTTGACCGTAAACCTCGGCACCAAGCAAAATATCAATCTTGTTTGGTGTGTTATATTGTGGATCTGCTAAAGGTAAGTCATATATCCAATCCATAGATACAATTTTCTTGCAAGGAAGAAACGTGGTTATTGTTTTCAGTACATAAGCGGCAACTGAAACTTTTACGCTTGGATCATGAATAGAGGTAAGTGTTATTTCTACCATATACTTTGACAAAATATGAGTATTTCCTTCCAGTCCTGAAATGTGTCCCCTTACTGGCGTCTTTTTAAGACCCAAGTACTGAGCAGTTGCTTCTGTCACAAAGGAAGCTTGAGACCCTTGATCAAGCAACGCCCTGATAGTGTGACTCATTCCATTCCTGGCTGTAGCGTTTACCAGAGCCGTGGCTAGCAACACCTGATTATGCCTTTTAATTTTGTTAGACGAGAAAAATGTAGACACTGTGTCAGAGTCTAACGGTTTGGATGGTGTAGCCTTCTGTTCAATAGATGTGTCTTCGTCATCGTTCCGAGGCACGTTACCATTTGTAGCGTTTTCTGCATCGCTATTTACCTGACCAGCGGGATGGAGCAAAGAATGATGTTTACGCTTGCAAACTCGACATACTGCTGAACTCAAACACTGCTTGGCCGAATGGTTATGCCCTAAGCAGTTGAAACATAAACCGTTTTGTCCTACAAACTCCCGTCTGGCATTTACATCAGTTTTTATGAAATTTTTACAATTTATTATTTTATGATTCTCCTTACAGAATTTACACTGCATAGTAGACGCATGAAACACTTTAGGTTTCTCTATTTGTTTTGCTCTTACTGTGTTGGATCCCGCATCCAAAAATTCAAACGCTCGATAACGACTAGTTAGAAAATTTTTAAACTGTTCAAAAGTTGGCAAACCATCGGAAGAATTATCGCTCGTCACGTTTAATTCCCACTGTTTTCGGGATTCCGGATCCAACTTTAAGGTAAGTATATGAATTACTATGAGGTCCCAGTTAGTAGTATTGATACCAAGGTTATTCAATGCATGTAAACAATCGTTAGTATTATCCATCAATTCCTTGAGACCCATAGCTGATTCGTTACTTAGATTCTTTTGACTGAGTAACCTTTTCAAAATGAAATGTGATAAATATCTTTTATTATTATACCGCGCGTTCAGTTGTTCCCAGCATTGTTCATAATTTGTATCTGATATGGGTATTTGTCTTAGTAGCTGTTCCGCTTCCCCAGACAAATATCCTTTTAAATATTGCATCCGTTGTACATTATCTAATGAGTTATTATTATGAATTAGCGATACGAATAAATCTCGAAAGGTAACCCAGTCTGTATATTTTCCGGAAAATACAGGAATAACAATTTTAGGTAATTGAACTTGACATTGTTTAAAATTATTTGTTACATCTTTAGGATTTTCTTTTTGACTTTCCTCTTTAACTTCAAATGATTCCAGAACAGTTTCTAATTCAGTCTTATACTGAATGTAGACTTCTTCAGTTATATCATAAATATCTTTTTGAACATATGAACTTTGTTTTAAGTCATGTGGATCATATTCTTCGTATAATTTACTGTGACTATCTGCTAACTGATCCCACAATTTCTCTAAATTTTCCAATCTAACTTTAACATAAGGACGGGTTATTCTTTCTTTTGGTGACTTTTTAAAGTTACCGTAAGCTTTATTAATTCTGGTACAAGTATCTTCTAACTTATTAACCAAAGACTCCATTTTTTATGAAGTAACCTAAAATATTTTATTGTTTGTCAAACAGCCAAACTACCAACAAACTTGTAAACTTTCAATTATCTAAGAAGTAGATAACTGTACGAGATGTTAAAAACTGCAAGTGTTGAACACGATTTGAGGAAAATATTACCAGTTAATAAATTATTATTATCATAATTTTGTCGTAAACGAAATAAGTGTAAAAATTACAAGTCTTTAAAACATAAAATTTTTAAAAATTTGGGCATAGGTTCCCCGTCATAACCAATTTTCCTTAAAATTAAGCTATGTCTAAAACACTGTAAATATTCTAAGTCCAAAAGTTTATATTCTGATAATTTTTCTAAGTTCCAATCTTCAAAGAAATAAGGTTCACAATTAAAGTTAATTTCCAAAACGTTCTGCAACTGACTGAACTAATAGCACTTGCACTACTAATATAAAAAGTTCACTCACGGTTGTCCCACTTGATTGATACCACCTGATGAGTCGTCCACTGATTGATAAGGAATGACGATGCGTCCCCGCACGTCACACCTCCTGGTCACCCTTGTTGCTGATCCCTGACGATGACGTCACCCGGCACCGTCTGCAGTAGCGCGCTGCCAGCACTGCTACTGCTGCTTGCGGAGTTGCTGCTGCTGCTGCTGCTTAACCGCTGCTGCTTTGCTACTTGGCCAGTTTGCGCAAGCGATCCACTTGCCCAGCCAAGACGTGGTTGACACAAAAACTATCGGACAATGTCCGGCTTCGAAGGACCATATGAACAACCCGTTCACTTCACAACACTGCTGCAGCACTCACTATCACAACTAACCAGGGTGATAATACAGAGAAACAACTGAATGTACTTCAAAGTGTGTATTGAGCTTTTTTTTGCTTAACAAATTCACTGACCTAGGTAAATGGTGGAAAATCTTAACAGCGAGATTCACAAATCGACCACAAATGAACAACGCCATCTATCGGCACAAAAGATAACTATTTTTCTCAAACACCTTACTCAGGCATAAATATTGGATTTTAGCTGCACGACGAATAATTCGCCACAGAATATATAAATGTAACGTCTGTTTTAAATTCCGTCCTCGCCAGGTCTTTCCTCTCATGGCTGACCTTCCTAGCCATCGCGTCAAGCAGGTAGATAAAGCGTTCACACATACCGGTTGTGATTACGCAGGACCGCTGCAGTACACGCCAGTGCGTGGTCGAGGCGTTAAAAGCCGTAAAGCTTGGCTATGCATTTTCACATGCTTGACGACGCGCGCTACACATATTGAAGTTGCGACGGATCTGAGCACAGTGTCATTTCTGGCAGCCCTAAAACGATTTCTTTCGCGACGCGGCCCTATACAATGTTTGTACACGGACCACGGAACTAATTTCGTAGGTGCAAATGCTTATTTACGCGATCTCTATAAGTTTATCAAAGGAGAATATCGTACCCGTCTTCAGGAAGAACTTTCCATGGATCATATAGATTGGAAGTTTATTCCGCCCGCTTCTCCACATTTCGGCGGATGTTGGGAAAGAATGGTCAAGGTAATAAAAACGCATCTCTTCAAGATCATAGGTCAACAGATTCTCTCCTACGAAGAGCTTTTAACTGTGCTCGCTCAAGTCGAGGCACTGGTTAACTCGCGTCCGCTCACAGCACTGAGTAGTGACCCTGCAGAACCATCCGCGTTAACCCCTGCGCATTTCCTGAACACAGCGCCATTGTCGTCACTTCCCGCTCCTGAAGCTGACTCTTCTAGCTTGCTTCAGAGACATAGTCTGCTTGATAAGCTCGTGCAGTCATTCTGGCGGCGCTGGCGTTCTGAATACCTTCATCAGCTTCAGGCTAGGTCCAAGTGGAATAGTCCTGCATCCCCTATACAGGAGGGTACGTTAGTCATTGTCATGAATGATAATTCTCCGCCGCTTTCGTGGCCCTTAGCCCTCATAGAGAAATTGCACACATCTAAAGACGGTACAACCCGCGTTGTTACTGTAAAAACCGCGAAGGGTAGTTATATGCGCCCTGTTGTGCGTCTCTGTCCGCTACCGACTCAGTGAGATCTAGCCTGAAGTTGGATCTCTCTCTTAGTTTAGGTATTTAGTTAATAGCTTTCGTTATAAGTGTTCCGATAGAGTTAATTTAGATTATTTAATATCATAACGCTGTCTTAGCTTATGGGTAGGTTATGCGGTAGTATACCTAACATGGCTTATTTTATTTTGGTTCCTTCTAAAGGCAACCCTTTAAAGCCGGGGGGAAATGGTAACGCCATCTCTTGGGGTATTTACAACTAATTACAACGGGCGATGATATATCCCTTTCTCCCTCCTAAAAAAGCACGCCTTGACCGAGGACGCGCATTATTCCCGCTCGGACGGTGAGGCCGCTAAGCCGTGTGTGAAAACGCTGCGCGCACGCCGCCGCTCTGCTCGCTTAATCCGCTTCAACCGCTTTCAACAAAAACTGTGATTGAACTATTTAACTAATAACAGCCCGCGGGTGTCGTTGTGTAATTTGGTGCATGTGGGACTCCATTTAGTCGAGCTTCGAAAACGGGATCCCGTCGCCGCCATCTTCAAGCTGAACGCGTGTCGCGCGCGACCCGCAAAGGAAGATATTGCAAGGTAAGGCGTGCTCTTCCTTGTACCCATTCCTACTTATTTATCGCCCGTTCATCACCACCGCCAACCTTTAAATACAGTCCACTTAAATAAAATAAATTTTGAATTTGGTAGTTTTCCATACCAATACTTTATACCATGACTACGAGGAGCTCGTGGCTAAGAAATAACAAGCCACGCGGATCGATCCATCAGGTTAAGCTACGCTTGCCGAAGTTGGTCAGTGGATGGATGACCATCTTTACATACCGAGACTCCTCCGTGCCTCGGAAAGCACGTTAAGCCGTTGGTCCCAGCTGTCATTCGTGGATCTTTGACTGTCGTTACGAGTCGTCAGAAGCCCGAAAGTCTTTAGGGGTATTTATTTATTTATTTATTTAATACTTCAAGCACAGGAATGTACAGAGGCGGACTTAATGCCATAGGCATTTTCTACCAGTCAACCTTAGGGTGATGCAGAGACAAACAGTGGTAGGTGCAATTTACGAAAAATTGAGGATGTTTTATTTTATTTAAGTTAATATAAAGAAACACATATACCTATTACAAACTATAAACATAATATATATGCCTAATTATATATAAATACTAGCTGCCCGCCCCAGCTTCGCATGGGTAGCTGCAATAAATTAAAATTGCGACTATAATTTGAGATTTAAACTATCCTATCTCTCAAGTTGGATCGAACTGCACATGGTGTGCGAATTTTATTATAATCGGTTAAGTGGTTTAGGAGTCCATTGAGGACAAACATTGTGACACGAGATTTATATATATTAAGATAAGTACAAATAAATACATATACATAAATACACGAATATACTAAAACAAATAAGACAAACAATGGGAAAACATTAACGTTGTGATGATACTGCCAGCTTCTTACGAATATGCTCGCGAACTTTAACTTTAAAGGATAATCGGTTGGTTGCCATCCTGATTTCCTGGGGAAGAGCATTCCACAAAGAGATAGACTGAACGAAGAAGGAAGAATGAATGAAGTCTGTGCGGTGAGTGGGACAATGAAGAACGCGATTATTTGATGACCGTAGATTAACAGGAACAGGGTGGGTGGCTTCCGGGTATGAGGAACAAAAATATAGGGGTGTAAAGTTCACTCATCCACCATAGAAAAGGGAGGATCCTCCAACCAGACGGGTTGTTATGTCTGTCGGGCAACTGCCCATATGTTGATTTCGGATAGTCTTATCTATGTTTTTCGCTTGGTAAACTCTAACTGCGAGATGCAGGAATTGTGTGACGTCATGTCTTTTACTGCGTAGTTTTTTATGTCGCGGTGTAACCGCTACATCACTCCCCTCCGGAGACCGGAGGTCGATAGTGGGCTGAGTCTTGGATCTTGCGATGCTTCACAGTGCCAGCTGTGGTTCCAGTGAGTCGGAACCGGGTGCCGCTCAGTTCACAGTGGGTCGGAACTGTCTGCAGTGATTGCGGCGATGGTGATTGTGGTTCCAGTGAGTCAGAACCGGGTGCCGCACAGTTCACGGTGGGTCGGAACTGTTTTGCGGTGATTGAGGCGATTGTGGTGATTGTGGCGATTGCGGTGATTGAGGTGATTGCGGTGATTGAGGTGATTGCGGTGATTGCGGTGATTCCCCAGTGAGTCGGGGTGATGTGGCTGAGGGTGATGACCAGGAATGCGCGTTCGCTGCATGCTGGTGGTCAGGATACCCGTTGAAGCCGTGGGTGCTGGCTGGCTGTGTGACTCGTCTCACGAAAGCTGTCGGGAGTGATGATGATGATGACGTCACGCTGAAGTAGTTGCACGAAGGCTGCGTTGACGTTCATATTCGGGGTCACCAATTTACGGGTATGAGGAACAGGGTGTAAAGTTCACTCATCCACCATAGAAAAGGGAGGATCCTCCAACTAGACGGGTTGTTATGTCTGGCGGGCAACTGCCCATATGTTGATTTCGGATAGTCTTATCTATGTTTTTCGCTTGGTAAACTCTAACTGCGAGATGCAGGAATTGTGTGACGTCATGTCTTTTACTGCGTAGTTTTTTATGTCGCGGTGTAACCGCTACAAGTCTGACACCAGTCTTACCAAGGGGTATCGTATTACCCAGTTACTGGGTTGTGGAGGTCAGATAGGCAGTCGCTCCATGTAAAATACTGGTATTCAGCTGCATCCGGTCAGACTGGAAGCCGACCCCAAGATATTTGGGAAAAGGCTAGGAAGATTGATACCATGACTACGAGAAAAAGAAAGATTTAACCGAGAATAAACATTTAATGAAGAAAAATGTCAGTGCCGGGAGCACTCCTGGAGGGTTCACCTAGTAGCATATGGGATGCCGGGAGCTCTCGCGGAAGGCGAAGTTAGTTTAGTTAGCGAATATCGATTATAAACCGTGAAAATAAAATCTGATATTGTATATTTTAACATTTATTAGTGTATGGGTTGATTTTAAAACGGTTGTTTACGGTTACATGATTGTATAATTCACAAAAAAAAATGGTTGGAAACTACGTCTAGCTACATGACCGCCTGAAAATACTATTTTACTTCGTTAAAAAAGTGTTTTATAACACTGTACGTAATGCCGGCAACCCTCCCGGAAGTTTCACTTATATGTATGGCGGCATGGCGTATGAGTTCTATAAAAATGGGTGGAGTCGAAATTGAGTATAGCATTGAGATGGAGGTCGAATATATTGGTGTGTTCTTAATTGAATCACCAAAATAATGATTAAAAGAGCGTTTTATTCATTATTTCAGTGAATAAAATACGCTTTTTAGAGGGGGAATGGTATAAAACTATAATACCTATTCGATCCTTCTCATTGAACCATTTCGCCATACCTTTCTGAAACACGGTGTAAAGCAATAATAGTAGATTATACAACAAGTGAAAAAACTTTTTACAAAAAAAAAAAACAATTCTTCCAAAAAAACACTACAAAGTGAAAAATAACTTTAATTTCGGAAGTCGGTGTCTTTGAATTTTCGTTTTTTGCCACCGACTTCCGAAATTAAAGTAAGTATATAATAAGCATTATATAAAATAAATAACAATAATACAAAAAAAAAAGACGTGTGGCACTCGGGGACTGCCGCGGTATAGTAGATTGTTATACAAGGAGCTAAAATGACTCATTATAACGAGGTAGTTTTACTCCCGAGCTTTAGCGAGGGAGTAAACAGAAACCGAGGTATAATGGGTTTTTAGCGCCGTGTGTTACACTCTACTTTTCACTACGATTGCGAGAAAATAAAATAGTAAATAAAATAATAATTATTTATTAATAGTATATTATGCAACTAATGAATAAAGGACGGATTTAAAGCGAGGGCTATAGATGAATCACGATCAAGTGAAGGATTCTAACGACTGAATCACGACCGTAGGGAGTGATTCATGATGATTGAATCACGAGCGCAGCGAGTGATTCAAGTGTTAGAATCCTGAGCGACGCGAGTGATTCATGGCCCTCGATATAAATCCGTTTTATTCAAGAGTTGCATACTATACTTTATACCATGACTACGAGAAAAAGAAAGATTTAAGCGAAAATAGACATTTAATAAAAGGTTAACACGTTCAGTGTCGGGAGCCCTCCTGGAGGGTTCACCTACTTGGATATGGGATGTCGGGAGCCCTCGCGGAGGGCTCATTTTAAATGTAGACATTCAGGGTCGGGAGCCCTCCTAGAGGGTTCACCTACATGGATATGGGATGTCGGGAGCCCTCGCGGAGGGCTTATTTTAAATGTAGACATTCAGTGTCGGGAGCCCTCCTGGAGGGTTCACCTACTTGGATATGGGATGTCGGGAGCCCTCGCGGAGGGCTCATTTTAAATGTAGACGGTCAGTGTCGGGAGCCCTCCTGGAGGGTTCACCTACTTGGATATGGAATGCCGGGAACCCTCGCAGAGGGCTCATTTTAAATGTAGACGTTCAGTGTCGGGAGCCCTCCTGGAGGGTTCACCTACTTGGGTATGGGATGCCGGGAGCCCTCGTGGACGTTGGAAGTGAAACCTCCCGGAGGTTTCACTTCCAACTACGAATAATAAAAGTCATAGACTTTTATGGCGGAATTATGAGTTATGAGTTCTATGAAAATGGGTGGAGTCGAAAGTGTTAAGGAGGTTGTATAGCATTGAGATAGAGGTCGAATACATTGGTGTGTTCTAAATTCAAACACCAAAATAGTGATTAAAAGAGCTTTTTATTCACTGTTTTCAGTGAATAAAATAAGCTTTTTAGAGGGGGAATGGTATAAAAATTATTTATTTTCCTTTCTCTTCCATCTGCAAATTAGGCTCTCCATTCTCACTAGATGATGACATTTTCACTGTTGTAAATTATATTAAGGTCACCAATGCAATTTATAATAATTGGAGAAAAATCATAAATATATCTATCTTACCTATCTTGCCTATCTTGCCTATCTTACCTATCTTACCTATCTTACCTATCTTACCTATCTTACCTATCTTACCTATCTTACCTTTCTTACCTATCTTACCCATCTTACCTATCTTACCTATCTTACCTATCTTACCTATCTTACCTATCGTACCTATCTTACCTATCTTACCTATCTTACCTATCTTACCTATCTTACCCATTTCACCTATCTCACCTATCTCACCTATCTCACCTATCTCACCTATCTCACCTATCTCACCTATCTCACCTATCTCACCTATCTCACCTATCTCACCTATCTCACCTATCTCACCTATCTCACCTATCTCACCTATCTCACCTATCTCACCTATCTCACCTATCTCACCTATCTCACCTATCTCACCTATCTCACCTATCTCACCTATCTCACCTATCTCACCTATCTCACCTATCTCACCTATCTCACCTATCTCACCTATCTCACCTATCTCACCTATCTCACCTATCTCACCTATCTCACCTATCTCACCTATCTCACCTATCTCACCTATCTCACCTATCTCACCTATCTCACCTATCTCACCTATCTCACCTATCTCACCTATCTCACCTATCTCACCTATCTCACCTATCTCACCTATCTCACCTATCTCACCTATCTCACCTATCTCACCTATCTTACCTATCTCACCTATCCTACCTATCCTACATATCCTACCTATCCTACCTATCCTACCTATCCTACCTAAGAACAAAGACTTTTCGTCTTTGGGTGGTAGGCTCGTTGGAAACAGACAAAAATTAAAAAAAAATTACTTTAGCCCCTAGAGGATGACATGCTATTTTATCTTCGCTCTGGTACGCTACAATGACGGATTTTTTGAGCAAGAGAAGTGAAAAAGCTATTGCATAGCATTTTTTATCGCCGATACAACCAATGCCACCTAGAGGCGAGTTGCTGAACTAAAGAGACAAGCGTGATATTTCAAAAAGTCATTAAAAGTTCTGCTATTCATCGATAGATGGCAAAACTAAAAAAACTTTTTACAAAAAAAATTAAAACCGACTTCCAAAAAAAACCACTACAAAGTGAAAAATAACTTTAATTTCGGAAGTCGGTGTCTTTGTTTTTTAATTTTCGTTTTTTGCCACCGACTTCCGAAATTAAAGTTATTTTTCACTTTGTAGTGGTTTTTTTTGGAAGTCGGTTTTAATTTTTTTTTTTTTAAGTTTTTATTTTTCACTTTTTAGTTGTGGTACCTACCCCACACAATATCCAATACCACTAACTGCAATAAATAACAGTGACAGGAAGTTATCATCATATCGTCCATATAAACTACTGATTACTGCATCACATCATGGGGAGGTGCCGCAAAAACTCACCTCATCGAAGTTGAAAGGGCACAGCGAGCCATACTCAAGGTTGGAGCTGGTCTTCCCTTTCGTTTTTCAACTATCGACCTATACAAAGAATGGGACACCCTCACCGTCAGACAAACGTTCATACTACGTGTATTACTTAAAAAACACTCTCAAATGCAGTTTGACGCTAAGCTACTCAAAGACAACCGACGAAAGGGTAGGGTATGTCCCACGGCTCAATTCAAATCCACGCTCCCTAAAAGATTCTATTGCTTCCTTGGGCACTATCTTTACAATAAATTGAATAAATTCCTAAACCTATATCCAAAAACTCGATCAAGCTGTATCATAGAAATAAAAAAATACTTAAAAACCCTAGACTATCATAAAACCGAGAATCTTTTGTCCGTTCTGAAATAAATCTAATTTTGACCAACCCAACACATACATAACTGTTCCTCGACTCCTTGAAAAATAACTCTCGCTTCACTCACTCCACAATAGTCACTTCACATAGTTCACTCACACACTGCTCATCTGAATTACTCACATCCATCTCCTACCAGTCTAACACTTCACACAAGATAAACACTCACTCACACATCTGGTCTCGTCTCACAACATGACTCAATAAGCTCTGCAGAATTTTAATTGTTATTACTTCTTCTTCTTTTATTTGTCTTAAGCATATTATTGTTTTAACTCCTACTTAGTTCTTATTTTTGTTATGCAATTGTTTAATTTACACTCTTGCACGGTATCTAGTTAAAGCTAATTCTAGCCGTGGAGGGGGCCTGGTGACATGTAACACAGGTTTTCCCAAAAACCTATATCAGGCACCAGTCTCTCACAAAGGTGGAATACAGCCGAGACATTTTTGTACGCATTACCTTTAAGTCAGCTTTGTGAAGAGAAAATAAATGATTATTGAATTGAATTGAATTGAATAAACTAAGTGGGAAAAATATGTATTATTGAAGCTAACTCAAAAACTATCTAAGCAAAGTCAATAAAATTTATATGGGACCACCTCGGGAGCTTACCCTTTCAAAAATCGGTCCACAATTGGCGGAGATATCGGTGAACATACATAAAAAAAAAAAAAAAACACATAAAGTCGAACATAGAACCTCCTCCTTTTTGGAAGTCGGTTAAAAAGTATCACCGCTGTGCCGGTCGGAGTGGGGGGTGTTAGGTTATTTTCGTTACGGAATTTCTGGATTCGGTCTCCAAGCTCAAGGCCCGCAATAGAAGCTATGCAATAGCTTTTAAAAAGTCTTTACAAACATTACCATGCGTTTGACACAAAATTGCTACCTTAAAATAATGGCATAGCAGCATGGAATTAGTATGTACCTACTATCAGTCTTTAATAGTCATTGTTACGTCATCATTACGCGACAATATTTACAGCACCATGTTTTCTGTTTCTAGGGCACGAATGTACTGCCGTAGAAGCGAGTACCTATAAGATGCCGACGAGTTGAAGAGCACAACAGTATGTAACGTTCCAGATACAGCGAGCCTCCCAAACGGAGATATTTTGTTGTGCCAGTAATAAAATACTTGATATAACCTTGCCATTGTTATACATTTAGCCCCCGCTACCCTGTTGCCCTGTTACCCTGCTCCCGCTGCCCTATTGCCCCGCTCCCGCTGCCCAGTTTCCCTGCTCTCGCTGCCCTGTTGCTCTGCTCCCGCTGCCCTGTTGCCCTGCTCCCGCTGCCCTATTGCCCCGCTCCCGCTGTCCTATTGCCCCGCTCCCGCTGCCCAGTTGCCCTGCTCCCGCTGCCCTGTTGCTCTGCTCCCGCTGCCCTGTTGGTCTCGTGGTCACAAGGGCGACGGAATTTATTGCTAACAGCCTGGAGTTTGGAAGTAGGCAGAGTTTAATAACCCCGTGACTTAGTGCCGCACCTTAAGCCGCTGGTCCTACGTCTAATTTTTCTCCGGTCGTATCTGATTGCCGTCTTATCGGACTACGAGAGTGTGCGAAATTAACTCGCAGATGTAGGTAAATCAATAGATATCAGCGTAACCGAACATAACATGAAAAAAAAGATGATCAGGAACACTTACATATTTCTAACTACTCACTAGCAGCATGCTACGCTAGACCAGATAGAAACGGGGGCTCGTGAATTCTCGTAAAAAACACACATCAATTTGAAACCATTAATGTAAATAAATGGGCCATTACTAATCAAATTGAATACTGTGCGATAAAACTGATTTTCCATCCTATCATCATTATTTGTATCTATAGACCGCCAAATCATAGTAAAGATCAATGTTATTTAATAATTTAGATATGATGTTAAACGAAATATGTTTAAAACGTAATAGTAGGATTATACTATGTTGAGATTTTATTAAAGACATTTGCAAAAATTGTAAAAAATCTATCACCTTTCAAAATATACTGCGTAGCTATAACTTGATTCTGGGGACGCGATCTCCAACCCGTCTGAGTAGCGGGACCTGCATTGACAACATCATTCATAATATTAGAGGAAGTAGCTGCGAGGTCACAGAATTGGCAATATCAGACCATACAGCACAACTGCTAAAATGTCGTGTCAAAAAAACCTGCACGTTCTCTCATTGGTTTATCTACAAACGTGACTATAGTGATGGAAATATTAGAAAGTTTAGGGAATGCCTGCAAAGGGGTTTGAAGATTTTGGCCCTAAAATCAGCCACCATTTTGTTTTTTTTTCAAACTCGAGGTGCACAATAAACTTCATATATTTGGATAGGGGACACTTATACAAACATAAAACTTCATATAACATAACATCATAAAGCGTCACGTTTCTGAGATATTCAAAGATAAATATAACAATTATTATAACGATTTTTTTTATTTATGTTGTAGTTACTTCATGTTGATTAAGTTATTTACACATTAATTAATTGACTACACGGTATAAATAATATCATCCAAGAAGGCAGCTGGAGGCTGAATAGGTTTTTCTTGGATGTCGCGCCCATACCATGCACCATATAAGACATATACCTTATAACACACGTCCTCATTCGGCGGAGGGTATACATTTATATTTTTGTCTCTTTCGCTCTTAACTAAAATATTACCTATACATGATGCAATTATGTTTTCATAGTTCAATATACTGAAGGGAAAAAAACAAAAAAATCCTTGTTTCAGGGTTCAGTTTCGACGTATATTTCGGTGAATCACTCCGAAACGTGACGCTTTAGGATATTATGTCGTATGACATTTTTTGTTTGTATAAGTGTCCTCTATCTAAATATATAACTTTCGATTTTCACCGCGATTCTGAAAAAATATCAAAATGGCGGCATCATGTTAGGGCCACCCTCCATACAAAAATCTTCTAACCCCATTTCATGATACCTATAAATGCTCAGATCCAAATAAAGCATTGAATGAATTCTACGACCTATTTAAATTATTCTATGACCTATGTTTCCCAGTAAACAAAATAAAAATTTCGGTAATTAAAAAACCAAAGTCGAACATTTTGACTGTCGGACTGAAAAAATTTTCGAAACGTAAAAGGGACATTCTATGGAAATATACACTGTGCTAGAACAAACGTTGTTCAGACCATGGTCTACTACCATTATAGACCATTCAATAAAATAAAAAAAACGTCAATGATATTTGAAAAAAGACAGATTTTTCTATGGTGATGTGTACTATGACCTGAATGCAGATCTCCTCAATAAACTTGACCGCCTTCTAAATAACTGCATTCGATTCGTTTTCAATCTTCGTAAGTATGATCATGTGTCTGCGCATCGAGTGCTTTTAAAATGGTTACCCATACGTCAGCGCAGAGAGTTGAGGGCTCTGTCTATGTTGTTTTCTATACTCGACAAACCCACTTCTCCTTCTTACCTGACTTCCCATTGTTCAATACCTATGCTCTGCCCATAGTAAAAATCTACGGTCTACCAACAATCGTCTTCTACGATGTCCTTCTCACCGCTCTGGTTTTATTCACTCTTCGTTCTTTGTCCAGGCGGTATTTCTCTGGAATTCGCTCCCTCTGAACATCAGGATGGCAACCTGAGATGATTTATTCCATCAATGAATATTATTAGTGTAAAACGTAAAACTTATTTATTATAATTATTATGACATCTACATATTGACATTACATAATAATATTCAATATTTTCATTATTCTAGCAATTTTTAATTTTATGGACATGATATTATTATTGAATGCTATTTTTAATATTAATTATTTTAATATATAATATATATATTTATTGAATAAAAACGTTACAAAAAGTGTACACTTAGTCAACAGTAGAATTTCCCAAATAATAATGATCGTGCCTAAAAATAAGATAAACTAAAACTAAAATATGTTAGAACAGATGCAAGTAATGATGGTTCGGAATTACAATGTTAGGTAGCGACCCGCCCGAACTAGGTTAATTCAAACCTGTGTTTCAGGCCATCACTTTACATTTCAATTACATTGGAGCACAATTTTTTTAAGAACTAATATAAAATAATCTAAACTATTAACAAATATGAGAAAAAGCACATTGGTACATTAATATCTAAAACTAAACCTATGTAAATATACAAAAGTAAATACTTACGAGGGAATAAATTATCATCATGACAATATTTCTAGAAGTTTTTCTGTGTCTGTGTAATTGAGTATGGCTAAATGTTCAGATAATATTTTACTACATTTTTTATAACTTACACTATAGAAGCTAAGTAACTTGTTGAGCCTATTGTACAGAAAAGGTCCTAAAAACACATAAAATCTATTAGCAAACGCATGTCTAGTTTGAGGCTTTATGCAAACCAAGTCCTTCCTTCTCTTGTCGGAAGGTACTGGGTCAAAAGGAACTGCAGTGTGCTGGTGTAGTACTATACTTAGTATAAATAATTAAGATAAGATAAGATAATCGTTTATTTCTCACCACAATATAGGTACATTAGAGAGGTATCATAACTAATAAAATTACATCACAATATACTGTGGGAGACTGGTGCCTAAGCTAGACGGGAGGTCTGTATTTCAGGACACCAGGTCTCCACCCCTTGGGTAATGCTTACATTTTAAATTTTTGTGTACAATAATTGGTGTAGTAAGAATTTCTAAAAGTATAGACTTGTAAGTTTAAATATAAAAATAAAAAAGAAAATGGTATTAATTATTGGTGCTTTGCTAATGTTAGTAGGTATGTTTAGTCGTTATGAATGTGTATCTGTGAGTGTGGTGGTAGTGTGGGGGTAGTGTGTTGTGGGGGTTTTTGGGGGTTTTTAATTGTCGTACTGTTAGTACATTACATGCTGTGTAGAGCTCGTGCGAAGGAAATCTAAAAGGGCGAAAGGTAGCAACCTTTAGAATTGCTCTTTGAGCACGCTCTAGAGGGAGTAAAATTGTTTTTGCAGCGCTACCCCACGAAGTTATGCAATAGGTAAGAATTGATTGACACAAAGCTAAATAAACCTGTTTAATTAATTTATAGTCTGCTACGTTGCGTAAATTCTTAAAGACATATATTAATTTGCGCACTCTAGTACAAAGTAACTCGATATGTTTACGGAAATTTAAATTGGAGTCAATAGTGACACCCAGATATTTTAAATGGTCAGCTTTAGCTAAAGTGGGGCAGGAACATGCAGTGTCAGCGTCCGTGTTACAATTGTGTGCGTAAAGGTTTAGATTTGTAAGCGGTATGTTAGTATTTCTCATTGCAAATAAAATGTATTTTGTTTTGTCTGTATTTAACGTTAGTAGATTATTATGAAGCCAATTAGATACAATGTTAAAACCATTCTGAGCATATTTGTAGACCCCATCTCTTGATTTAGCTGAGAACAATAGAGCGGTGTCATCCGCATAAGACATTATAACACCATTTTGGAGTGACAAGCGGCACAGGTCATTTATGTAGATTAAAAATAACGTAGGGCCCAAAATGCTCCCTTGAGGAATTCCAAAACAACTATTTTTAAGTTCAGAACTTGTATAATGATCAATTTTTACACATTGCTGACGATCGCTAAGATAATCAGAAAAAGTTGTGCTCCTCTTATCCCAAGTGTTTCAAGCTTGTGCAAAAGTAAAGTACATGAAATTGTGTCAAAGGCTTTGGCTAGGTCTAGAAAGATCCCAATTGTGTGCATACCATTGTCTAGATTGGTAGTGACATGATAAGTCAATTTGTGTACAGCTTGGCTAGTTGATCTTTTGGGCCTAAAACCAAATTGATTATCGGAAAGCAGTTTGTTATCTTCCAGATATTTTAACAATCTGCTGTTAATTATTTTTTCTAAAATCTTTGAAAGGCCTGTTAACACTGAAATGGGTCTGTAGTTATTCACACAGTTTTTGTCGCCAGACTTGAATACAGGTGTGACCACAGCTTTTTTAAACAATTTAGGGAATATACCTTTGGATAAACAAAGTTGAAAAATATGTGTTAGCGGAGGGGCAAGTAAGTAATTAAATCTTTTAAGTATATTATTAGGTATGTCATCCCACCCAGTAGCACAAATATCCTTTAACCCGTTAATTATTCTTACTACCTCGTAAACGTCGGTATCTAATAATACAAATGACTTTAGTGTAGAGGAAGTCGTAGTTGGGTTTTGACGGGAAAAATTACCAGAATTTAAATTTTTTTCAGCCAAATTTTTACCAATGTTAGCAAAAAAGTTATTTATTTTATTCATTGCTGCGGATGGGTCAGTCTCTGTTGATAGTAAATCAAACGGAGGTTCGGGATTTTTCGATCTAAATGTATTATTTTTTATAAATTTCCACACAAGTTTACTATTTGTCCCCGCCTTCTGTAATTCATTTTTATATTTTTATCATATAGATTTTTTTGTTTTTTCAAAAGGTTATTGCAGAAGTTTCGATACCTTTTATATGTAAGAGAAAGTATTTCGTTCTCAGGTGCGAGTTTCGATTTAAGATGAAGTTTGTCTCTATGTCTTACACAACGAACGAGACCGGGTGTAATCCAAGGTTTAATACAGCAATACTTTCTAGGCATTTTTTTTGTGAATGTGTTTTTCCTTATTGCATATTCAGAATTCAACTCCGATAGTATCAGTATTAGTAACGAAATTGAGGCTAGCGGTGAAATCGAGTGCACTATAGTAGACGACCCCTCTACCTGTAAAATGTATTTCCACCCCACTCTTTCCAAAAATTCATTGACAATTCTCGCTGTGAACATACGTAGCGTCAAGAAAAACTTTGATGCCCTAATGCTTTTTCTCTCTAACATCGACATTATCGTGGACTGCATAGTGTTGACAGAATGCTGGATCGATAGTGGCTCGACTATTAATCACATTGATAATTACACTTCCTTTCATACTACACGCAGCCAGAACCAAAACGATGGTGTCATAGTATATGTCAGGGAATGCTTTAATAACGTACAAGCTCAAGAGCCAGATGTGACTGATGGTAACTGCCTTGTAATAAACATGGACAAATTTACCCTCATCGCCTCATACAGACCTCCATGTTACGCCAATCCGTCAAATTACATTACGTCTGTCAACGAACTGCTCAGTAACATCCACTCCGAAAATATTATTCTTGCTGGCGATATTAATATCAACATCCTTCCGGAAAAGATCACTGGCCACGCAGCGGAATATATCAGTATGCTAGCCGCTCATGATCTAAGGCAAGGTGTTAATAAGCCTACTAGACAGGGCAACTGCCTGGATCATTTTATGGTCAAGACGCATAAGCTTGTTAAAACCTTTATTTTTGATCCACTTACAGATCATAGTCCTATACTGTTGCATATAGAAGACATTCAGTTTGCTAAAAAAGAGACTGAGCACTTTAGAATTAATATTAATTACGAACAATTAGAGACGGATTTGGACAACATTGATTGGGTCAGTAATTATAACATGCAAAATGTTAATGAAGCCGCAGAGTTCCTAGTTGATACACTTCGAGAAATCATCATAAAAAATACAAACAAAACAAAAATATCAAAAAAAAAGAATCCCCTTAAGCCATGGATTACAGTTGGCATAGTGAAATGTATACGTAAGCGGGACAGAATGCATCTAAAAGTAAAAAAATCGCCAATTGACGAGGAACTCCGAGAACAGTACATTAAATACAGAAATACCTGCAATACACTGACAGAAACGTTAAGGCGCTCTTATTACGAGGCTGAATTACACAAAAATAAAAACAACCTGAAAAAGACCTGGAATATAATTAAAGACATGTGTAACTTAAAAAAAGGCCCTACCAGATCAACAGAGTTATTACAGATCAAATCTAACCCCTCCGATTCTCTTAATGAAGTTAACAGTTACTTCACATCAATTGGTAAAGACCTAGCAAATTCAACTCTAAGTAAACTCAAGCAAAATGAAGGAACTCTAGCAACACAAGCACAGAAATCGAATGGTTTCCTCCACTCAATGGCTTTTTCTCCCACAGATGAATACGAAGTTATCCAGGTGATATCCGGTCTTAAGAATGGCAGTGCTCCTGGTCTAGACAAAATACCCACTAACATCCTAAAAAAGTACAAATTTAAATTAGCATCCCCAATAACACATCTCTGCAATATTAGCTTCTCCAACGGTGCTTTTCCTGTCACATTTAAGAAAGCGGTCGTCACTCCTATTTTTAAGGCTGGAGACAAGGATCTTGTTGGCAACTACCGACCCATCTCTGTACTTAGCACACTGTCCAAAATATTAGAAAAACTTGCAAACAAGAGACTAGTTAGATATTTAGAGACAAACAATATACTTTCGTCGAATCAATTCGGTTTTAGAGCAAATCTGTCCACTAATGACGCTATTCTAAAACTTACCGGAAACATCACTAAGTATATGGACAAGGGAGAAAAATGTGTAGGTCTTTTCCTCGATCTTCAGAAAGCTTTCGATACAGTCTCAATACCTATTCTAATAAGCAGATTAGAAAACATCGGAATCAGAGGAGTACCACAGGAATGGCTATTAAGCTACCTATCAGGAAGAAGTCAATGCGTTCGCCTTGATAACATAACTAGCAATGAAGCCTTCTGCTCATACGGAGTTCCCCAGGGAAGTACGATTGCTCCGACCCTATTCCTGGTGTACATCAATGAACTGTGCGATATCAAAATAAGTAAAGCCGATGTCATGATGTTTGCTGACGACACGGTTCTTCTGTTCCATGAGAAATCGTGGAATGGTCTGGAAACTATCTGTGAAGCGGGTCTTTCCCAAGTAACAGCCTGGCTAGAAGATAGTCTGCTATCACTAAATACTTCTAAAACTAAATACCTATGTTTTAGTAAGACTAGTGCAGGAAGCCCCAAAAACTTTAACATTAGGAGCCACACGTTTCCCTGCAATAGGAATAGCAACAACTTTGCTTCCTGTATTTGCCCCACGCTAGACAGAGTAAACTCTATTAAATATCTGGGAGTGAACGTTGACGACAATCTTAAATGGTCACAACATATCGCGGGTACCGCCAGAAGAGTCTTGCGGACTCTTCTGGCGGTACTTCACATCAATTGGTAAAGACCTAGCAAATTCAACTCTAAGTAAACTCAAGCAAAATGAAGGAACTCTAGCAACACAAGCACAGAAATCGAATGGTTTCCTCCACTCAATGGCTTTTTCTCCCACAGATGAATACGAAGTTATCCAGGTGATATCCGGTCTTAAGAATGGCAGTGCTCCTGGTCTAGACAAAATACCCACTAACATCCTAAAAAAGTACAAATTTAAATTAGCATCCCCAATAACACATCTCTGCAATATTAGCTTCTCCAACGGTGCTTTTCCTGTCACATTTAAGAAAGCGGTCGTCACTCCTATTTTTAAGGCTGGAGACAAGGATCTTGTTGGCAACTACCGACCCATCTCTGTACTTAGCACACTGTCCAAAATATTAGAAAAACTTGCAAACAAGAGACTAGTTAGATATTTAGAGACAAACAATATACTTTCGTCGAATCAATTCGGTTTTAGAGCAAATCTGTCCACTAATGACGCTATTCTAAAACTTACCGGAAACATCACTAAGTATATGGACAAGGGAGAAAAATGTGTAGGTCTTTTCCTCGATCTTCAGAAAGCTTTCGATACAGTCTCAATACCTATTCTAATAAGCAGATTAGAAAACATCGGAATCAGAGGAGTACCACAGGAATGGCTATTAAGCTACCTATCAGGAAGAAGTCAATGCGTTCGCCTTGATAACATAACTAGCAATGAAGCCTTCTGCTCATACGGAGTTCCCCAGGGAAGTACGATTGCTCCGACCCTATTCCTGGTGTACATCAATGAACTGTGCGATATCAAAATAAGTAAAGCCGATGTCATGATGTTTGCTGACGACACGGTTCTTCTGTTCCATGAGAAATCGTGGAATGGTCTGGAAACTATCTGTGAAGCGGGTCTTTCCCAAGTAACAGCCTGGCTAGAAGATAGTCTGCTATCACTAAATACTTCTAAAACTAAATACCTATGTTTTAGTAAGACTAGTGCAGGAAGCCCCAAAAACTTTAACATTAGGAGCCACACGTTTCCCTGCAATAGGAATAGCAACAACTTTGCTTCCTGTATTTGCCCCACGCTAGACAGAGTAAACTCTATTAAATATCTGGGAGTGAACGTTGACGACAATCTTAAATGGTCACAACATATCGCGGGTACCGCCAGAAGAGTCCGCAAGTTGATCCATATTTTTAAAACCCTGAGACATGTTGCTAGTCGAAAACTTCTGTTGGAAACCTATAAAGCCTTATGCCATTGTGTTTTGGGATACGCTATTTGCGCATGGGGTGGGACAGGCAAGACCCACTTGATCGAGCTGGAGCGGGCTCAGCGTGCGGTGCTAAAAGTCCTTCTTTCACTGAGATATCGGACGCCCACGACTGAGGTATACGGTAATGCCAAAGTACTTAGCGTCCGGAAGATCTTTGTTTACGAATGCCTGCGAAGATACCACCGATATGTCATCCCGACTTTGCCTTTCTCATCCAAAAGGATTGACAGGTGTCCAGTCGAAGGTACCAAGAGCGTCTTCGCTAGCAAACACTACCACTATGTTGCTCCACGTCTTTACAACAAAATCGGCCAAGAAAAGGGGATCAAACAACTTAAAAATCTAAACAACCACCAATTCAAAAAAACTATTATTCACTGGCTAGAACATTACGACTACGAGGAAACAGAAAATCTATTCGGCAGCATTACATGATACCCAGTCACATTTACCATATAACCCACACACACACACACCTCATAAACACACACACACACACTCACCCTCACTCTCTACAGGACGCAATGTTAATCTGAATTCTTTTATTATTATTATTATTTCTTTGTACTTTTTACTTCTTTTGTTCTTGTATATTTGTAAACCTACCTTTTAATGCATGCCTTAACTATAATTGTATCTCAGTTTTGTCTATTACATATTCCCTGTAAATTGAGAGGTACTGGCTCTTGTGATACAGGTACACCTAGTACAAGAGCCAGGGCTACACAGATTTTTGTGTCTTTGAAGTGCAAATAAATATTACTATTACTATTACTATTACTATATTGTAGCGAATCTATGAAATACATTAACGTAATATTTGCATCGTTTGAATTATAAACTGGGTCAAAATTAATACCGCGTAAGTCATTTTCCAGGTTTGTCATATTGACTTTAGTATAGCTACGCATGCAGTTTTTTCTTGGTGAGGATATTTGCAGTGTTAGTAAAACAGCTTGATGATCGGTAAGTGAAGAATTAGTAACCAATGTTTTGGATGGATTTTTTGATTTTAGAATGATATGGTCTAAGCATGAGCCACTCTGATGCGTGGGGTGATAGTGAGCTGGTAAAAGTCCATGAAATGAGCAAATATTCAGATAATTATGTACATGAGTATCGGTTTTCCCGGAAGCAATGTTAATGTTGATGTCGCCCAAAAGTACTATGTTTTTAAAAGATGTTATGTTTCTTAAGTTTGTGTCAAGCGAGTCTAAAAATCTGTCGATATTTTGAGAAGGAGGCCTATAAATAGCCATAACTACAGTATCGGGAATGATTTTGATTATTAAGCAATTACTATCTTGGAATATAGGTTCTTCTATGATAGTTCGTAAATTATTTTTGATATAAACTACTAGTCCATCGTTTTGGTTTATGTTCCTGTCAGTCTTATACGAAAAATAACCGTCAAGAGATGGTACATTGACTGTCTGTTTTGACAACCAACATTCTGTTAGGATGATAATATCACAGCTTATGTCGAGATTCTGTAATAACACTTCAAATCCGTTCATGTTCCGATTTATGCTACGAATATTCTGTGTGAGCAGGGTTAACGTTTTTCCATCAGAAGGAAGAAGGTGCTTACAGTCCTGAACATTACAGATTTTAGATTCAGACACAGAAAAACTATCAAGATCACAAATAAGTTGATTTGTCATGATAGTTACAAACTAACTGGAAATATAAATAGAGGATAAGCTACCTGTTTGTGTGCTAACTAAATAAAGTATTCGGTAGCGCTCTTAGGCGCCGTCATAATCTATTGAGTTGATGTAGTTAATCTCTGCATATTTGCGCGCCGGGCAACTTACATCACCAGTTGAATGGTCACATTTCCTCTTGAAGCGCTTGCATGTCGCACATTGAGCGAGAGAAGATTTGCTGCTACATTCCTTGAAGGAGTGTCCAGTCTCTCCACAGTGATTGCAAGTAGGACTAGTTTCCCGGCAAAACTTGGCGGCATGTCCAAACTGCTGGCAATTGAAGCACCTTGTGACTATCGTGAAATCTCTCACAGGGCATGATGTCCAGTTTATAAAAATTCGGCTTTGATTTATAAGAATTTTTCTTATGCTAGCAGGTAGTTCCAGGATGTAGTTACAAGTAGGAAGGTCTTTCTTACCCGATTTATGGCTCAATTTGATGCTCTCAAGGAAGGACTCACGAGTTAAATTCGGCAACTTATCTGAAAGGTTCTGCTCGTATACACAATCAAATACCTCCTTCTCGGTAAGGGTTACGGGAACACCAATGACGGCCACCCTAGGGCGGCGTTTAGAAGGTTCTTCTATTTTAAGGCCCGATGATGCTAATTTTTCCGAACTCATTAGCTTGTCAATATCGCCTTTGTTTTCGGTGCTAATCAAAACGCCCCCATTTTTCACTTTTCTCAGGCCACGGACATGGAGCTTTAGTTGTTCGGGGGAGATTATCTTTTGCACAAGTGACTTGGTGTCGTCACTCGTTTGGGTCTTATCGCTGGGATAGATGGCGACTGATCTCAAATTTGCAGGACGGACGAAATTATCGGAACCTTTCTTCACCAAGCTAGCATAAGAAATATTTTCTGACGGGTTCAGCTTTGTTTCTACGACCTCTTTGAACTGCTGGAGAGGGTTCACAACGTTCTGGTGAACCTGTAGGTGCTGGATTTTGATCTCGCTATCGGCTTAACACCATCGAAAACTACGAAAACGACACACATGACAAAACTTTCGCAGCCGCCATCTTGGATTTTGATTTTGACCTCACTATCAGCTTTAGAACCATCGAAAACTACGAAAATCAGTCCAATGACGAAAATTTTCACAGCCGCCATCTTAGATTTACATTTTGACCTAACAATTAATAAAAAAATTAAAAAAAAAAAAAATCGCACTTTCTCTCTCGAAGTAATAATTAGCAGCGAAATGTAATTTTTTCAAGTTTTAAATTTTGTCTCCACCTCTGACCGAACGTGATGGTAGGCTGTTCAGCGGTATTGTCAGTGCCTTTATTGACATTGCGCGCGCATCACTACCAGAAAAAAATCCAGCGCGCCATTTTTCATACATATTTGTTATCGTGTATGTTGTGTGGTTGCATATTAAGAAAAATAGAAACTTAAAGTATTGTTACCCAAAATACCAACCGACGTAGAAACGTTTTAACAGGAAGTAGATAGTCAGTACCTGGCAACAAAGGTCAGTTGAACTTTATAAATCTAAATGTATCATTTCTCTAAAGTTACGTTATTGTAGCTTCTAAGTTCTTACAACAAGACGGTTTCTTTCCTCGTGTGTTGAAAAACGTCGTATGAAACGCGTGTGCTTTGATCATTACCCACTCGGCTATATTATCGCGCTCGCCTGTGGCTCGCGTGTATAATACCGCCTTGGGGGTAATGACCAATACAGCACTCGTATCACAATGTACTATTATATAATATGGGCGACTTTCTGCAACTTAAAAAAATCATTTTGTATTTCATACTATTAATACGCGATACAAATTCCACAGATAACTATTTGCTAGTCGGAGTAATGACATGGAATTAGTAAGTACTATCATGGCAGCATGTACTATACATGGAATTTGTATAAACTATCCTATATAGGGTATCCAATCCCGTATCAAAATCCCAATCACGGAGGTCTGCGGGATCGAGGTCATCAATCCCACGGATCCGCGGGATTTGTGGGTTGTATAAAAAACTAATATGATAACGCCATTAATCTTTCAAATTTAACGCGCAAGTTAATTAATTTACCTTAATAAAATGTAAGCCCGTAAATGCGATAATCGCCATTTTGATGACAGTGGTGGTCGAGGCTAAAAAACAAGAAAATTGGGGATTTCGAACATCCAAACTCCACCCACAGCACAGATTAATACAGATGGGACACTCCGCAGTTTAGGTATGAAGCTACAAGTACCCGGCGGGCTCGTCTCACTGTGCCTATTCAGTAGGGCTGCCGTGCGCCGTTTGTCGCAAGATATTAAAAGATACTAAAATGAAGGCAGCAGTTTATTGCATCCCATTTGGCTGCTTATATAATAATAAGGATCTGAACCTCGCGTTTTTCTCACTTCCAAAGGACACGAAAAGGTAAAGAAATGCAAACGTTTGGTAGGTAGTATAGGTACCAAACATTTACATTAATTGTTATTCTTATATAAGTCACACGTATTTACGTAGTTCTTAAATATTCATTGTTATTATTATACTTAGTATAGTTAGGTACTTACAAGTTCTGTTTACAAGGTTAGGTTCAGGCTTCGATAAGTTTAGGTACAAAAGTACATAATTAAATAATATTTTTGTTTGGTGGATCCGTGGTAGGTACACCACGGACTTAGTGGAACCATAACTAAATATTATGTACTTAGCAAATTTTTAATTATGTAGATAACAGGGTATTAGTACATACTTTTTATTTGCCCAGTTACGTAGGTACAAATTAATAAATAATGGAGACTAAACAAATTAAATTACCCATTTACCGCAGGTGGCAGCAGCAGGAGATGTGACGTCGCGCCGCCGCGACACTCTGGTTTCTATTGTATTTTTAACCGACTTCCAAAAGGAGGAGGTTCTCAATTCGTCTGTATGTTTGTTACGCGATATCTCCGACAATTGTGAACCGATTTTGAAAATTGTTTTTTTGTTTGAAAGGGTATACTCCCGAGGTGGTCCCATATAAATTTTATTAACTTTACTTGGATAGTTTTTGAGTTAGCTTCAATAATACGTATTTTTTTCCCACTTAGTTTATATGGATGATATAATGATACTCCCCCCAATCACTGTTGCACCGACTTCCGAAATTAAAGTTATTTTTGACTTTGTAGTGTCCTTTTTGGAAGTAGGTTGTTCTTTTTTTGTAAAAAGTTCTTATTAAGAAATCGAATCGCATTTTTATGAAGTCGCCTGCGGTCGGTTACTTACGGATTGGTGGTACATTTAAAAATATAATAGACCAAGAGCTGATACCTACTTAATTATCTAATTATTCTTTAAAAGATGACAACCCTGACGTGGTCAGAAGGTATAAGAGTTACGCGATAGAAAGAGAGGCTATATAACTGTAGGTAATTAGCGTTGTGCGACCTGAATCGCACTTTATTGTGTCGTAGCAAGAATCGCTTTTTATTTAAATGATTTTGCGGAGAGTCCCATCTGTATTAATCTGTGCCCACAGGGGCAGTGATCTATATATATATATAAAAGGAGAAACTGATTCACTGACTGACATATCAACGCACAGCCGAAACTACTGGGACTAGGAACGTGAAATTTTCCACACAGCTTCCTTTAATAATGTAGGGGAGCACTAAGAAGGGGTTTTTGAAAATTCGACTTTTAAGGGGGTGAAAAGGGGGGATTTCGATTGTATGCAAAATCTTATTCCTTGAGTTAATAGACTTGAAACTTGGCACGAATACTTAGCAAAGTAAATCATAAAGTTTGTCATTTTTAGTTTTTCTAAGCTACCCCCTAAACGGGGATTGGGGGGTGTCAAAGTTTGTATGAAAAAATTTTTACGCAAGGTCCGAATAACTCGAAACTCAGTATTTATACTTAAAATCGAAAATAAAGAATAATGCGTATCAAGGTTTTTCGGAAACAACCCCTAACGGGGTGAAAAGGGTTAAAATATTTTAATGACGGTTGCGATTTACAAATTTTTCGTCATGGGTGTCGTTTTCGTAGTTTTAGATAGTGCTAAAGCCGATAGTGAGGTCAAAATGTAAATCCAAGATGGCGGCTGCGAAAGTTTTCTTATTTTTCGTCATGGGAGTCGTTTAGTAGTTTTATTTTTATTTTTTATTTTTTATTGAGAGGAACAGCAAACAGTTACATTATAAGGACTTACAACTAGTTTAACAAAATATAAATTTGGTTATAAAGTAACCCACAACGCTGCCCACAAGTAGGCATAGAAGTTTAAGAAAAAAAAAACAGCTTATCGCTAGGAACATTAATAGCAGTACGTGTGGCAAATACATAATCAAAAGTTAAATGATAATAAAAATAAACACTATTAGGAAAAAAATTACAAATTATATAAGAAATATTTAAAAAAAATTGAAAAAATTTTTAGTTAGTTCAAAAATAATGTAAAAAAGATATGTTACAAAAATTATACAATATAAATATATTTAAGGGGCACTTGTTGTGATATTTAATAGGGAATGGTGAATGAGGCGCTTAAATTGACTTATTGTGCAATTGAAGATATATATATTTAAAAAGGTACTGTTGTATGTGTCAACCATACGGCGGACAGGTGAGCGCAGGCCTGAGTTAGTTCGGCAAGTGTTCAAAGCGAAGAGAGTACCTGCGCGTACCCGCCGCCTGTGAACGGTTCGAGGTACAGCATAGCAAATCATACTGTTAAGATTTGTACAGTTAAACTTGTTTCTGACAATTTTATATAGTACTGTGGCTTCGAGGCAATTCCTTCTAGAGCTAAGGGGGAGGAGCTTGTACTTGCTGAGTAATTGAGAGTATGACAAGTAGGATTTGTGGCATCTGTAGTGCATATCACGCAAGAATTTGTACTGTACATTTTCAACCATTTCAGAATATTTTTTGTAGAGAGGATTCCATACTGACACTGCATATTCTAGCTGTGAACGTACAAGCGCTTTATATAAGCATAAGTATGACGAGGTTCTCTTGAAGTCAAGGGTGGACCGCATGATAAAACCAAATAGTTGGAAAGCTTTGCTGACAATTTTGTTAATGTGTGTGTCTAGGCACAGTTTAGAGTCAAGAATAACACCGAAGTCGCGAATTAAATTCAGCTGAGATAGAGGCACGTGACAAAGGGTGTAGGCAAACTTAATAATATGCTTATTTTTAGTAAACGTAAGGTAGCTGCACTTCGGTAAACTTAGTTTTAATTTGTTACTGTGGCAGTAGTCTGTAAGTCTATCAAGGTCTTGTTGTACTAAAATGCAGTCATCGACAGTTTTGATGGACTTGTAGACTTTCAGATCATCGGCGTACAACAGAAATTCAGTGTTGCGGAAACAGTCACCTATATCATTAATAAATATGTTAAATAAGAGCGGCCCAAGGATAGAGCCTTGTGGGACACCAGATGTGACTTCGATAATACTTGATCTGTAACCATTGATAACTACCCTTTGACAGCGGTTCGAAATATATGAAGCAAACCACCGTAGCTAATTGCCACGAATTCCGTTAAAGGCAATTTTATTAAGTAACAGCTCATGGTCCACCTTGTCAAAGGCCTTGCAAAAATCTGTATAAACAGCGTCTGCTTGTAGGCCCTTATCAAAACTATCAAATAAGAAGCTGGAGAAAGACAGGAGGTTTGTGGTAGTAGACCGCTGTTTAACGAAGCCGTGTTGCTGTTGTATAATGACATTATGTAAGAACGGATATATTTCATTATGAACGAGTCTCTCAAACACCTTTGACAAAGTGGAGAGGATCGAGATTGGACGGTAGTTCTCTACATTACCCTTCGATCCACCCTTGTGCACAGGCGTGATGTTTGCACTCTTCCATTCTTTTGGAAATACTCCCTCAGTGACGCACTTATTAAAAATTATGGCTAATGGTTTGCAGATGTAAGTAGCAGTGCAACGTAGAAAATAGGCAGGTATTCCGTCAGGTCCTGGACCTTTGGCAGGATCCAGAGACTTTAGTTCTTTTATGATCTTGTTTTCGTCAAAGCATAAGCTAGAGATAATATCACAATTTGAGGAAGTTTCCGCGGGCGGTTGCCATTGTGACATGAGGGGCGACGCAGGTTCATAAACAGAGTGGAAGAAATTCGAAAACATATCGCAGATTACATCTGGTTCACTGGATTGAGTGTCTTTGTAGTGAACTTTTGCTGGGATGCACGGTCTGTCTTTTCGGTTTGAAACATATGTCCAGAAGTGTTTGACATTTGTGTGCAGGCTATCTTCCACTGAGTTTATATACTTAGAAAAGCATTTTCCGCACATTTCCCCAAAACTGGCTCTAAATGTTTTGAATACTTCGTAATCCGATATGTTTCCATACTTCTTCCACTTGATCCAGGCCCTCTGTTTCTTTTTAAATGTGATTATCAAAGGACGCGAGAACCAGACTGGATAATTGGAAGATCTCGAACAAGTTAGAGGAGTGTGAAGCTTGATAATCTGGTCTAGTTTGTCATAGAACAATGATAAAGCATCTTCAGATTTATCGTGTGTAAGAAGTTCCGGCCAATCGGTTCTCTGTAGCATGTCATTTATTTTTTCATAGTCGGCTTTGTAGAAATTGTATTTTTGTATAGATTTCCTATCTAGGGGGGGATTTTTAATTTTTATATTGATGTCACAAACAATTGGGGGGTGATAAACGTCAGCAGGTAGCAAGGGAGATGACTCTTGTTGCACACGACAGAGTGAGTTGGATATAAAAAGGTCTAATATTTTGCCTTTGGAGTTAAGTGTGCTGTTATACTGAGAGGCACTTAGAAGGGATATAAAATTATTAAGATGATCACAAGACGCAGTTGAACCAGAGCACAAGGGTGAGCTTATCGGGGTATTCAGGGTAGCAGACATGTGCCACGTAGCTTCTGGGACATTATAATCACCGGCTACACAGAAGAAATCAACATTAGGATTACACAAAGTTTCATAAAGTGTTTCGAAATGCTTTTCATATACAGGTGGGGGAGTTTTAGGAGGTATGTATGCAGCAGCCACGACATGACGCTTTAGTTTTTTACCACTAGGTATTTCAACAGCAATTTGTTCTATGTAGTTATGCAGTGGGGTAACGCTGGTGGAAGTGTTTAAGTCTATTTCCAAAGGTCTTAAAGTTTTCGATGGTGTTAAAGCCGATAATGAGGTCAAAATGTAAATCCAAGATGGCGGCTGCGAATTCTTTTTTATTTTTCGTCATTGGTGTCGTTTTCGTAGTTTTGGATAGTGCTAAAGCCGATAGTGAGTACTTCGTACGAATACTTATCTTAGTAAAAAATGGGGATTGGGGGTGTCAAAGTTTGTATGAAAGATTTTTTATGCGAGGTCCGATTTACTCGAAACTCAGTATTTATACTTAAAACCGAAAACAAAGAATAACGTGTATCAATATTTTTCGGAAACAACCCCTACCGGGGTGAAAAAGGATGAAATATTTTATTAGCATCGCACTGACCTATATCAAGATACACGCTGCGATGCGAGGGGATGGAGGGGTCAAAGTAAACTACATGTTAGTTACTACTCCAAGAGTCGATTACTCTTCCACCTTTAATTGGCAACATTATATACATAGTTACGACGTGATGTTATGTCGATAATCTACAATCACGTATTCACATACTATCTACCTTAGCATATTATACTACGTGCTGTACGTGACGTGCTGATGTACGTGACATCACACCACATCACCCCCTTAAATTAAAAAAAAAAAAATTTTACAAGGTTTTTTTTTTTCCACATTACAAACTATTACTCTAACTCTTACAATACAATTTTGTTCTATTCTTATGTACTATATCTATTTTATTTTTATACTTAATCACAACATTTGGTGACTCGTCTTTTACAACTTCAAAAGGTCCATTATAAATACATTCCAATTTATTGCCAGTTTCATTCTTAATCAAAACTAAATCACCTTCCTTATAGGTTACAGAATTAAGATTCTTATCATAACAATGTTTCCTAGCTAATTTACTCGCTATTAAATTCTCCCTTGCATCATTTTGTGCCCTTTGCAATCTGTACTTAAATTCTAAAGGATAATCATCAAAATTATACAATGGTTCAACACTTTCTCCTTGTAGACTACTTGGTAATCTGCATTTTCTCCCAAACACTAGCTCATAAGGTGTATATTTGGTAACAGTATTAACTGTCGTATTGTAAGAAAAACACCAAAATTGAATCCAAGAACTCCATGATGATGGGTTATTATCCGTCTGTATCCTCAAATATGCACCTAATGTTTTATGTACATTCTCCAAAGAACCTATACTCTCATGATGATATGACGTCGACATGACTTTATTGATGTTCATGATATCACATAGCTCTATCATTACTTTCGAAACGAATTCACTACCCCTATCCGTAGCTATTGTCTTCGGTATTCCATATCTCAAAACAAAATTCTCTGCCAAAGCTTTTGCTACCTCATTTGCGGATTTATTCTTTAACGGATAAGCCTCTACAAACTTCGTAAGTTCACATTGAAGAGTTAATATGTAAACATTGCCTCTTTCGTCTCTATCAAGGGGTCCTACTATGTCTAAATAAATCTTCTCAAACGATGTTGACGCCGTAGTCGTAATCGTCATGGGTTCCCTAGTATTCCTAGAATACTTTTGCTTACAACACTTATCACATTTACCAACGTACTCCACTACGTCTTTCTCTATAGAAGGCCAATAATAATACTTCTTTATATTATTCACCATCCTACGTATTCCTGCATGACCACTCGTGGGTAAAATATGGAAATCATTCAAAATAACCTTCTTCTCATCTTTCCCTTCTATTCTCCGTAAATCCTTCACTACACACAATTTAAAATCCCCACAAATCGAACTTCTATTTTCCTTTAAATATTTTGCCATTCTTGTAATAAAATCAACGTTATAACGATTCTTCATAATAATTACTTCTTTAATGCCTTCTTCAATACAAAAACTGACTATGTCTTTCGATAACTCGTCTCGCGAAATTCCCGATAAAGATTCATAGTTTACATAAATACTCGAGTTTTCTGGCATATACACTAAATTGCGCGACTTTGAAAATATCTTCCTACAACCATTATTATTATTGTTGTTATTATTATTATTATTGTTACGTAACATTTTCTCCCAATCATCTAAACAAATCTCAATGTCATTTCCTTGCTTCTTAAGTACTTCCACGATCCTAGGGTGATCAGTCCCAGATACCACGGAGTCCCTATCACAAACATTTGGCTTTCCCAACTGCTTGTACTGCGCCCTCGTCATTACGGATATCGTCTTTTCCCGTATCAATTTCAAATCCTCACTCGTTATCACTATTCTAGAAAGTGCATCCGCTAGTACATTCTCTTTGCCCTTAATATATTCAACCTCAAAATCATACTCCTCTAAACACAAACGAAACTTAGTCAACCTACTAGATGGATCTGTCATGTTAAACAAATACAGTAATGGCCGGTGATCCGTCTTTACAACGAACCTCCGTCCGTACAAATACGGTCTAAAATATTTTACTGACCAAACTATTGCCAACAACTCCTTCTCTATTATCGGATAATTTAACTCACCCTTCCCTAACGACCTACTAGCATATGCGATGGGTTTTCCGTTCCCATTACACAACACACTCCCTATAGCATATCCAGAACTATCGGTTTGCAATATAAAAGTATTGCTATCAGAAAAATCAGGATAATCCAACACCGGTGGACTCATTAACGCTTCCTTAAGCAACAAAAACGACTTCTCGCACTCATCGGACCAACTAAATACAACACCTCTCTTACACAGCTTATTCATAGGTACCACTATATCAGCAAACTGTGGTATGAATTTCCTATAATAATTCGCAAACGCTACAAATCGCTTTACCTCATCAACCGTCGATGGACGCGGATAACCTCTAATAACTTCTACCTTCTCTGGATCTGGTGAAATACCTTCGGCCGATATTACATGCCCCAAATAAAGCACTTGCTTCTTCAAAAATTCACATTTACATAAGAAACACTCACTTCGTTCCTCCGACGGCTCCTGGTCAAGCCATCTGTACAGCCTTCTGGACTTCCCGCTGTCTCATCTTTTCTTCAATCCAGTTGTGGTGACATCTCCGATACATGCGAACCGCCAAACCTATGATGACAACTGCCATACACACAGCCACAAACAGCAACACGGTCTTGATAACCGCCAGCTGCTCCTGCGTAGCCGTTGCGGTATTTGCACCACTCGTAGACGCCTGGGCAATAATCACCTCTTCCTTGGACGTCGTGCTCCCCATGGCCTGTGACACGACGCGACTGACGTGATACTCAATGAAGACAATCAAACCGCGAACCACGAACCGTGACTAGCTCCTGGTCGGACAACTATAACGCCGTCCAGCCGACTGGCAGGGTCGCCATGCGATGCGAGGGGATGGAGGGGTCAAAGTAAACTACATGTTAGTTACTACTCCAAGAGTCGATTACTCTTCCACCTTTAATTGGCAACATTATATACATAGTTACGACGTGATGTTATGTCGATAATCTACAATCACGTATTCACATACTATCTACCTTAGCATATTATACTACGTGCTGTACGTGACGTGCTGATGTACGTGACATCACACCACAACGCAACGACATCTGTTTTTTGGAATTTGCTATTCACAATTGGGCCCGATAGGTGACGCTGCAATCGAAGTTCAAGACGGTATCCTGTTCATGACACGTGCACAATTTCTGAGCAGTACCTAAACTAACCTAACAAAAAGTACTAGGGTTTCATGAATTCACGATATAGTATTTCAATTATTAAACAATCAATCTGCCTAGCCTTTTCCCAATTACGTTAGGGTCGGCTTCCTGTGTAACCGGATGCCCAAAAGTCTGACAACCAGTCAGACTTTCGGGCTTCTGACGACCCGTAACAACTGTCAAAGATCCATGAATGGCAGCCGGGACCAACGGCTTAACATACTTTCCGAGGCATGGAGGAGTCTCGGTATGTCAAGATGGTCACCCATCCACAGACCATCCACGGCAACCGTAGCTTAACCTGATGGGTCGACCCGTGCGGCTGTTATTACTTAGTTTCAAGTTCCTCTACAATTCTTCTCTCAATTTCTATCAATTCATCAATTTCTATCATTAGACATCGTGCACTATTTCTGAACAGTAACCTAACAAAAAGTACAATCATTACGTTATGCTACTAATAGGATTTGTATTAGGCGACAGATAGTTTATAACCTGGACAAAGAATACTTTTTCATATCTCATGCTCGGAAAGTAGTGTTTGTTTGATCCGAGTAGCGGGTGGGAGACGCTGCTTCCCGCTCTAGGGCGGGAAAGACTCATAGTAATTGCTTCCCGCCCTAGGGCGGGAATGAATTTTAAAAATAGAACTTATGGTTAGGTAGTCGGCTACGAACACAGATATAAATCTAACTAGATATCGCAAGTCCCTCCATCTTTATGAAAACCAAGCGTGCCACTTTTTCAATTTTTCTATACAGTCTTTACAGCTCAATATGGCTTAAAAAGACATTTTTCTAGGTTTTGGTGGATTTCCGGTGCCGATAATGCTAAATGAAAATCTCAGATTAGGATCATTGATCGTAATTTTACTTCGTTTATTGACACGCGAAGTACATACTTACGTACAATCGCATCATCTAGTTAGATTAATATCTGTGGGTACGAAACTTTTTAAGAAAAATATCGAATAGAATAAAAATAAAAGCTGCGGCAGTGTTTCCACTTACGTTTTTGGTTTTCCCCAGTTTCTTAATGAATTATCCCTAAAATTCCCTAAAAAATATAAAAATTCCTTGGTTTAGGGAATTTTTATGTCATATATGTCAAATACCTAGAAAACATTCATTATTAATCGAGACAAACGAAACAAACTAACTGTAGGTTTAATGCGACTTATTTCTGATGTCGTCTTTAGCCACGGAAATAGTACTATTAACAATAACATGGTAAACTAAAATTTAGACGAATAACAATCATAACAAGTTTCAGGAAATCCCCTTTAATCAATCGGTGGTGCCATAGAGTAAAGTAGTACATTGGGTTCTGCCTACTAATTAAACAATAGGGCTAACAACCCCTAAATCCCTGCCAAAATAAAATATCAGTAAACCATGCCAACCAAACCATGTAAACCATTATTATTAGCCGTTTTCCCTAAAAAAAGGGAGAAATCCCTAAAAGTGGAAGCACTGGGCTCCGGTCTTGTGAGTATATTATAGACAGCCAGTGTCAATAAAACAAAAAACTTACACGCGGGACGGCCCGCAGCGGTGATGCGGAGCGTTCCATATTTAAACATTTTTACAAATTGTTCTAACTTGTTAGTTCATTTTAAATAGGTACTACTCATGTTATTCAATATGAATAAATATTTTAAACACCTTTTTTTACTTTCCTTATATTCGAAATGAAAAGTAGAGTGTTTAACACGGGTGAAAGACATCAATTCCTACTCGGACTATAGCCGCCCTCGCTGCGCTCGGGCGTCTAAATACCTCGTATGGGAATTGATTCCTTTCCACCCTTGTATAACAATCTACTATTTATCCCGGTAGTACGTTTCCTTGGTTTTCCGACATCCACGCGAGCGAAGCCGCGGGAAAAAGCTAGTTATTACATAATTTAATTATTTGACGAATTCATCCATTGTTCAAGTGTGACAAATATCATTTTCAACACAGTTGCTCGTAAAGTGGCTTTTATTTAACCGCTTTTAGGTTCATAATGCAGTGTATTATAGACACGTGCTTTTTTCTTTACATAATCGCACTAGTGCGGTAATGTGCGCCATAGATAACTATTTACTAGTCGGAGTAATGACATGGCAATCTGGCAGTATGGAATTAGTAAGTACTATCAAGGCACGACATGTCTTTCTTATTGCGACTTAATATAGTGTGACAAAGTAAACAGGTTTTTGGAACGAAGTTCTTTAACGCGGCTTCATTCTTGCGTCTGTCTTTTTCTAATTCCATAGAGAGAGAAAGAGAAAGTGTGAATTTCGTCATAATGGAAATCTAAGATGGCGGCTGCGAAAATTTTCTCATTTTTCGTCATGGGTATCGTTTTCGTAGTTTTCGATGGTTCTAAAGCCGATAGTGAGGTCAAAATGGAAATCCAAGATGGCGGCTCCGAAATTTTTCTCATTTTTCGTCATGGGTGTCGTTTTCGTAGGTTTCGATGGTTCTAAAGCCGATAGTGAGGTCAAAATGGAAATCCAAGATGGCGGCTCCGAAAATTTTCTAATTTTTCGTCATGGGTATCGTTTTCGTAGTTTTTAATGGTTCTAAGGCTGATAGTGAGGTCAAAATGGAAATCCAAGATGGCGCCTAAAAAATTTTTCTCATTTTCGTCATGGGTGTCGTTTTCGTAGTTTTCGATGGTTCTAAAGCCGATAGTGATGTCAAAATGTAAATACAAGATGGCGGCTGTAATTTTTTTTTTCATTTCTCGTCATGGGTGTCGTTTTCGTAGTTTTCGATGGTTCTAAAGCCGATAGTGGGGTCAAATGTAAATCCAAGATGGCAGCTGCAAATTTTTGAAATGATAAATTTTTACAGCCGCCATCTTGGATTTACATTTTGACCTTACCGTTGGCTTTAGAACCATCAAAAACTACGAAAACGAAACCCATGATGAAAAATGACAAAACTTTCGCAGCCGCCATCTTAGATTTTGATTTTGACCTCACTATCAGCTTCAGAACCATCGAAAACTACGAAAACGAGACCAATGACGAAAATTTTCACAGCCGCCATCTTGGATTAACATTTTGACCTCAGTATCGGTTTTAGCATGATCGAAAATTACGAAAACGCCACCCATGACGAAAAATGAGAAAATTTTCACAATCGCCATACTGTATTTTCCATTTGACCAAATTCGCACTTTCTATCTCACTCTCTCTCGATAGAGAATAATTAGTAATAATTAGCAGCGAAATCTAATTTTTTCAAGTTTCAAATTTTGTCTCCACCTCCGACCGAACGTGATGGTAGGCTGTTCAGCGGTTTTGTCAGTGCCTTGCGCGCGCATCGCTACCCGAAAAAAAATCCAGCGCGCCATTTTTCATAAATATTTGTTATCGTATAAGTTGTGTGGTTACTGCAGGTTACATATTAAGAAAAATACGAACCGACGTAGAAACGTTTTTATAGGAAGTGGATAGTCAGTACCTGGCAACAAAGGTCAGTTGAACTTTATAAATCTAAATGTATCATTTCTCTAAAGTTACGTTATTGTAGCATAAGTTCTTACAACAAGACGGTTTCTTTCCTCGCAAATGTGTTGAAAAACGTCGTATGAAACGCGTGCGCATTGTTCATTACCCACTCGGCTAAATTATCGCGCTCGCCTTTGGCTCGCGCGAATAATACCGCCTCATGGGTAATGACCAATACAGCACACTCGTATCATAATGTACTATTAAAATATTATAAACAATTAGAAAATGCCTAGATATTAACGTAATATACGAATACAGGTCCAATAACACGTAATATTCATTACCACTACTAATATGTGTTCAAAATCTCGTACTAATAATGTTTTTTTTATTGTAATGATGTGCGAAAGCGATTACGCCAAACGATTTTTTTCGATCGACTCTATTCTCTCTATTATGTCGAATGTCAGAAATCGATACATGGAAATTGAAATAAAATTGTTTTAAGTATTAAATACAAAAAACATAGCTTAAAATAATGATTAATACTTTTCTAATGTAATTTTAATCGTTTTTCGTACATTATACTATTGAAACCGAGTCAACAGACAGGACATAGATGACCGGGATAGTTACCTACGTCATTTATTTAATTTCGCACCGAATTGTTTCTGTATTTGAATTCAGAATGCGCTCGCTGCTCAAAATAATTTTAATTTATTGGACAATTATTTATTGTGGATTTTATATATTTTGTACAGAACTGATATAGTTTGCTACAGAATGCCCAGTATACATTTTTTAGGCTTCACATAATTTTGTATGGGAATAATGATAAATTAATTCTATAAATTGTGAAGGTATACCGTAAACACTTTTAATTAATGACGTTAATATTTTTCGTTAGTTGCATAAGCTTGGTAGTTTTTGTTTCTATTAGGATACTCAAGTAATGGTTTTTTTTGTGATAGTCCCAACGAAGTTTAAAAAACTGGTTTAGGGTATGTCGGACCACGCACAGTGAAGGGTTCCGTAATTGGGATGAATATTTACTCATGCACATTGCACAGCATTTTATCGACTGCCAAAATAAGTTTGTACTTCTCGAAAAAGCTATGAAAAACAAAGTTAATTCTGCGGTTG